>VLTN01000026.1:0-460467 GCA_008330645.1 Cafeteria roenbergensis | reverse complement strand
GGACAGCAAGGAGTACAAGGACGCCTGCACCGAGGCGCGGTACTTCAGGCCGGACAAGGACTGCGTCGTGGGCAAGGAGGCCGACCTTCATGCCGCCAGGGTGAAGAAGCGCTACCAGCTGGCGCACGTGTGGAGGTCTGACATCGCGGGGGCTGTCGAAGGCTTGGAAGAGCTGCGCGCCGAGATCGAGGAGCTGGCGCTGGAGGCGATGATGGAGCTCGGATCTGACGACGAGTCGTCGGATGACATGGAGGCAACTGCAAACCTGGTGGAGGAGTTCGTCAGGGCCTGCAAGGGAGCCCGCTGCCTGGCCGCAGCGACAGGGTTCGAGGGCTTCTTGCCCGACACCCTGGGCGTGCTGTCGGATGACCTGAAGGCCAAGCTCCGCAAATGCCTGTACGGCGACGGGGTGACGGCGCGGGCGAACGAGCAGACCGAGGCGCCCTGGCAGCGCAAGATGATGCTGCACCACGACGACATGCTGCGCATCAAGCACGAGTGTGTCTTCCTGCGCCGTCTGGCCAAGGCGCGCAGGGCCTGCACAGCACGCTGCAGGCCGAGGCGCTGGCCAAGGGCACGCCGGAGAAGCGTGTCGCCAACATCGACGACCCGGCCATGCTGCGCGTCATGAGCGACCTGGTCGCGTTCCGAGAGGCGTGCGTGCCGGGAACGCACTACTGGCTCCGCAACACGATGATGGGACCCGCGGGCTCACAGACGAGGAGTTCGCGGTGGTCACCCGCTACCGCATCGGAGCCTCCGAGGCCGACCACGTGGTGCCGGACGGCGTGTCGATCAACTGCGCGTGCGTGCAGCGGGACACCACCGCGAGAGGCACCGTCCACATCGGCGGGATCTCGGGCGTGGCACATCACCTGGCGCGCTGCCGCTGCGGCAAGGGCTCCACCATTCGGGCGCACAACGACGTCCGCGACGTCCTGCACGCGGCGGTGCGCTCGGCGGGGCTACAGTCGGTGGTGGAGCCCTCCAGCTGGCAGGACGGGCAGACGCGCTTCGGGTCCCAGCCGGGGTCCAGCGAGGCCGCGCGCAAGCGACCGGACCTGCGGGTGCACGTCGACTTCGAGACCACCTGTCTCGTCGACGTGCAGATCACCTCGGCGGTGAGCAAGTCCTACGTGACGCAGGGCCTGCAGAGCATGGACGCCTTTCTCGAGCGCCGTGAGAATGACAAGATGAGGGAGTACAAGAAGAGCTCAGCTACAAAGGACAACTTGAGCTCCATTGTGCCCTTCGTCATCACGACCACGGGACGCATGGGACCGGCGGCCTTCGCCTTCCTCAAGAAGGTGGCGGACACGGCCTTCGGTGATCGGCCGAGGGAGCGTGCGCGCTGGGCCTTCCGCTGGCTGTCGAGGCTGAACGAGGTCATCGCCAAGGGACTGGCGACCCAGCTGATCGGGCAGACGCAGTACCTGCGACAGCAGGTGGAGCGTTTGCGGTGAGCAGGGGCGGCTGAGTGGCGACTCGAGCCAGTGTGATGGCAGGGATCTGGGATTTGAGACTTGGGATTGTGGGTTTGGCGGGGTTTGTGACTCATCGGTGATGGAGTTGCTGGATTGGTGATTGGTGAGTCTGTGAATCGAGTGTGTGGCATGGTTACGCGAGTTTTTGACCCCCCCCAACGATGTTCATTCGAGATACAAGGTGCGACCACGACCAATGTTGGCGCGCAGGTCTCAAGACTCGGACTCGAGTGATGATGACTCGGACGACGATGAGGCTACTCCGGGCGGAGGAACCATCCGTGGAAGCAATAGGCTGAACGGAGGAGCCTGCGCACGTGAAGGGCTTTCGCCGGAGGACGGTGGCGCAAACATGGAGGAGGAGAGCCAGCCACCGGAAACCCAGGAAGCGCCGAGTGAAGACGAGGAGGGGACGCGGGCGGATGATGGTGCCGCCGATGGAGACTGTGACGGGGCGTCAATGGATGAAGGCGCAGTGAGTGCGGAGGAGAGCGAGGCGTCAGGAGGTGAGGACGCGGCGGATGGGAACACTGGCGGGTGGCTGGTGGATGGATGCCAAGCTTCTGGGAGCCAGACCAGAGACTCGATGGACTATGGCACAACGGACGAGGCTGGCGACGAGATGTCGGAGGACGACGGCGAGTCGAGTGGGGGGGATGACGGGTCGATGACGGACGACAGCGCAGTCTGTCAGGACCCAGGCGAGGACACTATGGACGAGGGAGGAGAGAGTTCGTGGAGCGAGACGGCGGAGGAGGACGGTGCATCGGATGAGGAGGAGGACGGGTCGCCAGTGACCGACGGAGCAACCGAGGCGGAGCTGGATGAGACGACGATGGGCAATGGGGAACCGGGTGAGATGGGGAGCGAACCAGCGGGCGGCTGCGAGCAAGCGACTAGGGAGGATGACGGGACGGCGGCGAAGGCTGGCACAACTGGCGAAGCACTTGACCCGCCGGAAATAAACGCGGCCGTGGACCCGCGTGGAGGGCAGGGCCGCCAGCTCGTGAGAACTACGTCGGCGGCGGCAGAGGCCGCGGGGCAGTCAGTCGGAGCGAGCGCGTCAGCTGAGCCACCGGCGGGCGAGGAGGACGCCGGGGAGACAAGCCACGGATTGGAGGACGACGGTGTGGGGCACGTGGCGGGAGCGATGGCGGAAACGGGCGGTGACGAGCCTCCACTGGCCGAAGGAACGGGAGCGTATGAAGACGAGCGGTGCAAGCGGTGCTCCACCAGCTCTCCGGACAGCCTCGCCAAGGGAGCCTTTCTGAGACACGGATGTCCCTCCAAGAAGTGGGTGCAGTGGTACATCAAGGCGCTGCTCCGGCAGTGCACCTTCGGCGAGGCCTTTGCCGCGGACAAACTGCGGCAGCGCAAGGCGGTGAGCGATCACGTGCCGGTGGCGCTCGAGCCCACCCTGCAGCATGGCACCATGGCAGCGGCGGCGTCCCTGGCGGGTGCTGGGCGCAGAGGCAACGCGGAGGGCCACCCGACCGTCGAGCAAGCGGCGGGAATAAGGGTGCAGCTCACCACGGTAGCGGCCCTGAAGGCGTATCTGCGGCGTCAAAACGGCACCTCCGCCAAGGACCTGGCGAAGAGCATGGCGTCGGCGGGCACCGTCGCACAGGACAGGGAGACGCTGGAAGCGTTGATGAACCTGCACCCGAGCGAGGAGGTGGTCGACGGCACAGTGGAGGGAGAAGCGCCGGACCTCACCGACTCCGAGCTCCGGGAAATGGTGTCGGCGGCGATCCAGTCGATGCCGCACAAGAAGGCCGTGGGCCCGGACGGCATGGTCGCGAAGCAGCTAGAGAACATAGCCGAGAAGGACCTGGATGCGCTCGTGTCATTTGTCCGAAGGGCGTTGAGGAACGACCTCTCTGCCGAGGAGCGCAGGGTCCTCGGGTCGTCAACCCTGATGGCGATTCCCAAGGGCAACGGCAAGATCAGGCCGGTGGCCATGGTCTCGGGCCTGGGCAAGCTGGTGGGCAAGGTGGTGAACACCATCCTGGGGAAGCACGGATTGCTGGACCAGCTGCGCTTCCAGTTCCTGGGCTACCGAGACGGGTCGTGCAGGCTGGTCCATGCTGTCCGCATCGCGTTCGAGGAGGGAGGAGCCAAAACGGTGGTGGTAGCGTTGGACATGGCCAACGCCTACAACTCCGTCTCCAGGCGCGCGATGATCGAGGAGGTGCGGCGGCTGGACGAGAAGCTCGTGCCGGCGGTGCTGGCGCTGTACGGCTCGTCCAGCCCGCTCCTCTTTGCCACGGACGAGGGCGAGGTCTTTGAGCTGAAGTCCAACAGGGGCGTGCGTCAAGGCGACCCGGCAGCGGGCGCACTGTTTGCGATCGCAGTGCACCCCCTGGTGGACGAGGTGAGGCGCGCCTTCCCAGATGTGCTCATCTTGCAGATGGCCGACGACACGACGCTGGTGGGCCCGAGGAGGAGCGCCTTCAAGGCAGCCCAGATGCTGGCCGAGCGGCTCAGCACGGTGGGGCTGCGGATGAACACCAGCAAGACCCAGGTGCTGTGCAAGCGAGGACAGCTCGAGAGAACCAAAGCCAGAATTCAGCGGGAGATGAAGCGGAGTAGGGACGATCCAGGGTCCCCACCCTCGGTGCTGGAGGGGTGTCACCTCACCGAACGGAGCGTGGCGGTGCTGCAGTGTCCTGTGGGGGAGGACCTCTCACCGGAGGTGGCTCTAGAGCAGTCGATGAAGCGACTAGAGAAGGAGTTCGGGCCGGCGGCGGAACGCCTGCTCGCGGGCATCGAGGTCTGCGGGCTCAAGCGGGCGCACCACCTACTGCTGTCAGTGCTCGGACAGAAGTTCAGCTACCTGCACAGAGCAGCGGGTGCGGCGGCGGGCCAGGAGCTGGCGGTGTTCCATGCGGCGCTGCTGGCCAACCTGGCGGCAGTGGCGCACAAGACGGAGCTGGATGCGATCGGCCACGCGCTCTCGGACGAGATGTGCACGGTGGCCGAGGACGACTTCCGTGAGGCCATGTCCAAGGCCATCGAGGCGCTTGTTCGGGGGCTGCCGGACGAGCACGCAAGGCGGGAGGCGTGGTGGGCGCTCCTGGGCCGGGAAGCCGACGGTGTGACTCGGCTAGCATCGACAGCGTCCAACCCGGCCTTGAAGAAGGGAGGCTACGCTCAGATGAGGCTGGCAAAGATGCTGAGCAAGGGCTGCAAAGCCGGGGGCATGGGCCTGCCTGGCGTGGCGCAGTTCCGCTTCGAAGCGGCAGCGGGCTTCATCGAGGCCGTTCGGGACATGCGGAAAGGGCGGTTCGAGATGGCACCACCGCCGGAGGAGGCCCTCGACGGACCCGGCACTGGTGGAGGCGGAGGCGAAGCGGCGTCGGGGAGTGGTGCCGGAGCGGGACCAGCCAACGCCGGCGAGGCGGAAGCGGAGGATGAGTCGGGTGCGGCGGCTGCTGCAGCGGGCGGCACGCCGTGGGTGGACCACCCGGCGGTCGGAGAGAGCGAGTCCAAGGAGGACTGCGACGAGGGCCCGGCGCATGGGCAGCAGCTTGCAGGTACGCTGGACGGCTGGCTCGTCAGCGGTACGGAGGGAGCGGCTGAACCGGGGCATCAGCCAACACCGACAAGCGGAGGCCAGACGGTCGGCGGAGGTGCGGCTGCCGCCAGCGCGGCGGGAGCGGCGACCGAGATGACGACGGGCGGCGGCGGCGCTTCGGCAGCTAGTGCGGCTGCCGCTCCAACCGGCCAAGAGACATCTGATGCCGCACAGCCGAGAGCGGATGCGGCACAGGTCTACTCGGTCAGGCGAACGCCGGCGATCGGGTTGGCCAGGGACGGACCCGACGCGGACGCGGACGGCAACGACCCCAACTGGAAGGGCATCTCGCTCAAGAAACTCGTGATGCGGGCGCTGAAGCGCTCAGACCGCAGCGATGCGACCAAGGAGGTGGGCGACATCCTGCTGCGATGCGAGGAGGTCGCCAAGGGAGCCTACCGGGACTACGAGCGGGACAGCAAGGAGTACAAGGACGCCTGCACCGAGGCACGGTACTTCAGGCCGGACAAGGACTGCGTCGTGGGCAAGGAGGCCGACCTTCATGCCGCCAGGGTGAAGAAGCGCTACCAGCTGGCGCATGTGTGGAGGTCGGACATCGCGGGGGCTGTCGAGGGCCTGGAAGAGCTGCGCGCCGAGATCGAGGAGCTGGCGCTGGAGGCGATGATGGAGCTCAGATCTGACGACGAGTCGTCGGATGACATGGAGGCAGCGGCAAACCTGGTGGAGGAGTTCATCAGGGCCTGCAAGGGAGCCCGCTGCCTGGCCGCAGCGACAGGGTTCGAGGGCTTCTTGCCCGACACCCTGGGTAAGCTGCCGGGCGAGCTGAAGGCCAAGCTCCGCAAGTGCCTGTACGGCGACGGGGTGACAGCGCGGGCGAACGAGCAGACCGAGGCGCCCTGGCAGCGCAAGATGGTGCTGCACCACGACGACATGCTGCGCATCAAGCACGAGTGTGTCTTCCTGCGCCGGCTGGCCAAGGCGCGCAGGGCCTGCACAGCACGCTGCAGGGCCGAGGCGCTGGCCAAGGGCACGCCGGAGAAGCGTGTCGCCAACATCGACGACCCGGCCATGCTGCGCGTCATGAGCGACCTGGTCGCGTTCCGAGAGGCGTGCGTGCCGGGAACGCACTACTGGCTCCGCAACACGATGATGGGGCCCCGCGGGCTCACAGACGAGGAGTTCGCGGTGGTCACCCGCTACCGCATCGGAGCCTCCGAGGCCGACCACGTGGTGCCGGACGGCGTGTCGATCAACTGCGCGTGCGTGCAGCGGGACACCACCGCGAGAGGCACCGTCCACATCGGCGGGGTCTCGGGCGTGGCACATCACCTGGCGCGCTGCCGCTGCGGCAAGGGCTCCACCATCCGGGCGCACAACGACGTTCGTGACGTCCTGCACGCGGCGGTGCGCTCGGCGGGGCTACAGTCGGTGGTGGAGCCCTCCAGCTGGCAGGACGGGCAGACGCGCTTCGGGTCCCAGCCGGGGTCCAGCGAGGCCGCGCGCAAGCGACCGGACCTGCGGGTGCACGTCGACTTCGAGACCACCTGTCTCGTCGACGTGCAGATCACCTCGGCGGTGAGCAAGTCCTACGTGACGCAGGGCCTGCAGAACATGGACGCCTTTCTCGAGCGCCGTGAGAATGACAAGATGAGGGAGTACAAGAAGAGCTCAGCTACAAAGGACAACTTGAGCTCCATTGTGCCCTTCGTCATCACGACCACGGGACGCATGGGACCGGCGGCCTTCGCCTTCCTCAAGAAGGTGGCGGACACGGCCTTCGGCGACCGGCCGAGGGAGCGTGCGCGCTGGGCCTTCCGCTGGCTGTCGAGGCTGAACGAGGTCATCGCCAAGGGACTGGCGACCCAGCTGATCGGGCAGACGCAGTACCTGCGACAGCAGGTGGAGCGCATGCGGTGAGCAGGGGCGGCTGAGTGGCGACTCGTGGCAGTGTGATGGGAGTGATCTGGGACTTGAGACTTGGGATTGTGGGTTTGGCGGGGTTTGTGATTCATCGGTGATGGAGTTGCTGGATTGGTGATTGGTGAGTCTGTGAATCGAGTGTGTGGCATGGTTACGCGAGTTTTCGACCCCCCCCAACGATGTTCATCTAGCTTACCCTTATCCTAACCAGCACTGGCCAAATGGGCACCTGTTAGGTGTCCAGCGCCAGCAGGCTGGGAGTGGCGGTGCTTTGCTCGGAGACTGCACCCACAGGGGCACTGAAACTTCGCAAGCCACCTCCCAGCCTTCCGTGGGATGAGCGGGCGGGTCACGAATGCGGCTTTGCTCTCACACAATCTCAAAGCCAGCCGCAACGGGCCCCGGAGTGCTGTGCGAGCGTTCGCACGGCACGGCGGGCAAAGCGGAGCGCTTGCTGCGCGCACCTTGCCAGCGAGCTGCTTGTCTTGGCCGCCGGGGCAGGCGGGTAGACCAGAGCTCGGGACCCTCTGAGTCACGCCGTGGGCACCCCCAGCACGCTGTGGGGGAGCCGCGCAGCCCAAGAGAGTGTCGCGACGATGCCAGATGGCTCGTCTGCTTTGTCGGCATGGATTCTATGCATGCGGACAAATATTAGCCCAACCGGTTACCGAACTGCAACCGGATGGGTTGCTTCTGGAACTGCTCGCATTCGGCGTTGCTCTCCGCTGCTTCACAGCGCGGAGCACGACGTTCCTGCGCGAGTACGTCTCCGCTTCACCTCAGCCCTTGGAAGCCAGCGCGCATGGCGGACCCGGCAGGTGAGGTGTGCAGCGGTGCCCAAGGAGCGTCGGCAGGGGAGGTGGCGCACTGCCATACCGTTTGGCTTCCGATGCCGTCGCCGTCTGCGTTTGTCGGCGGGGCTCGCGCATGCCCGCGCTGTGTCAAGGGCCTGCCGCGACCCGATAAGACAGAGGTGCTCACGGCAGGGGCTAGGGGCCGCAAGCAAGCTCGGCGGCCGCGCGTTGGTGTGTTGGCGCAGGACTCGGCCGCGAAATGCTCGAGGCCGCGCGGCGCGGCGATGCGTTGCGGATCGGAGCCCTACTTGCTGAGGAGCGAGGCCTTGAAAACGTTTGTGACGAATTGGGACGGACGCCTCTCTACATGGCATGCGAGGAGGGCCACGAGGCGGTGGTGCAGCTGCTTCTGGACGCTGGCGCGGATGTGGACAAAGCCAGGACGAGCAATGGCGCGACGCCTCTCTACATGGCATGCCAGGACGGCCACGGGGCGGTGGCGCGGCTGCTTCTGGAGGCTGGCGCGGATGTGGATAAGGCCAGGACGGACAGCGGCGAGACGCCACTTCTCATCGCTTGCTTGATCGATCACGATGAGGTGGCGCGGCTGCTTTTGGAGGCTGGCGCGGATGTTCACAGGGTCAGTATGGACGTTGGCGCGACGCCACTTCTCGTCGCATGCTTCACCGGCAGCGATGAGGTGCCGCGGCTGCTTCTGGAGGCTGGGGTGGATATGAACAGGGCCACGACGAACATCGGCGCGACGCCTCTCTACCTGGCATGCCAGCTCGGCCACGAGGCGGTGGTGCGGCTGCTTCTGGAGGCTGGCGCGGATGTGAACAAGGCCAGGACGGACATCGGCGAGTCACCTCTTCTCCTCGCATGCAAAAATGGTCACGATGCGGTGGCGCGGCTGCTTGTGGATGCTGGGGCGGATGTGAACAAGGCCAGGACGAACGACGGCACGACGCCTCTTCATACGGCATGCCGCAAGCCAGACACCCGACTCCTGCGCCTCCTGCTCTCCGCCGGCGCCGACCCGTGCATCTCAGACAGGCAAGGCAAGTCACCCCTTGACGTGGCGGCGTTCCAGTGCTACAGCGCCGCTAGGGTTCGGCTGTTGCGGGAAGCTGGCGCGCCCGCGCCGTCGTCTGGCGTCTCAGCATGGGCAAGCCACGCGACGCTGCGGCTGAATGGCCACAGGGACGTCGTCGAGGCGCTTACGACACCGACAACTTGGGAGCGACGGTTTCGGCTCCTGGCCTGGCGGACGAGCGCCCGAATCCGCATGCGCGACGGTGCAAGTGCTGTCTCCGCTGCGGCTCATGAGCGCGCATCGTCCGGCGAGTGCGCCGTGGCGTGACTGGAAGGGCAGTGGCGGGAGGAACGTTGGCATGGAGATCACAACCTTGGCGCGCGCTCCACTGTTCGGGGGCTGCGATGTGAATCTCGCTGAAGAGACATCGTTGTCAGTCCGCGCAGGGGAGGCTCTGCCTCGGCCTTTGCACATCTTTGCACTTCCAAAGCGCGACCGCTTTGCGCGATCGCGCGCCGCACGTGAGTTGCTGAGCATAGTTCGTATCCAGTCGCGGCAGCAATGCGGGCCACGGCCCGCCTGTCGGCGAGGACGACCTCGCCGAAGATCTGGACTTGTTGGCGGACTGAGTGGCGACTCGTGGCAGCGTGATGGGAGTGATCTGGGACTTGGGACTTGGGATTGCGGGGTTCGCGCGGTTTGTGATCCATCGGTGATGGAGATGCTGGATTGGTTCTTGATGAGTCTGTGAATCGAGTGTGTGGCATGGTGCTGCGAGTTTTGAGGCCCTCCCCCAACGATGTTCATTAGCGGACGACCTGGGCGTCTTCCCCGTGGCGGTCCGCGCAGGGACCGGCAATGCCAGCGGCAATGCAACTTTCCCTGTCACGGCCAACAACGATGATGGAACGTCCTACAAAGCGGATGGCCACGAGCGGTTGTGAGCGCCTTGACAATGCCGAGCTCGGAATTGGTTTTCGATGAAATACATTGCCGCGCCGTTGGACACAGCGCTCGGGCCAAACAAGGCTGCGGGACATGGGAGCTTTGCGTGGTGGCGGCCCGGGCGCTGGCACTCTGCTTGCGTCACGCTCAAGTCCATGAGGGCCGGCAAAGCGTTTTGTGCGCTAACCAGTGCACGCTGGCGGCCACCTCGCGCGCAGGCCCTTGTCAACGGTGCCTGGCCGACAGCGGCCGGTGCAAGCATGGCTTCTATAGCCGCCTAGATGATTGCAAGCGACCGCTTCGAGGCGAGGGTTGCTGTCCAAGGAGGCTGCGCTTCGAGCAACTGGCGGAACAGCCGACGGCCTGCAGGCAGACTGTGGAGCCGCGAGCGGAACCGTCTTCCAGAGGACAGCTGCAGCAGTCGCTAAAGCGAACTCTCATGCCGCTGCCGGTGGCACCCACTGTGCGGTCTGGCATCGTAGCCTTGGGTGCTTGCCGGCTTTGCGCTGGCGGACCAAGCCGGCGCTGAGCAGCACCCCTTCCAGGCTAGGAAGCGGACCGAAATCGACAAGCCCTCCGCCCCCCAGGCTGTTCGCGCACACTCGTCGTGCTGCTGGGCAAAGCGGGTCCCGCCCAGGCGACTGTGACACTTGGGCTGTGCGCGGGCGCCTGTGACGCCCGCCAGCAAGCGTCAGCGAGCTCTGCCTGTTTCCGGGGGCAGCAGATGTTTGCGCTGCGGTGGTTGCAAGCACTCGACTTGGCGGGAGAGCTGCCCCCGTGGGCCTGGTACTTGCCAGCAATCCCGCCCGAGGGGGCGGCGCAGGCTCGAGTCAGCGCGGCGGGGCTGAACCATGCGACGCGTCGAGGGCGCGTCCCGGCTGCTTCGCGGTGAGCAGCATACGCTGCGGCGAGCTCGCAGGTCAGGAGCGAAGCTTGCGGCCGCTGCCTGTCAGTCCTCGAGCAAATAGAACAACGCGTCGCCTTTTCGCCTTGTTGGATGCAGACTTGGTCCTCGTGGTCTGCGGCGCGCTGGTTGTGAGCGCCACTGGCGACTCGCTGCGCAGCCATTTACAGCTTCCCGGGCTGGCCCCAAGGACGGTCCGAAGCGGCTTCGAGCAGTGGCTTCAAGAGCGCCTGTCTTCTGCGACGCCAGCAGCGGTGTTTGGGGTCGTGCTGGACAGGCCATCGAGCGCGCAAGGAGTGCTGCCCTGGCTCGAGTCGCTGTCCAGGCTTCAGCCGCTTGTCCAGCCAGTCGTGTTTTGCTGGCTGCACCAAGAGTGTGATAGTGTCCAAGCCCTTGGCATCCGGGTTCTCAGGCAAGCTGGCCCGCCGGCAGCTGGGGCCATCAGCGTTCGGCGCTTCTCTGAGCAGCTCTTCTCCGCCTTCCCCAATCACGCTGCTTTGCTGCCCAAGCTGTGGGGGCTTTGCTCAATGGGGGTTTCATTCCCAGAGCCCCTCGCAGTGGTAGAGTCGCTCCTGGGCATCGCCCTGGACCTGGAGCAATCCCGCTTGCCGATCGCAGTCGCTGTGGTGGGGCGCGCTCGCGATTTGCCACTGTCAGACACTAGCATCCAGACCCTGCGACAGCCGCCTCTCACACCCAGAGCTCTGGTGGGAGTCGCCGCTGACCGGAGTGCAGGGGCTGGTGCTGGTGGCTCTGGCCTGCGTTTCGTATTCTTCACACCATCTGCTCTGCGCATGGGAAGCAGGTCTGGGCACGCTCCTGCGTCACCAGCTGCTCTGCTGTCGGCGGTGGTGGCGCAGCGGTGCGGGTTCTGGCGTGCCAGCCAGGACGGCCAGCGGGGGCTGGCAATTGCCGCAGGGACTGCGCTCGTGGACGTCTCGCTCACCATGCCGGCGACGCTGCTGACGTTTGGGCCGCCGCCCGCTGGCGGTGAAGGAGCGGTTGCTTCGTCAGAGGCCATTCGAAGCGATCCCGACCAGATTCCCAACTCTGCGGAGTTTGCTACAGCATGGAGGGCAGCAAGCGTGGAGGCCGGCCCAGCGCCTCCGCCAGTCGTGGAGTTGCGCGTCCGTCTTGGCGTGGTCCACGGCACAGCCTCCACAACCAGTCCATGCAGCATGGTCGGCCCCGGCGCGGTGCTCGGCCTCCCGAGTAGCCAGCCTGGGCCACCGCTGCCCTCTGTGGATCCCGCGGCTTCTGCTGCAGCTGTTCTGCCTTCTCCGGCACAACCGAGCTCGACGGCTGCTGCCCTTGACCCCGCGGCCGCTTCGGCCGCAGCATCCGCGACCGCTTCGGCCGCAGCATCCGCGACCGCTTCGGCCGCAGCATCCGCGACCGCCAGCCCAACCGTCGCGCCGCCATCCGCGACCGCCAGCCCAACCGCCGCGCCGCCATCCGCGACCGCCAGCCCAACCGTCGCGCCGCCATCCGCGACCGCCAGCCCAAGCGCCTTGTCAGACGCTACGCCGCCTCTTGCATCCCCGCCTGGGGCTGTGCCGACAGCAAAGCCCGGAGTGCTCCTCAGCGTGTTCACGACTCTGTTTGATAAGGACCGCAGCACGCCTGAGGGGGAGCAAAAGTACCTCATTCAGAGGAACACGCTCATCGCGTTTGCAAACCTAGGCGAGAGCGTCGAGATGACGGTGTTCACCGACTCCCCGCAGATCCAAGCTCTGTGCGCAGAGCTGGCCCCGTCTGTGGTTTGCTCGAGCAACTTCCGCACCAACAGCCACGGCACTCCAGTGCTCAAGTCCATGTACCTTCATATCGAGAACGCGACTGCCGCTCCCTTCTACGGCTATGTCAACGCCGACATCATTTTCACCGACGCTCTCCTCAAGGCGCTGCGCGCGGTGCAGAGAGGCATCCACGAGGGCGTGCTTCACCGTCGCGTGCTCGTTGTGGGCAAGCGAACCAATTTTGAAATGCCCTTCCCGCTTACCATGTCCAGTCCGATGGTGTTGAACCGGTCTTCCGGTCCCAGCGTGATCGACAAGATGGCAGCGCGAGGCAAGGTGTTTCAGCCCGACGCCGAGGACTTCTTCTTCGTTCACCGCAACTCGCTGGACTGGAGCCAGATTGCCGACTTCGTCATTGGGCGCGTGGCCTACGACAACTGGCTGGTCGACCATGCCTTCCACCAGGGACTGGACCGCGTTGACGTGACCAACACCGTTCACGCCGTGCACCAGACGGGTCACGACGGGAACATGGCTGGCCACACCCCGCGCGTCGACTCGAACTGGAACAAGGACCTTGCGACCAAGCACGGTGGGGGGTACGACCACGGTACGACCGACCACGGCAACTTTGAAACGAGGTGGCACGGCCCTGAAATGCACCTCATTGCGAGGCCCCAGTGGCACGCGAAGAACCGGGACGAGCTTCTGGAGCAGCAGCAAAGCATGAGGGAAGCGTGATGCGCATCCGGTATGGGTCAAGGAATGCCGCTTGTTGCGTGCGTGATGTGCGTTGAGACTCGGTGACGGCTCCGACCAATGTGTGGATGCGAAGCAGATGAAGGGTGGTTCGCTCTCTGGCCCAGGGCAAGGCCCGTGGCACGCGCCGCGGGCCAGACACAACCCACCGCAGCTGCACACAGATGACCGTCGCGCTCTCGCCTCTCTGAACGGAACCGTGGCTGCCTCCGGCTGCGCCCCGCGTGCGCGGTGGACCGAGCCAGCCCGGAGCCTCAGGTCCGCGCGCTCCCGCCGGTTCGATGCAAGCAGAGGACCATGACGCTTCCGCAGCTTCGCCTGCTCGCCCGCCCAGCAACGACTCTGAGGCGTGGCTGGGCGAGGGTGCATCGCTTCAACGCGTTCCGAACGCACCGCGGTGCACTCCCACGCAGCGCCAGAAGCAAGCCCCAAACTGCGTTCTGCGCAGCGAGCGACGAATGAGGCACACGCTTTTTTTGCCCTGACGTGGTCATGGGCGCGAGCCGAATCCGCTCACGTGGCGGAGAAGCGGGGCGCCTTGAAGCCGCGGCGACCTCCGCCGCCTCGCCACGAGAGCGAAACTAGGGGATGGAAGAGGTCCATCCAATGCGGCCCGGCGTTCCTGGGTCGGATTTGGGGTCAACGTCGAAGAGCGTCAGCGTGGCGTCAAAGCTCTCTGGCAGCCACGTGGGGCCCACTTTGCGCAACGTGAGGCGGCCAAACCCTGGGCTGGCCGAGGTCCACAGCGACGTGTTGGCCGGCACGGAGTCGCGCCGAACTGTCGAGCCGGCGCCAGATACGACTTGAAGCGGCGGAGCCGGCGCCGCAGCTTCAAGTGGGATTGCCGACACTTGCTGCATGTGGTCGTGCCCGGAAAGGTAGACACTGGCTACTCCCGACATGGCGCCCAGGATTGCGGCCCCGACCTCCGGGTTGCCCCCGTGCTCACCACCTGACACAATGGGGTGGTGGCCGACGACAAGCGACCTGGCACAGCCTCCGTGGGCGAATCCGCGCAAGGTCTCGTTAAGCCAGTGAAGCATGGCAATTCGGTCCAAGCTCGCGCAGTTGCCGCGCAGCCGTGCCCACTGAGGGCCTGGGAGCTCGCGCATGGCCTTAAGGAGCGGGGTGGTGTCAATCACAGCTACGCACACGCACCCGTGGTGGACCTGGGCACCCCGCAGTTGTTGGCTTCTTGTCGCCGCGGTCCCGTTACCCGCAGCAGCGCCGTGGCAGCCCGGCGACGGAAAGGACGCTGGCGCCAGCCCGGGCGCGCCGGGGATGCACGCCTTGTACTGAAAGTACCTCCCGGGCATCGTCCACGCTGGGCGCGTGCAGCTGTGGCGCTCCACCTGCGCCTCCACGTTGCCGCGCAAGTCGTGGTTCCCCAGGGCGCCGACGAAGTCCGCGTCCCACAGCGGCCCTCTTGACGGTGACGGGTAGTACACGTGCCGCCATGACTCCTGCCACTGGTCGTCATCTCGGTCGGACGCGCTAGAGACGCCGTTGTCGTAAAACTGGTCGCCTGTGCTGAGCACCGCAACCACGGGAGCGGTGCCGCGGACTGCCGCTGCCTCCAGGAGCATCCCTTCTGCAACCCGCGTCTGCTCAAGGACCCCCCTTCTGCCCCAGTCGCCGAGCGTGAGCAGGGAAATGGCCTGCGGCTGCTTGTCGGGAGCCGGGCTGCTGGGGCGCCCACTCTGAGCCATTGCAGCAGCAGCAGCAGCCGCAGCCGCAGCCAGAACGGCCGCCAGGGCCACCGCCCACGCCCACCGCCGGTCCACAGTCATTACGCGGTCGGAAAAGGTCAGGCGCTCCCGCGGCTGGTCTGCGTCTGCTCGCCCGACCTCCATGGGGACGAACCTTGCCGGCATCGCCGGCGTCGTCGCCGGGGAGCCGCTGCGCGGCATACGGGGCCAGGTGAGTGTGCCGGCTAAGCGAGCCGAGGTGCGTTTCGGGGCGGCTGTGAGTGGGAGGCGCGCAAAGCGCCCGCAGCCGAAGCACGGGGCGTGGCCGTGCCGGCGGCTGCAGAGTTGCCGTCGGGCCGCACCTTGCAGGTGTGGGTGCGGGCAAGGGACTGCATTCCTTCGCGCGACCGACGGCCTCTGACCGCTGGCGTGGGAGCCTCACTCAGCACAGCCGGCGCCCCCGTCCAGGCATGCTTCCCGGCCTTCATGGCTGCTGGCGACTTCCGGCGCAGCGGGCGGGGGCCGCAAGCGGCACTTGCAGAGCCAGGCGTCTGGCCGGTTGACGCGCCGCGCCCGCTGTCCTCCGCCAGGGCTGCGCGCGCCGGGCTCAGAAGAGGCCAACGATGCGAGCGTCGCTACCGCCCGCCGAGAAATCGAGGTCCACGTCCGTGAAGCCTGGGCGCGTGGGGAGGCCCGGGATGGTCATGATTTCGCCGAGCAGGGGGTAGAGGAACCCGGCGCCGACGGACGCGCGCACTTCGCGAACGCGGATGGTGAACCCCGTGGGAACGCCCTTGAGCGAGGGGTCGGCGCTGAGGCTCAGGTGCGTCTTGGCCATGCAAATTGGCAGGTTCCCGAAGCCGAGGCGCTCGTACTCGTCAATCTGAGAGGCGGCGAGGTCCGAGTACTCCACCGCCGCAGCTCCGTAGATGCGGGTGGCAATGGCCTCGATCTTGGCGCGCACTGGCTGGTCCAGCTCGTACAGGAAGCGGAAGGGGCCGGCCCCCGCCTCCGCTGAGGCCGCCTCGGCGCGCGCCTCCTCGCAGGCCTTGACCACCGCCTCTCCGAGCGCCACGCAGCCCTTGCCGCCGTCTGACCAGTGCGTGCACTCTACCGCGTCGGCGGCGCCTGCCTCGAGCGCCTTGCGGCGCAGCAGCTCCACCTCGGCGTCGGTGTCCGTGAAGAACCGGTTGATGGCCACGACGGGCCGCACCCCGAACCCGCGCACGTTGGACACGTGCTTGGCCAGGTTCGCGCACCCCGCCTCCAGCAGCGGGATGTTCTCCGTCTTGTACTCGTCGGCCAGGGGCTGGCCCGGGACGACGGGGGGGCCGCCTCCGTGCGTCTTGAGGGCTCGGACTGTGGCGACGATGACGCAGGCGCCAGGGCGCAGGCCGGAGCGGCGGCACTTGATGTTGAAGAACTTCTCCGCGCCGATGTCCGCCCCAAATCCGGCCTCCGTGACCACCACGCCGTCCTTCCCGGCGAGGCGGAGGGTGATCTGGTCGGCGATGATGCTGGAGTTGCCGTGCGCAATGTTGGCAAACGGCCCGGCGTGCACCATCACGGGGCTGCCCTCGAGGCTCTGCATGAGCGTGGGCTTGATGGCGTCCCGCATCAGCACGGCGAGCGCCCCACCGCAGCCGAGGTCGTCGGCGGTCACGGGAAGGCCAGCGCGGGAGCGAGCCACCACCATGCTGCCCAGGCGCTCGCGCATGTCGCGCAGGCTGGTGGCGAGAGCGAGCACGGCCATCACCTCGGACGCCACGGTGATGTCGAAGCCCGTCTCGCGGGGCACCCCCTTGACCTCCTTGGGGCCGGTTCCCACGGTGATGCCGCGGAGGTGGCGGTCGCAGGTGTCCACCACGCGGCGCCAGGTGATGGTGGCGGGGTCGATATCCAGGCGCGCGAACCGGGCCTGGTCCTCGGGCGAGAGCTCAGCAGGCGCCGGGCAGTCGGCGGGGTCGGTGGTGCCCTCGGGCACGATGCCGAGCTTGACCAGCCGGCGCACCTGCACCGGCGCGAACCCACGCGTGTTGTCCTTGAACGTGGTGAGGCGCTCAAACAGGCGCGCGTCGCGCTGCGTGCCCTCGTGGAAGATGCGCGTGTCAATGGCGGCGGCGAGCAGGTTGTTGGCGGCCGTGATGGCGTGGATGTCGCCGGTGCCGTGCAGGTTGAAAGCCTCCATCGGCACGACCTGGGCTGCGGGCCAAGCACGGGGCAGCAGACGCCCCAGGGCACGCAGCGGGGGCGGCGGTAGCGAGGGACCGGCGAGGGCGCGAACCCCGGCCGCTGAGGGGCGTGGGCGGGGCGGCTCGTCGCCTCGGCCTCGGCGGCAACCACGAGCCGCACCTGCTGCAACAGCAGCCGGCAGCAGCGCATGCAAGCCCCGCGCGCCGGCAGCTGCGGAAGACGCCGCAGAGCACTCATATGGCTATGGCTCACCGTAGCCGCCTCCGGCTGCACCGCCCTTGATGCCAAACGTGGGGCCCTGGCTGGGCTGGCGGATGCAGGCGAAGGCCTTCCTGCCCAGGTGGGCAGACAGACCCTGCACCAGGCCCAGCGTTGTGGTCGACTTGCCCTCGCCCAGGGCAGTCGGGTTGATGCCAGCAACCACGACGTAGTGGCCCATGGGCGCGTCGCGCAGCCGCTCGAGCACCCCGAGGGAGACTTTGGCCTGATAGGACCCGTGAGGCTCGAGCTCTTCGGGCGTGATGCCGGCCGCGGCGGCCACCTCGGAGATGGGCAGGGGCTCGACCGCCTGCGAGATGGCAATGTCCGACGGCACCGGGCGCAGGTACTCCACGCGGGCCGCTGCCGCCGCGACCGACGGATGGAAGGCAGCGCTCGTCCCGGCGCCGGCCGCCGCCGCGGCGCCGCCCTCTGCGGGCAGGGCCGCGGCCGATCCTGCAAAGGGCTGGGCAGATGAGGTCGATGCAGCCATCCCGCCGAGGCCAGTCAGAGGTGTGCAGAGGGCGGACCTGGTCCTCGTGACGTGGCGCAAGGCCGCGGCGCCCCGGCGGGCACTCATCTGTGCCGAATCCCGCGCCAACTCGGCGCCTCCTGAGTTGGAGGCGCCCTGAGTTCGAGAGCCGCCACTGCCGCCGCTCTGCAGACTCGCGCGCGCGCAGCAGCAGCAGCAGCAGCAGCAGCAGCAGCAGCCGAACCGCACCCGCGCTGGGAGCGAGGCGCCAGTGATTGGATCGGCCGCCCGCGTCCGAGACGCCTGCGCGGATGCCGGTCGAGGGCTGCTTCTCCCGGGGCGGGGCTGCCCGGCTCGGGCGCCTCGTGACCGTCTTTCACATTGCGCACGCTTCGCTCTTGCTGTACTACTTGGTTGCGCGGACGTGGTACCCCCGCTCGTACGCGTTTGCGCCCACCGACTACCTCACGGAAATCGGCCTCACGCGGGAGATCGAGCTGTGGCTCATGGCCCTGCTCTGGCTCTGGCGCAAGTGGTCGACGTGCGGAACCCTCGAGGAGTTCGCAGACACGGTGCTGCTCACGAGCAAGGTGGTGGCGGGGTCGGTTCTGTTCATCTGCGGGGGCACAACTGAGGTGCTGCGCTTCGGGCTGCTTTGGGGTCTGGTGCTTGCGCTCGTCCGCCGGCCAGACTACCAGGAGCTGGGCTGCGTGGAGTCGCTGTCGCCCTCGAGCCTCGCCATGCGCGTGGGGCCGTGCGACAAGAACCTGGACTGTCTGCGCCCTGCGGGCGCGCCTTTGGCGGCAGCGTCCAAGTCTGCCGCCGCCGCCGCCGCGCGGGCCCGCGGCCTGGGCTGCCAGGTACGGCCCGCCCCCGACGCGGGCGCCGACGGCACGGACGCGCCCTCACCGGGCGCGGCCGCGTGGGCAGCGGAGGGCGAGGCGGGCGACGGGAAGCTGGAGGGCCTCGTGCCCTGGGTTGTGATGGTGGGCGCCTCCTGGAGCGAGCGCTGCGCCCAGCTCACGCCCATGCTGGCTGAGCTGTCTGACCAGTACCAGGGCGCGGTTCGGTTCGGAAGGGTGGACGCTGCCCGCTGGCCGGACGCGGCCGAGGCCCTCCGCGTGAACGCCAAATCGAGCTCCAGCCCGCAGGTGCCCACCTTCCTGCTCTTCCGGGGGGGCAGGGAGGCCGCCCGCCTGCCCGCGCTCGACCCCGCAACCGGAGAGGTGCGAGAGGACGCTGGCGTGCTGGCGTACAACGCCGCCGCCCTCGCAGCCGCCCTCGCGCTCGGGCCGCTGGCCACAAAGGCGGCCGGCCGCCGCGCCGCCGCGCTCGGAAGCGAGGTCGCCTCCTTCCGCCGGACCGACGGGTCGGCGTCTGCGCCAGGAGTGGCGCCGCCGCAGCCGCAGTCGCCGCCTGCAGCGTCTGGCGCCGCGCCCCCCGACGCCGCACCCCCCGCTGCCCGCCGCCGCCGCCGCGCCGAGTGAGAGAGCTGCGGCGCTGGGTGACTCTGGTCGCGCCACGGCACGCATGTGTGTTCGCCGCCCGCTCGCACGGCCAGCGCGGCTCCAGCGGGGGGGAAGTGCGAGCGGTGGGCGGCCAGGCCAGCGCCCGGCCCGTTGGGCACACCTCTTGAATGCGGGTTCCCGGGCCACGCACGCCCCTTGAATGCGGGTTCCCGGGCCACGCACGCCCCTTGAATGCGGGTTCCCGGGCCACGCACACCCCTTGAATGCGGGTTCCCGGGCCACGCACGCCCCTTGAATGCGGGTTCCCGGGCCACGCACACCCCTTGAATGCGGGTTCCCGGGCCACGCACGCCCCTTGAATGCGGGTTCCCGGGCCACGCACGCCCCTTGAATGCGGGTTCCCGGGCCACGCACGCCCCTTGAATGCGGGTTCCCGGGCCACGCACGCCCCTTGAATGCGGGTTCCCGGGCCACGCACAAACTCGCGCAAAAACCACCTCACGCGCCAGCGCCAGAAGCAGCAGCGACCAACGACGGCAGCAGCTGCAGCGACGGCATCACGGGCTGACCCCGTCGTCTTCGTCGACGTCGTCGGCGGCGCCAGTGCTCTCGGCCTCGGGGGACGCCTCGCCAGCCCGGTCCGCCGCGGCGGACGGCCGCACGGCCCCGGTGGCGGCCGCGGACGCCTCCGCCATCGCGCGGCGGGCCACCCCCATATCTCCGCCCATGGCGGCGGCAACGGCGGTCATGGGGCCCACGAGTGACCGGCGGAGCGAGTCGAGCGACGCGCGCGCAGCCGCCTTGGCTGCCCCGGCTGGCACCGCCGCCACCACGAAGAAGGGCGCCGTGCCCCCTACAGGGGCGCACAAGACTGCCCGGGTCTGCGAAGGCCAGCTCGGGGTCGTGCGCAGCATGGGATCGGAGTGGGGGGGGTGCGGTGCGGTGCGGGGCCGGGAGCGCTCGCACCAGCGGGCAAAGGCACGTCTCGCCTGCGGAGCCGAGCGCACACGACGCAGGGCCTGTAGGGAGAGCCCTTGCCCCAGCCCCCCTCTGCCGACACCCGTGAGCACATCGGGCTGGCCGAAAGGCCCAACCTCGCCCGGAGCAGCCATTCTCACCGACCCCTGCATTTCCAGCCACTCGAGCGGCCCTGCCTCGGACAGCGCGCTTTGGCCCGCCTTGCTCATCTCGCTCCAGCAGGACGTGGCAAGGGCACACATTTGCCTGTCTCCTTGGTCGGATGTGACGGGCGCCGCAGTGGGCCTGCGCGCGCTCGCGACGTGCGTCCCGTCTTCCAGGCAAAGGCTGCGAGGCGGCACGGAACAACTGGCGGCGCCGTCCTCGAGAGTGCCACTTGCGCAAAGCCAACCACTCCGCAGGCAGGCCACACCGCGTGCGCAAGGCGCTTTTGCGTGCCGTGGCCACAGCGCGCTCCTGGGCGCGGCCGTGCGTCGCCAACACGAGAACCTGCAAGTTAACAACTCGCGGCCCCGAGAGCTCACTGCACCTCCTCCACGCTGTCCCCCACAAAGCGGCCGAGAGCTTCTTCGACAGCCTTGACCCTCAGCATGCTGGGCGAAGCGCTCGGTGCGCCCCCGACCTCCACTGCCAGAGCAGCCGCCGCCTCTGGCGCAGGCGCGGCACTGCGCTCTGCATCCGTGCGGCCTAATTTCTTCCTACGCCCCCAAGAGGCCAAGCGAACTTGCGCGGGACGGATTTTGCCAGAGGCTGTTGACCTACACGACCACAGGGCCAGCGTGGGGATCGCGGCCAGAGCAGGAGGCGGCCGCGGCCCAGTAGATTTGAAACATAACTCTCGAATCGGCCCCCTCTATTCCGGAATTTGCCGCTGACTCTGCCCCCAAAGCTGCACCCGACGGCTGGCGAGGCTGCACTCACTGGGCGCGGCAAAGCTCACCCTGCCGAAGCTGAGGACCGAGGCGGCGGCCCCCAGCCCTCTGCGCTCAGCTCGAGACGCAGCAGAGGCCTCCTTCCCTTTCGAGCTGCCCGGGGCGTCGAGTCAGGCGCCGAGCAGCCTGGTTTTCTCGGCTGGAGACGATCAACCATCGGCTCGGGCGCTCGAAACAGGCCTCCAGCCCGGGGCGGGGGGGGGGGAGGACCAATCGCCTCCGTTGGCCACCACAGCACTCTTCCAGCATTGCCGAGGCTGCCATCGCGGCGGACCGTGAATGATGGCGCTGTCTGCAACCTCTGCGATTGAGGCTGCGCAGCAGCGCTTGCGCGAGGCCAGGGAGCGGTTACTCAGCATGCTGCGCGCTGAGCTGGGGGCAGGCGCCCCGGAGCTCGGCACGCCGGTCGACATTGGGACATCCCTCAACTCAGGGAGCGCACGACCGCCAGGTTCTAGCGACGATACGGTTCGGGCCAGCGAGCCAGCGATGCACGCTGGTGCAGGCGACGCGCAGAGCAAGCCCGCTCAGGGTGCCGTCCCAGCCCGAGTGGCGACTGAGCCGCAGGCGGACCTACTGCATCCACGCAAACCCGCGTGGTCACGCCCGCCATCGGAGCTCCAAGTGATGGCCCAGTCGAGCAGCGCAGCAGCGCGCCAGTTTGCGCTGGCGCCTTTCGACGGCACAGACATTCCTTCTTTCGCCTCGGACTCCAAAAACCTGGGTCACGCCCGAGTGGCTCGTGACGCCCGACCTGTGCATGGCCCTTCGACCGCCATTCGGGCTCACAGCCGCACAGCTTCCGCGCGAGCCAGTGGGAGGCACCCGCTTGGCAGACAGGGCGACAGACAGGCATCGGGCGCGCGCACCGCCGCACCCTCGCTGCCTCATCCGCGACTCAGGGTTGCGACTGCCTCCGGCGGGCTGCCGCTCGCTCGAGTCGGGACCCTCTCTGCGGTGAGCGCCGACGCAGCGACAGCTTCCCACCAATTCCCTGTGTCTCGGCAGGCTGGATCCAGGCCGAGGTCCATCGCCGCGAACGGGCCATCCAGCTCAGGGCGCCAGCGGCGTCGACAGGAGAGAAGCGCTGTTCGCCCAGCCCAAGGGCGGACGCATCGCGCCAGCGCTCCTCAGCGAGAGCGCGCTGCCGAGCGGTCCTCCTTGGAAGGCCGAGGGCGAGCGGCGGCCAGGTCATTCGACCTGGGCCTGGGTCCCGCTCACAGAGCTGAGATCAAGCGTCTCCGAGCTGCCCGCCAGCGACACGAAGAGACCATGGGGCGCCTGGCGATGCAGGAGCTGCGCCGGTCGCCGGTTCGAGACAGACCAATGCGTCCATCCGCAGGCGAATGGGCTGGAGCGCCGGCGAGCGCAGCGGGCGGCCGGAACCGCCGAGGAAGTCACTTGCAACGACCAGCGAAGAAGCCGCTGCCTCAGTCGGCGCTGACTTCGGGACTCTTCGTACCGGGCCCACCCGCACTTGCGAGACGACCGTTCGTGCACTTGGCCGATCCCAGCGCGGTGCCGAGCGAGGCGGCAGCGGTGCAATCACCGGGCACAATTCCGTCGCCTACTCCAGGCACGGCACTGTCTGCGCCAAGAGAACCCGCCTCTCCCCCACGGGCGCGAGGCAGCAGCGGAAGCTGTTCTTCGCCAGAGTCGGTGGACGATATCTCCTCGCCGCTGCGTCATCAAACCCACTGAGGGCACTAAAGGATTGCCCGACGTTGTGGTGGAGGCCCTGTTGCGGCGCTTGACGTCGGCGCTGCGGCGGGCACAGGCTGAACGTTTGGCAGGCTCGCCAAGGCAGCGGTCTGTCGGCCGCAGCAATCGGACCTGGCACGCCTGCTCGGGGCTCCTTGACGCCGAGCGACACTCCTCGGCAAGCGATGCTTGCTGGGCGGTTGCCTGGCCACAAGCCTCGGTTGAGTCTGCACCCAGCACAACGGGAGAGCAGGCCCACGAGAGCATGGGGCGGTGGACACCGGCTCCGTCTCTGTTCGGCTTTACCCATGAGAAACAGCTGCGGGTGGCGCCCTCCGCCGCTGTGCAGCAGCAGAACGACGATGTTTGGCCAGCGGCAATGCCGCGTCGGGGATGTAGGCCAAGCAATCGCACTCCCCGATGCGGACAAACGCACACGCATACACACACATAATATACACACGTTCAAATGTCTCTCCGAGCCCAAGTTTTGGCCGCCATTGGCCTGGCCGAAGCGCGAGATTGCGACTGCGTGTTGGGGCAGAGCTGCAAGCTTGGCAACGCCGTCGAGGCTCGCCGGGGCGTCCCACCGCAAGCGAGGCCGCGGCAGGGGGAACCACGGGCAACTGCCACGCGCAAGAGAATCGCAACGCATGTCGGCTCCGGCCCAGGCGGCAGCTGGGCTGCCCTCCCTCGCTGATCTTCAAAGCCGGCGAGCCGCAGCTGCCCAGCCCCACCCGACCGAGGCACGCCTGACGCAGCTGCTCCACGAGGCGGGCAGCGGCCTCCCGGAGGCTGACCGATCGCGACTGACTGCGGCCCTCGAGGAGCAGCGCACGGCCAGGGCCGCCTACGCGGCCAAGCTGGACGAGCTGATCGTGGCTCGGACCGAGGCGGACGCCGTTGCAGCTCGGGCTTCGGCTGCCGCGCCTCCGGCCGCGGAGCTGTCTCCCACGGGGGGCGCAGCGCAGGGGACCTGGCTCGCTGCTGGCCACCGGGGCGAGCCGGACGGCGACGAGGAACTGCCTCCGCTCGTGCGGCAGCTGGAGGCGCGCGCTGCAGAGTTCGGCGAGGACTCGCTCAACGCGACGGAGACGCGTCTGTTGCTGGCCTCGCGCCAACACGCTGCGCTGCGGCGCAAGTTGCTGGCTGCCCGGCGCGAAACTGCCCTTCTCCGCGCGCAGGAGGCAGCCACCGGCGCGTTTTCCCCCCAGGTCGCGGCGACAGCCCGCCCTGCCGCCGCTTCGGCGGCCGCCCCGGAGCAGGCCGGCAGCGATGGCGAGTCGGGTGACTACGAGGACGACTTCGAGCCCGAGGACCGCCCTCGCACAGGCGCCGCGGAGGCGCAGCCCGCCACTGACTCGGACGACATCGACCAGCGCAGACGTGCCCTGGCCACGCTGGTCGATGTCCTTGAGGGCCGCCGCGAGGCCAGCAGCCTCACCCCCGAAGTGCTCCGCCTGGCCAAGGCCGCGCTAGGGCCGGAGCAGGCGCAGCTCGTCGAGACGGCGCTGCGCCACGCCGCCTCGTTGCCTGCCGCTCGGCGCCCCGCGGCGGGCGCCCGGCCAGGCGGCGAGACAGGCGGCGGCGGGACTGAAGGAGCGACTGCGGCCCTGACAGCAGGCCCCCTTAGCGGAGCCGGCGGGCCCCGGGGAGGGTCCTCCGGCGAGCGCGGGGCGCCGCAGGGGGAGACAGGATGCGGCGAGGGCGAGGAGGAGCCTGAGGCTGGGGCGACGGCGGCGGGGGCGGCGCGGGACACGGGCGGCGGGAGCGGTGCGGGTGGCGCGGATGGCCCTGGTGACGGAGATATGATCCCGTTGGAACGGGCTGTGGCTCTGCTGGTGCAGGTGCGGTCGGTGCGGAAGGAGGCGGAGGCCGTGGCGGCCGCCAGAGCCGCAACGGGCATCGCTGACCACGGTTCCGACGACCACATGACAGCCCTTGACGCTCGCCTGGCTGGCATCGAGCGCGCCGCCCTCGCGTCCATCGCGGCGCACCCCCAGCAGCAGGTGGACGCCGCCTTTGAAGCGCTGGGGCAGGAGCGCGGGGGAACCATCCCGGGGGCGGCAGCGCCGGAGGCGGGGCCAGGCGCGTCAGGGGCGAGCGCGGGTGCCGGTGGCCGGCTGCCGAGCAGCCGAGCGGCTGCCGGGTCCGCGAGCTGCAGCGACAAATCGGACGCAGACCTGGCCGACTGCGACGACGAGGAGAGCCTCTCGCCGGAGAGCGCGCTCATCGCAGAGGGGGAGGCGGGGGCGGACGCGGAGGACTGGGCAGCGGCCGACGGGCCGCCCCCGACCACGCGCGACTCGAGCGAGGGCGACTGTGGTGCTGACGACGCGGCCGAGGATGAGGAGTCTGACGAGGAGCAGGAGGGGGAGGGCGGCTTCGCAGACGAGGAGCAGGAGGGGGAGGGCGGCTTCGCAGACGAGGAGCAGGAGGGCGAGGGCGTCGGGACGGTTCTTCGCGGCCACCCGCACAGCGACGGGTCCGAGCCCGACGCGGCTGCGCGCCCCCGGGGCGACTCGCTGGACCGCACCGAGGAGCCGGGGCTGCGGGCGGCCCGCAGCGGCCTGGCTGCGCTCTACGCTCACCTCAGCAGCAGCGTGCAGGCCGGCCGCACGGGGGACGAGGCCGCCCGTGGTGTCGCGGCCGCTGGCGCGCTGGAGGAGTCCGAGCGACGCGCAGAGGCGCTGCGGATGGGGCTGGCGCCCCTGATGCCACTGGTGGCTGCGGCGCGGTCGCGGGACGGGTCGCTGGACCGGGCGGCACTGGCGCGCAGCATTGCTTCCACGCTTTTTTCCGGCTCCGGGGCAGCGGGCGAGCGCGTGCAGGCGCACCTATCCGCGGATCATGGCGCGTCTGACGCTGGCGGGGTGGCGCTCGCCTCACCTGACGTTGCCGAGGAGGAGGAGGAGGAGGAGGAGGAGGAGGAGGAGGAAGAGGAGGAGGAAGAGGAGGAGGTGGAGGAGGAGGTGGCGTATCCGCGTGACGGCGCCGCCGCTGCCGCCCGTGCCACGGAGGCCGCGAGGCCGAAGACGTCCCGTCGAGTCGCGAGGCCGTCGCCCGAGGAGTGGACCGACTACCTCCCGCCCTCGCCCGACGCGGCAGCCGCCCAGCAGGGGCACACGGACCTCTGGAGTCGCGATCCAGCCGCGCTGGCTGCGCCCCCCGCGCAACAAAGCCCGTCTGTTGGGGTCCAAACGCTCGCTCAGAGCTCGTCAACGCGGGGCCGATCGGCTGCGGCGGCCCCTGGCGGGGGCGAAGCATCGCACGCCTCATCGCGGCTCCGGCCCCGCCCCCGCCAGGGCGCCTCTGCTGCGGCAGGGCCGGGCCGGCGTGACGGCGTGAGCAGCGCCGAGGCTGCCGCTCACGCTGCGCTGGAGGCGCTTGCCGCGGTGGCGCCGGCGGCCGCGGCCGTGGCCCTCAGCGCTCTCAACGCGCTGCGCCGCACCCCGACGGCTGCCCTCTGCTCCTACGGCTTCCGGGAGCGGGTGGAGGGTGCAATCACGGCCGTGGCGGCGCAGGCGGCCGCTCAGGCAGCCGACCGCGCGCCCCTCGACGGTCGTATCGGCGTTGCCGGCCGCCCCTCTGGCTGGGACTGGGGCGAGGAGGCCGCGAGCGCGCGCGCCGACGGGTCTCTTGCGCACGGGGCGGGAGGGCGGTGGGGGCCCACCGGGGCTGGCGAGGACGGGCGGGCCGACCGCGGGTGGCGAGCCGACACCGCCGATTGCGGCTCCGACGAGCGCACGCCCGTGACGGCCGGCGCGAGCGACTGCGGAGACGATACGCTGTTCCACTCGCGCGTCGCTGCCTCAGACGCCGGCTCCCCGCCCCCGCAGCGGTCACCCGCTCCTGCGGGCAACGAGGCGCCGGGCTGGGGCTTCGGCCGCCTCTCCCCGATGACGTCGTCGCTGGAGCCGGAGCGGCGGTCGAGCGCCCGCGAGCCCACCAGACAGGCCCCGGCTCGAGCGGGAAGGACAGCGGCGCCCGCGCCGGCGGAGGCCGCGAGCACGCCTCGGGCCCTGCAGCGGTCGCTGGAGAGCGACGCCGCCGTTGCGCTGGCGGAGGCCGCGAGCATGCCCCCGTTCGGCCCGGGCGGCGGCGGCGGGCTGGCAGGACCTCGCTCGCCCGCGGCCAGGGCCAGGCCCGCCGCGGCCGTGGACCTCTCCGACGGGGCGAACCCCCAGCCCGGCCAGGAGGCAGCATGGCTCACGGGCTGGGACACGGACGTCGACCGCGAACCGCGTCTCGGGCCTTCGCGGCGGCCGAGCCGATCGGGGCCGCCTGCCGACGCGCCCGCGGCGGGTGGCTCTGCCGCTAGTCGATCGTCTGCAGCAGTGCCGAGAGGGGCGAGGGCCGCCGCGCCGCCTGCAGCGCCCGCCCACACTCACATCGCCGGCGGCGGAGGCGAGGGCGTTTCCCCGGGTCGCCGCCAGTCTGACGCCCGCCGGCAGGCAGATGCTCGGTCCGCCGCGGCCACAGCGGCGCTGGAGCGAGCCACCGCCGCCCACGCCCCCCTGGGCGCGATCGTTGGTCCGGCGGGCTCTGCCAAGGTCCCGGCGGAGAGCGGACCGGCAGACGGCGCCCCGCGTCGCGCCTCGCTCGGCGTGGCGGCCCGGCCGGCGGCAGCGCGCGCTCACCTCTTGGCAGGCCTTCTCTCGGACAGGCTGCTGCCGCTCTTCACTGCGGCAATCGCCGGGCCGCGAGGAGGGGCCGCCGCGGCGTCGAACTCGCGGGTGGAGCCGGGCACCGTGGCCCAGCTCTGCCAGGCAGGAGCGACGCTGGCTGACCTGATGTGCGGGCAAGCAGTGGCGGAAGCGCTCCGCGGCGGCCACGCTGGGGGCGGGGGCAGGGGCCGGTGGAGCGCCTCCGCGCGTCGGGGCGGGACGGAGGCGGACGACGAGGCGTCGACCGCCTCCACTGCTGCTGCTGCTGCAGCAGCTGCTGCTTCGCGCTTGGGCCCCCTCCTGCGCGAGCGACTGTCGAAGCGCCTGGCGGCGTGGTGCGGGACAGAGAGGGAGGCCCTTCTGGCGCAGGACGCGCGCAGAGTCAAGCAAGACGTCGACGCCGTGGCCGTCGAGGTGGCGACTGCGCTGCTAGACGCCGCCACCGCCGGCCGGCTGGCTGAGGCGGCTGAAGCGGCTGGCAGCGCCGATCGCCCCGCGGCTGTCTCGCGGTCAGCTGCACCCTCCGGCAAGGTCGCTGGCTCCGGTGCAGCCAACCCAGCGCCCGTGGTGGGGGCAGAGCGCCTTCCAGTCAGGGGCGCTGGCACCAGCAGCGCTGCGAGCTTGAATGGAGCAGCGCGGCCCGCCAGCGAGGCGGACGGCTCGGCGACGGTCGCGGTGCCGTGGAGCTCGGGCGTGTCGAGCGCCGTGCCTGTGGCGCCGCCTCACGAGCGCGTCGGGTGGGTGGTGGACCCGGGCTACGACCGCGACTCAGACAGCGGCGCGGGGGCGTCGGACAGCGATGACGACGGGGGCTCGCTGTGGGGCGACGCCGAGCCCCGCTGGCGAGGCGCCGCCTCCGCGCCAACGGCCGCCGCGCCCAGTCGCGGTCCGATTCAGGGGGGCGCGACCAGCCGCTCGTCCGGCGGCCACGCGTCGTCCTCTGCGCAGCTGGCTTCCTGGGGGAGCCGGCGGCGCGGCGATACCGGCCTGGCTGCATCGACTGGAGGCGGCGGGGCAGCTCGTCCCTCTCGCGCCAGCCGGAGGCCCGCGGCTGCAGGCACGCCAGAGCCGGCGCCGCCGCGCCCAGAGGCGGGCTGGCTGCGGGACGAGTCAGACGCCTGGTGTCGTGCCGGGGCGGCAGCGCCGTCGTCGCCGGGGGCGGGCCTGGCGCTGTCCTCGCTGTCCGGCGAGGGCGACGACGGCGAGGAGGAGGGCGAGGCGCGGCAGGCCGCGGCCGAGCTCGCATCCAGCTTCGCCAGCGTGCAGTCGGCCATGAGGCGCTCTGGCGGTCGCGGTAGCGGCGCCCCGGACGGCGACACTGCTCCTGGGGGCGAGAGCGTGATGGCGGCCACCGCCCGCCTCGCGGCGCTGCTAGACTCGCTGGCGGGGTCGGCTGCCACGCACGCCTCCGACTCCGGCTCCGAGTCCAATGGGGAGGACGGGGCGTCCTCCGGCACGGGCGGCTGGGAGTTTGAGCGGAGTGCGGCCGCCCGCGGCCAGGGCCACCGTCGAAGGGGCGTTTGAGCTGCCAAGTTGCAGGGGTCTTGCCGCGCGCGGCTTGTGCCGGCAGCAGCCTGCCGCGCCCTCGATGCTCGCGCGGGCCGCGATTGCTTGTTGTGGGCTGCTCGCTGCGCGTGGTTCCTCGCGCCCCGCGAGTACGTGAACTGCGGTGCTTGGCGCTGTGGGCATGGCCTGGTGGGGGGGGTGCAAGCGCGGCACGCGGACCATGGCGGGACAAGCCGCGATTCCGTTTGCGACTCCTCTGACCGCGCAGTCACGCCGTCGCACTCACACACATACACACACGCACGATCACAGAGGCTGGAGCCGCCCTGCCGCTGGCCCGTGCCGCTCAGCGCAAGCGGTCCCACTGCTCGTCCTCGCTGCTGCTGCTCGAGTCGGAGGCGTCCATCACGCTGCGGCGCTTGCGGCCGCGCGTGGGGCGCTGCGGGTCCGGCATCCCGTCGGCGCAGGAGGAGCCCCCCTGCTTCTTGTCCGAGCTCACCGCCTTGCGAAGGCGGCGCAGCGCCTCCCCGAGGAACCCGCTCTCGTCATCATGCTCTGCCGGCCCGCTGGCGCTGCTGGCGCCGCTGGCTGCCTCCGCGGAGCCGCTGGCAGCGCTGGCTTCGCCCTTGCTTGCGGCGGAGGCGTCGCCCGAGGCGCCGCTGGCCGCCGCCGCGCCGCCTGCAGCCGCAGCAGCGGCACCCGCCGCGCCGTCCGCGGCCCCGCCCGAGGCGGGCGAGGCGCGGCCCAGCTCGATGTCGCGGAATCGCTCCAGGAGAGCCCTCTGCTCGGCGGTGAGCGTGGTGGGGTCGGGCAGGCGCACGGACACGTGGACGTACTGGGAGCCGCGCGCGCCGCCGTTGAGGCGCTCGATGCCCCTGCCGCGCATGACCAGCTTGTCGTCGGGCTGCGTGCCGGGGGGGATCTTCAGGTCGACGTCCCCGCGGACGGTCGGCACGGTGACGCTGTCGCCGAGGACAGCCTGCGTCATGCTTACGGGGACGCGCACGTGGATGTGGGCGCCCTCCCGCTCGAAGACGCGGTGCTTCTCCACCCGCAGCTGCACATAGAGGTGGCCGGAGGGGCCGCCCTGCTCGCCCTTGTCGCCCTGGCCGGCGAGGCGCAGCGTGGTGTCGTCGTCCACGCCGGCGGGCACAACAACCTCGACCGACTTGCGAGTGGACCGCACGCCGGCGCCGCCGCAGCTGCCGCACTTGTTGGCGATGACAGTGCCGCTGCCGCTGCAGGCGCGGCAGGTGGCGCGCACCTCGAAGAACCCGTTGCGCATGATCTGCTCCCCGGTGCCGTTGCAGGAGCCGCAGGTGACGGGGGGCCGCCCGTCGGCGCTGCCGGTGCCGCTGCAAGTGTCGCACTCCGCCTTGACCGTGACGGACACGTCCTTGCGCACGCCCAGCGCCGCCTCCATAAAGGTCAGGCGCACGGTCGCCTGGATGTCGCGGCCCCGCGAGCGCTGGGCGCCGCCCTGGCGTCCGCCCCTGGCCCCGCCCCCGAAGAAGTGGTTCAGAATCTCCTCCGGGTCGATCCCCCCCGGGCCGCCCATGCCGCCCATGCCCCCCATGCCGCCCATGCCGCCCATGGAGTCCGGGTCGATGTCTGCGCCGTCGTGGCCGAAGCGGTCGTACATGCTGCGCTTCTTCTCGTCCGAGAGCACCTCGTACGCCTTTTGGAGCTCCGAGAACTTCTCCGCGGCCTTGGGGTCCGTCTTGTTCGCGTCGGGGTGCAGCTTCTTGGCAAGCTTGTAGTAGCCCTTCTTGATCTCGGCCTTGTCCGCGCCCTTGGGCACGTTGAGCACCTCGTAGTAGTCCCGCTGCGCCAGGCTTGCCGCCGACGAGCGGAAGCCCCGGACGCCCCGCTGCGCGGGCGTGCCCGCCGCCGGCCCCTCTGCCGAAGGCCACGCACGAGCCGGCCCGCCGCGCGCTGGGGACGCCAGGCTGGCCAGGGCGCGGCGAGCGCAGTAGCTGCTGCATGCGCGACGCGTGGCGTCAGAGAGGCGGGCTGCACTTCGGGCAGCCGAGGCTGGAGCGCCGGGGCGCGTGGCCCCCGCCGCAACTCGAGCGGCCCGGGCTGCGAGGGACATGCTCAATGAGCGTCGGGTGCGCGCGCGCGTCCGGCGGGCGGCGAGTGCCAGCGCGGCGCGCGCGCGCATGCTTCATCGCGGCGGCCACGGTTTGCAGAGTTCCGCCAGAACTGAGGAGCGGCTCTGCCGGCACATTCGGCAGGTTCGGCGGCGCGAGTCGGCCAATCACTTGCGGAAGGAACAATGGCGCTGCGCGTCAGCGAGAAGCTGTTGCGTCGCTTTCCCGGGGCGCGGATGCTCTCGTCCGCGGAGCCCAGGCTGGCGGGCAACCTCCCCAGCCACGTTCGCATCGTTGAGGTCGGGCCCCGGGACGGCTTGCAGGTGAGCCAGGGGGCCGCGAGCCGGCGCTTCCCGCGAGCGGCTTCCGCGTTGCCAGCTCGGGCAGAGTTGCCGCGCAGTTGGCCGCCATCATGACGGGCCGCCGCTGCTCGCCGGCCGCCGGCCCGGGCGGGGCCCGCGCCCCTCCCCGGGCCCCGCAAGCTGGCCGCTGCAGCAGGTCGCCCTGCGCTCTGGTCGCGAGCCTGGCGCGCGCCGGGCTCCCGCCAGGGGCGCGGGCGCGGTGACTGCGAGACAAGGGAGCGCCCGGCGCCGCGCTCGTCCCGGCAACCGCTGCTCCCCGGCCCGCCCTGCCCCCCGCCCGCCCGCCCGCCCCCGCCCGCCTGCAGAACGAACCGGGGGTCGTCGAGACGGCGACCAAGGTGGCCCTCATCTCGGCGCTGGGGGACTCCGGGCTCGACTACATCGAGGCAACCAGCTTCGTGTCGCCCAAGTGGGTGCCCCAAATGGGCGACAACAAGGAGGTTTTTGCGGCCATCAACGGAGACGGGGTGCGCCGGCCTGGCGTGGTGTACAGCGCGCTGACCCCCAACATGCGGGGGCTCGAGGCGGCCATCGAGGCTGGCGCCGACGAGGTGGCCGTGTTCGGCGCCGCGTCCGACGCGTTTTCGCTCCGGAACATCAACTGCACCGTGATTGAGAGCATGGAGCGCTTCCAACCGGTGTGCGAGGCCGCTGCCAAGGCCGGCATCCCCGTGCGCGGGTACGTGTCGACGGTGATGGGCTGCCCGTACGCGGGCGAGGTGGATCCCGAGGCCGTCGGCTGGGTGGCCCGGCGCCTGCTGGACATGGGGTGCAGGGAGATCTCCCTGGGCGACACCATCGGCGTGGGGAACCCCATGCAGATGCAGCGCGTGATCCACGCCGTGTGCTCGGACGAGGGCCACGGCGTGCCGCTCTCCGCCGTCGCCGTGCACTGCCACGACACGTACGGCACCGCGCTGGCCAACATCCTTGCCGCCATGCAGATGGGCGTCAGCGTGGTGGACTCGGCCGTGGGCGGCCTGGGCGGCTGCCCGTACGCCAAGGGCGCCAGCGGGAACGTGGCCACGGAGGACGTCGTCTACATGTGCCACGGCATGGGCGTGGAGACGGGCGTGGACATGGACGCGCTGCTCGCGGCCAGCCGGCTCATCAGCCACGCGCTGGGCCGCGAGCCGGCCTCCAAGGCCGCCAAGGCCCTCATCGCCAAGCACGACGCCGAGCGCGCAGCCGCCGAGGCGGAGCAGGATGCCAAGGCGAGGCGCCAGCAGGAGCGGGCGGCCGCGCCGGCGCAGCAGCCCCTCCCCAGCGGGACCGCCTCCCGGGCGTGCCACGCCCAAGCCGTGGCGGCCAGGCAATAGCGCAGGCCGCCGCGCGCCCCGTCTGGGGGCGCCTGCCAGCCGGCGGGCCCGCCCCCTCGCCCACGCCGGCGTATCTATGCGTGTGTGTTCTGCGTTGCCGCTGCGCGTGATGCACGTGGCCCGGGTCGCGATTCGAACATGGAGAGACTGTTGAAGCCGCCCACAGGCCCCGGGGCCCCGCCGCGCACAGGCCCCGGGGCCCTGCTGCCCACAGGCCCCGGGGCCCCGCCGCGCTCCGCTCGGTGGCATTGCATGTGTTGGTGGCTCGCGCACGCGGCGCGGACATCGGAAGACACTCAACGGGGCAGCGGGCCGGCCAGCAGCGGGCCCGCTCCGCGCAGGCGCGCAGCACGATGCAAGCATAGCAGAGCCGGCGGGCGGGCGCAGGCGGCGCTCCTCCGCGGCGCGGTCAGAAGCTGGTGGCGGCCTTGACTGCCTCGAACACCTTGAGGGCGTCGGGCACGTAGTGGCGCTCGAAGGCGAGGGGGAAGGGCGTGTCGTAGCCGGTCACGCGCTGGATGGGGGCCTCCAGCCTGAGGAAGCAGCGCTCCTGGATCTCGGACGCCACCTCGGCCGCGAAACCGCCCGTCTTGGGGGCCTCGTGCGCGATGACGACGCGCCCAGTCTTGTTCACCGAGGCCGCGACGGTCTCTGCGTCCCAGGGGAGGATCGAGCGCAGGTCGATGACCTCGCAGCTGACGCCGAGCTTGTCGCGGGCCATGGCAGCAGCCTTCTCCATCACGTGCACCTGCGCGCCCCACGCCACCAGCGTCACGTCGTCGCCGGCCGTCACGACCTCGGCCTTGCCGATGGGGATCTCGTAGTCCGCGTCGGGGACGTCCTCCACGGACGCGCGGTAGAGCGCCTTGGGCTCGAAGAAGAGGCAGGGGTTGGGGTCGCGGATGCAGGAGAGGAGCAGCCCCTTGGCCTGCGCGGGCGAGCGCGGCATCACCACCTTGAGGCCCGGCGTGTGCGCAAAGTAGGCCTCCGGCGACTGCGAGTGGTACAGCCCGCCGTGGCCCACGGCGCCGCAGGGGGAGCGGAACGTCACGCCCCCGCAGTCGAACTGGCCGCCGGAGCGGTAGCGGAACTTGGCCGCCTCGTTCACGATCTGGTCGAACGCGGGGAAGATGTAGTCGGCGAACTGCAGCTCGGCGATGCAGCTGCGGCCCGTCGCGGCGTACCCGATGGCAAACCCGGCGATGCCCTGCTCGCAAAGGGGCGTGTTGAACACGCGCTCGCCGCCGAACTCCTCGCGCAGCCCCATGCTGCAGCGGAACACGCCGCCAAAGGCCACATCCTCGCCAAACAAAATCTGCGAGTGCGGGCGACGGGCGGGCGGCGGAGCACTCCGGCGTTGTCGGCGCAGCCAAAGGTGCGCCCGGCCTCTGACGACGCGCAGCGCGCGATCAACCAGCGAGAGCAGCAGTCGCGTCTGCGAGGGCAGGGCCCGGCGCCCTCACGCAGTCGTCGTCCGTCTGCATCGCCGCGCGCATGCCCTGGTTGATGGCCGTGAACAGGTTCATGCGGGTGGCCGGGCCCGACGGAATCGCATCCACCTGGCCGAGGCGCGGCACCTCGACGGCTGCCTCGCTGCTGAGGGCGCGGGCGCCAGCCGCCGCAAGGGCGCGGCCCGAGGACTGCGCTCCGCTGACGCGCGCCAGGGCGCGACGAAGGGCCATTGGTCTGGTCTCAGGCGGACTGAGCGAAGCCTTGCGCGAGTGCCGGCTCGTTGCCGCTTCCACCAGCGTTCCGGCTCTGCCCCGGCATGTCGCCGCCGCGCAGCAAGCGCCCCGTGCCACCGCAGGGGCCGCCCCGGCCCCATGTCCGACGAGGACTGGGACAAGGCACTCGCGGGGGCGTCCGTCTCGCGGGACGCTCGGCTGTCGCCGTGGGCCATGGCCGTCCTGCGAGCCAGGACCGCCGCAGCGCCGCCCGAGGCCGCGCAAGCTGGCGCAGCCGCCGCGGGCTCGGGCGAGGAGGACGAGCCCCTTCGGCAAATGAGGCAAGGCAATGTCATCGGGACGAGCACTGAGCTTGTGGCGTCGGAGCGGATTTTCATCCAGGGCAACGTGAGGCGGTTGCTGCTCGGCACGATGGCGCCCAGCCGAGCGCCAGAGCGTTTGGCGGGACCCCGCCCCCGCGAGAGGCGCCCCTGTGCGAGCTACCCAGGCCAGGGTGCGGGCACGAGCGTGTCGTTGCCGCCGCCGCTGCAGCCGGAGCCGCGGACGCTGGGCGGCGCTGGCCCGCTGCGCTGCGCCCACGCGCGGCACCGGAACCCAAATCCCGCCCCGCCATCCCCCCTCGCAGACCTTTGTGGCGCCGCACGCCAAGCTCGACGCCACCGAGGGCCCCGTCTCCATCGGCCGCGGGGTGTCAGTGCTGCGGGGAGCGGCAGTGGCCTGCGCTGCCGGGACCGGCGCTGCTGGCGCGTCGGTCGGGGACGGCTCCGTCGTGGGGGCGGGGGCGTCCGTGTCGGCCAAGTCGGTGGGGAGCCACGTGCGCGTCGGCGCCGGGGCGTCCGTTGGGGCGTCGGCTGTGGTGCACGACCACGCCGTCGTGGGGCCTGGCGCGAGAGTCGCGGCCGGCAGTCTCGTCGCCCCGTTTGCGGTCGTGGGCAGGGACGGGCACATCGGAACGCACCCGGGGGTCGAGACCATCTCCGCCGTCTGAAGCCCTCAGGCCGCGCGCTTGCGGGCCCGCTGTTGAGCTCTCGCGTGCGAAGTGCGGGCTGGGACGCCGTGCGCGGGGCCCCAGGCTGCGCCGCGAGCGCGCGCTGTACAGCGCGTGGCTGACTCCCCGTCGCGTGTTTGCGTGCCTTGCGTGATGCCGCTGTTGCTGCTTGTTGCCTTGGAAGCCGTGTTGCCACAGGCGCCGTGATGCCACATGCAAGGGCGGGGGTTGGGCTCGAGTGCCACACAGCCTGCGACACACATCCAGTGACACACATCCAGTGACACGCAGCCAGCGACACGCAGCCAGCGGCACACATGACGCGGGGCAGAGCCAGCGGCGCTGGCGGTGGGCGGTGGAGGGCGTCGGCAGGGCGATGTGGACCGAGCGGCGCCGGTACAGTGCGGCCGGCCGCCCGGCACGCGGGCCGCGGTGAAGGCTGTTGCGCCGCCGACGCAACCCCGCTCATGCGAAGCGAAGAGTCTGGGCTGCGTTGCCCGGCACGGTGACGTTGCCGTGCATGCCGTTGGCGGCATCCACGACGTCCAGAACGACAGGCGCGGGGGTGGTGTTGAGAACGACGACGACGACGCCGGCGCCCCCTGGCAGCTCGACCGCCGTGGCCTCCACGCCGTCCGGAACAGAGCTGAGCGCGGTGCCCAGCACCACGGAGCCGGGGAGCGCGTACCGGGACACGTGGCCGACGTACCAGTAGGACACCTGGGCCATGATACGCTGCTCTCCCGCCGAGCGGGGGGCGCGGCCGCGGCCGCGGCCGGGCAGCGGCGGCTGCCCAGCCCGGGCGAGCACGGCGTCGGCCTGCTCCGCGGAGACGTCCGCCTGCAGCGGCGGGCTGCCCGGCACGTCCACGATGACGGGCGCATCGGAGCCGAAGATGGGAAGCCCCACAATGGGGCCCACGTGAAGCGGCCCGCCGTCGTCCTTGAGAGCTAGGTTCCAGTGGATGAAGCCGGTGACGTGGTTGTTGAGGTCCCCCAGCAGGTCGTGCAGGTAGTGCTCGCCGATGGACCACGAGCCCCCCTCCCAGGCCTTGTCGACGTCGTTCCGCGCCGTGGCCTCGGTGGCGAGGATGATCTTGCCGGGCGCGAGCGCGTGCACCTGGCTGAGGGAGTCGAAGTGGTCGCCGTCGTACCAGTGCACGGCGGACCCCTCCACGTACTGGCTGGCGGCCGAGTTGTTGTAGACGGTGCCGGCGAACTGCACGTAGTCGCTGTTCTTGTTCCAGTCATAGACGAGGATTCCGGGTCGCTCGGCGGCGGGAAGCGTCGCCAGGGCGGGGCCGAGGTGCCGCTCGATGAAGTCGGTCTGCTGCTCCGCGTTCATCTCCGAGCCCTCGTACGTGAAGGGCTTCACACCCGGCTCGTTCTGGGGGGTGAACCAGCGGATGGGGGCGCCCGCCTGCCGGTAGGCCTGCGCCGTCTTGACAAAGTAATTGGCGTAGACTGCCTTGACCGCGTCGCTGTCCTCGATCTGGCAGCCCGTCACGATGGACCACAGGTCGCAGATCATCTGCTTGTTCGTCTTCATCCAGGCGGGCGGGGACCACGGCGAGGCCACCAGGCCCAGAGCCTGCCCGGAGGCGCCTCCGCGCACGCGGCCGCTGCTTGCCGACGCGGCCTGCACGGCCGCCGACGCGTCGGCGATGAGGGGGAGCTTCCAGGCGCGCTCCACGTCGATGGAGAAGAACTCCAGGTCGGTGTCGTTGGCCACCATGGCGTAGCTCACGCTCGGCTGCACTGCAAAATCGGCGCTCCCCATGGGCACGCGCCCGAGCGTGTAGCCGATTCCCTGCGCCCGCCCGAAGTACATGCTGATGAACTGGGCCTTCATCGTCGCGTTCATCTGCGCATAGAGCCAGGCCGACGACCCGGTGAACGCGCCGCCGAACCCGACAATGGTCTGCGCGGTCGCAGATCTGTCCACTGTGAGCGTGGCCACGCCAGGCGCGGCGCCCCCCTTCACGAAGGCACGCGGGGGCATCGGCGTGAGCCGCTGCGACGTGTTCGCCGCCGTCTGGGTGACCAGCATCAGCCCCTGGGGCGGGGCGGCGCCTGGGGCGGCGATTGGTTCGCGCGGGGGAACTGCGGGCAGCGATGCGACTGCAACCGCCGCGAGCGCCAGCAGCGCCAAGGCGGTCGGCCACCTCCATGCGGGCGCGGTCTTGGTCATGCCTTCTGCGGAGTGTCGGGCCCCGGACGCGGCAGCCGGCGGTGGGGAGGTGGCGCGCCGTCCGCGTGCGTGCGAAATGCGCCACCCCGCTCTGCCGCGCCAGGTCTCGCGAGTCGAGCCGCGTCTCGGGGCCGGGATTCGGCGCCCTCTGCGGACGCCGACGGCGCGAAACCGGTCCACGAGTGCAGTTCGTGCGAATGGACCTTTCGCTGCGCCTCTTCCAAGGCGAGCTGCGCACGCCGCCGGGTCATTTTCATTCGCTTGGATCTTCGAGGGCCGCCGGCAAGGAGGCGCGACTGCAATTCAATCGAATCACGATTTGCTGCCGCACATGCACGACACGGGCCGGGCTCCTGAGCGCCGAGGAGGAGCCCTGGCCACCGCCCACACGCAGCACACTGGGAAACCTGTCGCTCGAAGCCGTGCCACGGGGAGGGGAGAAACGCCGCAGGCTACGCCTTTGCGCCCCACCACGCGCCTGGCGCCGTCAAGGGGAGCTCGCGAAGGTAAAACGCGCGGCGGTGGTTGGATTCAATCGCACCCTGCAGCTGCACCAGTGTGCTTGCCGCCGATGCAGGGCAGTCGTGCCCGCACCGGAACGCACCGGTCGACGGCTGGAGCAGCTCGGCGCCGCCGGGCTGGGCCGCGGCTGCGGCGCGAATTGCATCCATGGCTGACTCGCCAGGCGACGGCTTGGCCGCCGCGCGCTGCAACCCTCTCTCGATGTGCCGAATGTGCTCGGCGGCGAGCAAGGCGCGCTCGGAAGCGCTTGCAGGGCAGCCGGCCGAGAAGAAGGACCCCGACAGGTCCTCATGGGAGCAAGCGCCGCCGCCGAAGACGTCCGCGGTCAGCAAGGCTGGGTGACCGAGGGCCAGACAGGCATGGAGCCGGTGGCTCTCTCGCACCTCTACGAGGCCGCACAGCACGTCCCAGATTCCCCCCTTGGTCGTCCACGCCGTGGCTTCCCACGGCACGTATCTGGCCCGGTGCGCAAGATGCGCCGCGCCGTAGGCACGCGGCGACACTTCGTCGCTCCGTTCGCATACCGCCGGTGGGGCATTGCCCCCACCGGCCGCTGCCCATACCACGGTTGTTCCAACCCCGTACTCGTCCACCAGCGCCGTGTGCGTCGACATGTCTCGCAGCTCCCTCGGCGCGAACCACGGCTTTCCAAACTCCCTCGTCTCTGCGGGCAGCGCGGCCTCAGTGTCCACGGCCCACATGTCGCCCGCCATGCCAAAGTCGCACAGACGGAACTGGATCCGACCAGCGCATGCGCCGGACGCCGCAAGCCCGGCCATCAGCATGAGCAGCTCGCGAGGGGGCGCTGCGTCAGGACTGCTCCGGCTTGCGTCGATCACGCCCTGGACGGCTTGGGTCAGGACTCGCGCAAGCTGCGCCCGAGGCAGCTCGTCGGCCACACCTGGCACCGCTTGCCCGTCGCACATGCTCACGGCCGCGCGGTCCGCAGCGTCGAAGAGAAGCGATGCGACCCGCACCACCGCAGCTTCCGTGGCCCAGCCTTCGCTCTGGACATTGGGAATGCTGCTCGCAACAGCCGCCGCAGCAGCTCGCGCTGCCCGCTCGCCCAGAACGCGCTCCATTTCCGGGCACCGCCTGCCTACCGGCTTGGACGCCGGAAGGCCCTCCGCCGCGGCGTCGTCATCGGGCAGCGACCAGCTCATCCAGGTGGAGCGGCGCGCTACGGCGGCACGAGCGGCGCACACCGCCGCAGCCATGGCGGCGGCGCGGCCTGCGGCAGGGGATCCGGCGAACACCTTGCGCAACGAGCCCCATACTTCGCGGATGGTCGAGTCCGCATTTGCCGCCGCCGCGGCAGCAGCGCGATCGGCGGCCAGTCGCTCCTGCGCCCACAACTGAGCGAAGCCGCCCGCCCCTCCCGCTGGCGCGCCGGTGCTGCGACAGCTGGCGACGGAGAACACAGCCTCCACTGCAGCCGTTACGGCCCCAAACGGCGCCAGTGGGTCCGCCAGCGCGTCGCCGCCGTGGTGGCCGTGGGACAGTTGCAGGCTGAGCGCCACGATGTCAGCCGCTTGCGCTCGAGCGCCGAACGTGTCAGCGAGGCTCCAGACGACCGACAAACCGGCGACCTCAGGCAGGGGCACGGACAGCAGGACGTTCTCCGGCGATATGTCTCTGTGAGCGATGCCCCAGCGGTGAAGCGTGGCCACGGCTGCAAGAAGGTCTGCAGTCAGGTCCCGCAGCGCAAACGGGCTCATGGTGCGGAGCAGGCCGTTGGCCCTTACTGCGGCCAGGTCGTTCACCGCGTCGAACAGGTCTCCGCCGGCCGAGAATTCCGACGCCACAATGAGGTCGTTCCGCGCCTCAAGGGGGCTTGTCTGGAGCGCGTGCCAGTCCCTTGCGTCGACGCTGGAACTCAGCAGCCGGGGCACCGGGCGCGCGAACGCCTCCATCCCCTCGTGCGCCATGGAGTCGGTCAGGTACCGGTGAACGAGCGTGTCAAGCACAGCGTCCTCGCTGACCGGGTTCCAGCACCCCGTTTCAGGGTCACGCTTGCTCCGCCGCGTCACGCACTGTATGGGAGTTTTCTTCACCAGCAGACCGGCATGCGGAGCTGAAACCCCTTGGGACTCGCAGGGAGCCGGACCTCGGGCCGCCGCAGCCGCCGCCGCGGATGTCGCTGCCGCCGCCGCGGATGTCGCTGCCGCCGCCGCGGATGTCGCTGCCGCTGCTGCCGCCGCCGGAGCGCCAGCTGAAAGCGCTCCCGAGCTAGACGCCCCCACCGCGTCACATGGCAGCACCGTGCCAAAGTACGGCAGGCCACCGCTCGCGAGGCTGTCGCTCCCACCTGGGATAACTTCGCTGAGCTGCTTGATAGTCTCAAATCTGACGCTGGTCCCCGTGAGACTCACAGCGGAACCTGACACAGTGTGCACATCCGAATAGAAGGTGGAGAACTCATGCGCTCCTTTCACGCGAACAAGCCCGGACGAGGCGCAGGCCGCTGGGCCCGCCGGGGCAGGCGAGTCTTCAGGAACGATCATCACTCTTGCCCAGTCTGCCCGGCCAATCGGCTCAAGCAGGGGCCGCTCCTTTGCTGGCTCCGGAACCTCTATCGCGCCATTGCCTATATCCACTCGCATGACCAGGCGGGCTGTCCCTGGCGCCACCCTCCCGCGGCTGATAAGGTCGGATACAAGCTGCAAAGGCGTCGTGAAGTTTTCCACCGTTGTTTCCTGACCCTGGACCAAGGCAGGATCGGCCGTCAGGCTCGGGTGCACAACCAGCACAAAGGTAGCCATAGGGGTTCCGAAAAGTGTCGGTGTCCCGTGTCTCGAGTGCTCGGAGCAGGGACCGCGCCGCCTGTGGAGGGTGCTGCCGGCAGAGCAAGCGAGCCAGTGACCCGTGCAAAAGAAAAGCCAGAAATCAAGCTTTGGCCGCCCTGCAGCAGGGCGCCTGCGCACGCCGGCCCGTCTGGACGGGAACCAGAGCCCCAGCCCCGAGGTACGCATCTGCTCCTGGATACCGGGCTCCAGGCCCCGGCTCGTGAGGGCGACCTTCCGGAGGCGGGCGCTCGCAGCCCTGGCAAGCGCGGCATGGCCGCCGTCCGCGCGACTCCCAGAGAGCTGGTCGCCGAGCTCCTGAGGAGCACGACGTGCTACGACGCGCTTCCCCACTCCGGCAAGGTCAGTGTCGCTTGGGTGGTGCAGCGGACGGGCCTGCTCCCGCCAGCAGCTCGACTGGGTGCGGGGGCGCGCTCATGCAGCACAGGCGACGCAATTCCCTGCGCCCCGTCCCGCATGCTGGCCGTCGGGCTTGCCGGGACCGCCTGCACGCGCACTTCGGCGTGCGCGCCTGACTACTGGCCTGCGCGCCTATGTCCATGCCAGACCCGGCTCGTGGGGCGGGTGTTCAGCCGGCTGCCAACGCTGCTGCCCTGCCGCCTTCCCGCTCGCCGCTGAGCCGCAGGTCGTCGTGTTTGACGTCGGACTTCCCGTGCGTCTGGCTTTTTTCGCGCTTGTGGAGCACGAGTGCACGGCGGCGCCGCTGTGGGACAGTGCCCGAGGCTGCTTCGCCGGCATGGTGACCGTGACGGACTTCATTCAGATGATGCTCCAGTACCACCGGGCCGGCGCCGCGGCGGACGCGCTGTCCGGGAACACGCTTGCCGCGTGGAAGGCCGAACAGGCCCGCCGGCTCGCGGAGCACACGCAGCGGCCCCCGTCGGGGCCGGCCGCGCGCGACGCTGCGGTGGCGGGAGCGGTGCCCCTTGAGGTGACGGCTGCGGGCATCGGCGGCAGCGCCGCGGCGCCCTTCCCCTTCCCGGCCGGGCTTGTGCAGGTTCGCCCGGACGCGTCGCTGCTGGAGGCATGCCTCCTCCTGCGCCGGCACCGCATCCACCGCGTGGCTGTGGTGCCGCGGGAGACGGACTGGGCGCGAGGGGACGCCTCCGCCGTGTGCGATGCGGCGGCGGCCACCTCAAAAGTGCGGGGCGATCCGATGGCGAAGCACGACGCCGCCCTCAAGCGCGCTGCGGAGACCAGGCAGGCGGAGCGCGCAGCTTCCGGCGCGGCGGCCAAAGCGACGGCCGCAGCGGCGGCTGCTGCCTCGCTTGGCCCCCGGCATCACGCGGCAGTGCTCGGCGGAGGTGGTGCCAGCGGCACTGGTAGCGTAGTTTCCCAGTCCCCGGAGCCGTGGGAGGCGGAGCCCGACCCCGGGGTGCGGCTGCTGCTCGCAGCGGGCATGGTCCGGCCGCCCAAGCCGGCCTCCGCGCCGGCGCCCGCCGCCGGCATCAGCAGCAGCAACAACGCAAGCGGCGGCGGCGGCGGCGGCGGCAGCAGCAGCAGCAGCAGCAGCAGCAGCACTGGCGCTGGCACCGGCACCGCCGCCGCTGGCTCCGGCGCCGCCGTGTCGCTCCCAGCAGCAGCTGGTCGGCGGGTGGCGCTGTCCCGGCGCGAGGGCCGCTTGGAGGACACGCCCGCCGCCGCCACCGTGCTGGGCGTGCTGACTCACCGGTCGCTCCTGCACGCCATGGTGGAGCGCTTCTCCCTCGACACAGACGCTGTGTGGGCGGGGGGCGGGGGGCGCGCCGCGCCGGGGAGCGACGCGGGGGTGCTGAGCGAGTCCGTGGCTGCCGCGGGCATGGGCACGTGGGCGGCGGCCGGGCGGCAGCTGGTTACGGCCAGAGTGGACACCCCCCTGGCGGACGTGCTGGGCCTGCTGGCGGCACACCGCGTGTCCTGCGTGCCGCTGGTGGAGGCGGGCCCCGCGGGGCGCCTGGTGGACGTATGGGGTCGCGAGGACGTGCTCTTCCTCGCCACAGACCCGTCGCTGGGGGCCCTGTCCGCGCCGGTGGGGGCAACGCGCAGGGCCCAGCTGGGGGCCTCCGATGGCGTGCACAGCGTCAGGACCTGTTGCGCGCAGGACAGCGTGCGGCGCGTCGTGGACACCTTCGCTGCGACGCGTGTATCTCGGCTCGTGGGCGTGGACGCGGAGGGCAGACCTGTGGGCGTGGTGACGCTTGCCGACGTGTTCCAGTACTTCACGGACGCGATCGGCGCGGGTGATGGCGCCGCAAGCGAGGCAGCGGGCGCCGGCCGCGGGTTTTGGCTCCCCCAGGGTGCAGGAGCCGCTGCGGGGGGCCCTGCGGGCGAGAGCATCGGCCTGGCTGCTGCAAGCGATGAGGGCCAGGACAGTCCAGGGCGGGACCAGGACGACGACGGCGATGTCGACGAGGACGATGATGACAACGTGGACATGGGGTGAGAGAGTGCGAGCGCGGGCGTGTGTCGCGAGCGTGTGATGCGTGAGCTGGCCCTCAAGACGCTGACAGAGAGAAAGAAAAAAAGCGTCACAGTGGTTGGACCATTGGCCCGCGTGGCCCACGCAAGACCCCAGCCGCACCGCTTGCAGGCGGCCTCGGAAGAACCATCAGGGAGAGGAAATCCGCCGCTTGCGGGCATTGCTGGCCTGGCTGGCGCGACTTTCCGCCAGTCTCAGTCGCGCTCCGCATCGGGCATGTTCGACACCGTCTCTGCAAAGGTGGGCGGTGACAAAAGGGGGCTCGCAGTTTGACAGCGGGGCGCAGATTCACGGCGCGTCTGCATCTTCCCGTCCAGGACCTTGGCGCGAGGGCGGGGCGGGAAAGACCGGCGAACGACCTGGCCAACTGCTCGAACCCCGCGCGGGCGGCGCCGACTGGTCTCACCAGGGGGCTGCTCGACGCCGTTCTCGAACTTGAACTCCCTGAAGGCGTAGGAGGTGCGGCCGAGGGCCTCGGTGCGCAGGGGCTCCTTGAGGCACTGGCGCATGGACGTCGAGGCCACGGTGATCATCTCAAGGTAGTTGAGGCCCGAGCGGCGCCAGAAGCTGCTGAAGCGGGAGGGGGCGCCCGACATTGTCTGCGCACGGCGGCACGCAGCCAGCGGTACGGAAGCGGCGGGGTGCGGGTGAACAGGGGCACGCTGCGCTCGGGCTGCGCGGCGGGCGCGCGCGACGGAAGTCCGAGTCGATCTGCCGGCGGCTTTGCTCCGAGCTCCGAGCTCGGGGCCGCCAGGGCGCCCGAGGGCGGAGCGCGGCGCCCGGCCCCCCCATCCCACCCCACGCAACGCGCGAGGTCCCTCCTTCCGGCCCTTGCGGGCGCGGGAGAGCCGGCTTGCGGGGGCGCTGGCGCGCGCCGGCATCTGCGGTCTTCGAGCGCTCGCTGCGCGTGGCCTTGCGAGCCCGTAGCGCGCCGCGCCGCGCCGCGCGGGAGGGGAGGGGGGCTCCGGCAGCAGGCCCAGGCGCCAGCGTGGGCAGCGCGCCTCACCTTCGACGTCCGGTGGAGAGCGGAGTGGGCCGTGGCCTTGCGCGGCGGCTGCTCGCTGCGCCCGGCTGCAGCGGCGGAGCGATCGGCTTGCCGCGAGACGGGAACGGGCGGGCGGCTCTGCCGACGCGTGGCGCCGACACTCCTTGCTCGGCGGGCCGCCACGCGCCTGGGAGCTGCAGCGGCGCCGGGGGTCGCCCATGTCGCCCGGCTGGGCCCGGGACTGGGCCGCGTGCCTTGTGCTGGCCGCGGCGCTCCTCAGTTGCGCGGCGGCTGAGAAATACGTCGCCCCGCCGACAAGCCCGCAAGGCCCCGATTTCCTCCTCATCGTGCTCCAGGCGGCGGGCGCCCTGGCGCTGCAGCTCTATGGGATCTCGACCCTCTCTTCGAACCTGCAGGCGGCCCTCGGCGACGAGTTGGCGGGCGCCATCAAGCTGTCGTGCGGCCACTCCGTGACCGCATTTGCGACCGGCGCCGCGGCCACTGCCGCGCTCACGTCCGCCACCGCCACCTCGATGATGGTTGTTGACTTCGTGGACGCTGGCGTCATGACCTTCAGCGACTCGCTGGCGGTGGCGCTAGGCATCAACGTGGGCTCGACCGCGGCGCCGCTCATCAGCCGGGCGCTTCCCATCGCCAAGGCCGGCCTCCCGATCATCGGGGTGTGCTTCTTCGCCCGCAGCGCCACCTCCAAGCCGGGGCCGTCGAGCAGTGGCCTCGCCTTCCGCCTGCTCACCTCCTGCATGGGGCTGGGCATGCTGCTGGCGGGAATGGACCTGCTCTCCGCCGCGCTCGCTCCCGTCAAGTCGCTCCCCCCGCTGAGAGACGCGCTGCTCGAGCTCTCAGGCAGCCCAGTCCTCGGCGTGGCGGCCGGCCTCCTCCTCACCCTGCTCGTGCAGTCTTCAACCGCAGCCATCGCCATCGCGGCAGAGCTCGCCGCCTCCGGCGCCATGCCCCTCCCCCTCGCCGTGGCCGTGGCCGTGGGGGCGAACGTGGGCACCTGCGCGACTACCCTGGCCGCCGGCTGGGCGGGGTCCCGCTCCGCGTGGCGATTTGCCCTTGCGTACACGGGCTACAAGCTCCTCGCGGCAGCGGCCGTCCTGCCGGCGTTCGGGAGCTTTGTCGAGGCTTCGCAGTGGGCAGCGAGCCTCACGGGACCCGCAAACGAGGCGGCCGGAGTGGCGGTGGCGTGCTCGGCGGCACACGTGCTGTTCAACGCGGCTCTAGCTGCCGTGGCGCTGCCGCTTGTCCGACCAGCCGCGGCAGCAATGGACTTGGTGGTGGCGCACGACCTCCCGGCCAAGCCAAAGGTGGCGTGAGCGCCAGTGCGCGGGCCCGCCGTCGGAGTGCCGCTGCCCGCTTGTGACGCTGTGTGAGGGCGCGGTTCCAGCGCATCAACGTGCACAATTCCGCAACAGCGCCCCCCCCCCGAGCCGCTGGGCGACTGCGCTTGCAGCCGTTCGAGCAGGGGCGGCAACTGCTTGAATGGGGCCATGCCGCGCGAGTGCGCGGTGTGTGGGCGGCAACGCTTCGCGCGCGCGGCTGGATTGTGCGGCGCGCGCATAGGCGTCACAGGCATTCGCAGTTTTGGTTGGAGGAGGAGGGGGGAGGGGGGTGGGGGGGGCTTCGCTGAACGCGGGGCCGGGGCAGCCGCCACGCGACGGCGCCGAGGAGAACGAACGGGGGCGGAGGGCCGGGAGGGGGGCGGGAAGGGGGCCGGGAGGGGCCGGGAGGGGGGCGGGATGGGGGGAAGCACCGTGCTGAAGGGTGCACGATCCCGAGTGCCGCCGATGCTGCGCGGGGGGCGCGCGGACTCAGCGGAGGGCGGAGAGCATGGCCGTGGGGTTCTCGATGAGCAGCTTGACGCGGTTGCTGAAGCGGGCCATAGTGGCTCCGTCGACGACGCGGTGGTCGGCGCTCCACGACACGCGCATGATGCTTGTGGGCACGATGGTCTCGCCGTCGGCGGCGTAGCGCGGGAGGCGCTGGGTCTTGCCGATGGCGCCGATGGCCACCTGGGGCTGCATGATCACGGGGGAGGCGTACGTGCCGCCGATGGCGCCGATGTTGCTGAGGGCAAATGTGCCGTCGCGCAGGTCCTCCTCGCCCAGCTGGCCAGCGGCCGCCAGCGCCTGCAGCCGGGTCAGCTCGGAGGCAACCTCCATGAGAGAGCGGGCCTGAACGTCCTTGACGTTGGGCACGATGAGGCCGCGGGGGGTGTCCATGGCCACGCCGATGTTGTGGGACCCCTTGAGGGTGAGCGTGGAGCAGTCCTCGTTCACCCAGGCGTTGAGACCAGGCGCGTCCAGCAGGGCGATGGAGATGGCCTTGAGGAGGATGGGCATGAAGCTGAACTTGACGCCGCGCTCGGCAGCGAGGGGCTTTAGCTGGGCGCGCAGCGCGGCAGCGGCGTCCATCTCCACCTCGTCGCAGTAGCCGAAGTGGGGCACCGCCCAAGCCGCCGTCATGGACTTGGCCATCGCGCGCCGCAGGCCGCGCAGGGGCTCGTCCACATCGGCGGCCGCAAACCCGGCGGGCGCGGGCAGGCGCTCGGGCACGGCAGAGGCGGAGGGCGCCGCCGGGGCGGGCGCAGCGGCGGCGGCGGGGGCGCGCGCGGTCTCAGCGGCCTTGGGGGCTGCCGCCGCGGCGGGCGCCTTGCCTCCGTTCTCCACGAAGGCCAGAATGTCCCCCTTGAGCACGCGGCCGTCCTTGCCGGTGCCGGGCACCAGCGACAAGTCCACGTTGTGCTCGCGAGCAATGCGCCGCACAGCAGGCGCCGCAAGAGTCAGCGCGGCCTGGCCAGCGGCCGACACCGAGCCGGCGGTCGCAGCCGCGTCCGCGGCCGGGGGGGCGCTCGGGGCGGCCGCCTTGGGGGCGGCCGCAGGCTCCTCGGCAGTCGCGTCGTCACCGCCTTCAGTCTCGATGTCGATCAGGACGCTCCCCGTCGGAACAATGTCGCCCTCCGCGTAGTGGACGGCCTTGACCACGCCCGCGTACCGCGAGGTGATCTCGACAGTTGCCTTGTCGCTCTGAACCTCAAACACGGGGTCGAACTCGTCGATGGTGTCGCCGACCTTGACGAACACGCGCATTACCTCAACCTCGGCGATGCCCTCCCCAATGTCGCTCAGCGGGAACGGCGTCAGCTTCCGCGCCACGGACGACACGTGGAAGCCGCGCACCGCGGCGAGCCGGCCGGCAGCGCGCATGACTCCGGTCCGCGTGGCGGCAACGCCAGCGCGCCGCACCTCGGCGTGGGCGGGCCGCCCGGCGGCGAGCGCGCGGGACAGCCTGGGGGCGAACCTGCGGGAGATACTGGCCATCTGCAGCACGCGAAGCCGGGGCACCAGCGGGGCGGAGTGCCGCCCCCGCCGCCCGACGCTGCGGCCGAGGATCTGGGCCCGGAACACGCGCTTGTCGAGCCGTCGGGATGACGAGCGCTCCCGGCAGAGCCTTGCCCGGCGCGCGGGCAGTTGGCTGTTTTCGACGCTTGCGGCCGAGCATCGCGACCCGGCTGCCGGCGAGCACCTCGAGGCCCTGCCGCCGCAGACCCGGGCCTCCCGGGTTTGAAGTGGCGGCGCTGCCCTTGACGCGCCCGTGTGCCCCCGGCGCAGCTTCGCAGGCGCGTCAGCGGCGCGGAATTGCGGGTTCGGCCGCCATGGCCGCCGCGGGACCAGGCCCGGGCGGGCCGCCGAGCGCGGCACGGCTGGGAAGCGGTGAGGTGGCGCCGAGCCGGTCCGGCGGCACGGCGGTGTACCGAGCCTCGCTGGTGCGCCGGCGCGCCGCTGACGCGCCGCCGGCCCCGGCCGTTGCCGCAGTCTCGCCAGGTCCCCGGCCGGCGGCGTCGGAGCCCGCGCGGCTTGCCCCGTCGTCCACGCGCCGTGTGCGCGTGGCAGTGCGCTGCCGGCCGCCCTTGGCGGACGAGCTGCGCCGGGACGCGCGCGAGGCGGAAATGCAGCGGAAATGGCTGGGCAGGTCTGTCGCAGACTCGGGCCTGCGCGAGTCCGTGGGCCCCCTGCGAACGCCGAGGCCCTTGGAGCCGCCCAGCGCGGCCCGCGCCGGCGCCGCGACCGCCGACTCTCCGTGGTCCTCCGTCTCCCACGCGCGCGAGGGTGACTCGTCCGGGGCGCTGCCCGCGCGCCCTCCGCGGGGCTGGAAGCCGCGGCCGGTGGGCATTGCGGTGCGCGTTCCGGCGGAGCAGCCCGCGGACGCCGGTGTCCGTGGCGGGGGGGCGCTGCAGTCCGTCGTGGTGGCGGACCCGAGCGCCGGCGGCGCCGGCAACCGCTGGCTCTTTGACGCGGCTTTCGGCCCGCAGGCGACGCAGGACGACGTGTACGACGTGGTGGCCGGGCCGGTGGTGGACCGGGTGCTGGACGGGTTCAACGGCGCCGTGCTGGCGTACGGGCAGACGGGGACCGGCAAGAGTCACACGATGGGCATTCTCTCACGGGTGGAGTCCGAGAGCGCGGGGCTCATCCCGCGGGCGCTATCGCACTGCTTCGGCCACGCTGCGCGGCACCCGGACAGCGCCTTCAGCGTCAGCGTGCAGTTTTTGCAGGTATATCTCGAAGCCGTGTACGACCTGCTGCCGCCCGCCGGAGACGACAGCCTGCGTCCGCTGGCCGTCAGAGAGTCTCCCGGGCGCGGGTTCTACGCGCCCGACGCGGGGGAATGGACCGTGAACGGCTACGCGGAGGCTGTGGCCGCCATCAACGACGGCCTCGAGCGTCGCGTGCTCGGCGCCACCCGCATGAACGCCACGTCATCCAGGAGTCACACCCTCCTCATGGTGACCGTCAGGCAGGCCAGGGCGGCCGGCGGCCCCGCCACCATGGGCCGCCTCACCCTGGTCGACCTCGCGGGCAGCGAGCGCGTAGCGCGCACATCCAGCACGTGAGCTCCCCTCTCCACTGCGCCGCCCCCGACACAGCGCCGCCCCCGACGCTGCGCCGCCCCCGACACTGCGCCGCCCCCGACACTGCGCCGCCCCCGACACTGCGCCGCCCCCTCTCCGCTCCGCGAGGCCACTGCGAGCCGCGCTGGCCTTGCTGCAACGTGCTAGCCCTCCTGCTGCCAGGCTGCGTCTGCCACCGCCCAAATTGCCTCCGCAACCCGCGCGCGCCCGGCACCCCCCCGCCCTGGCAACCCAATCTCGCGCTCCCCCCCGCCCTGCTCTGCCTCTCCCTGCACTCGCTGGATCGCCGCCCCCGCAGCGGCGCCCGTCTGGACGAGGCCCGGGCCATCAACTCCTCGCTCGCCGCTCTCGGCAACGTCATCGCGAAGCTCTCCGACGTGGCGCGGTTTCGCGGCAAGGCTTCGGAGCGGCACGTGCCGTTCCGCGACTCGAAGCTGACCAAGCTGCTCTCCCGGAGCCTGGGCGGCAACGCCGAGACCTGCGTTGTGGCTACCATCGGCCCCATGGCCGTTGACGCGAGCGAGACGGTGTCAACGCTCAAGTTCGCCGAGCGCTGCATGCGCGTGGCGGCGGCGCCCGTGCGAACCGTCACCGCCCTGGCGGCCGGGTCGGCACAGGCGCAGGGAATGGCCGAGGAAGCCGCGAGGCGGGCGGTGGCGGAGGCGGAGTCTCGGTGGCGGCAGCAGGCCGAGCGGCTGCGGCAGGAGTACGAGGCGCGCCTGGCCGCCGTCATGTCCGCCTCGGCGGTGGGCCACAACATGGAGCTGGCCCGCAAGGCCTCCGGGCTCGCCGAGCGGATCATCTCCGCGCTGCAGGTGGAGCGGCCGCTGGGCAAGCAAAAGGGCGGGGCGGTCGACTTCGACGGCGTCTCGAGCATGCTGGACACGGCAGCCAGGGCAATCGAGCCGCTGCTCCGAAGAGGAGCCGGGGCGGGGACGGGCGCCTCCTCGGGCCCCGCCGGGGAGGAGTGGAGCGCCGACTCGATGGCCGGCAGCGGAGGCGGGCAGCAGCAGCTGGTGAGAGCCGCCGACGGCGCCGCAGAGAGCGAGGAGGGCATCCACCAGACGCTCCTCCTGCGCTACCTGCTGGAGACCAACGCCAAGCTCATGGGGGGCGGGGGCGCGCAGGACGGCAGCACCGCCTGGGAGGCGTCCTCGGACGGCTCCGAGCTGTCGGACGGCTCGCCGCAGCCGGACCGCATCGTGGCGCACAGGGTGGACGAGCAGGGCCGGCTGCAGTACCGCCTCCGCTGGGAGGGCGACGCGCCAGAGTCGGACGAGTGGTTCGACGCCGCGGCGCTGGCGGAGGAGTTCCCAGACATTGTGCGGGCGTATCAGCGCGGCCGGACCTCCTGACGGGCAGGCTGCGGGGTCGGGCGGCGGTGCCGCTGCTCGGAAGGCTGGGCCGCAGTGTGGCGGCGGGCTGGGTCGCTTCGGCGGCGCGGGGGGGCGGCAGCTGCCTTTGCGGGCGCGCGCTGCCCAGGCCGGCCTGCGCTTGAGACTGCGCGCTCGCGCGTGTGTATGTTTGTCCTTGTTGCTTCACGGGTTCGCGCTTGCCGCCGAGACTGAGGGTCGCACCGCGCACGCTTCGCTATGCAGCTAGCTTCGACACAGGGCGCGGCGAGGCACCTGCTCAGTCCAGCACCACAGTCACCACGCAGCCGCGCGCCAGCCTCTCGCGCAGGTCGCCGGAAGCACCGGCCATCGGAGCAGGCTGGTCCATCGCCCCCGGCACCGCCGGGTCCACGCGCAGCACTCGTCCGCTCGCGTCCATGGCGTCCTCCTCCACGCCGGGCCGGATCACAGTTGCGCGGCCCGGCCCCTCCCCGTCCGCGGCGGCGAGCACCGCCGACACGTACGGCACCGCCTCGGCGTAAGCCAGAATGACGCGGCAGCCGGCCGCCCCGGACAGCGCCGCGTCCGCCGCCCGCAGCAGGAGCCCGCTCTGATCGGGCCCCTCCCCGCGGGGCGCCGTGGCGTCGGCAGTCTCGAACCGCGCTGCCATGGCCTTGTCTGCGGCGGCGGCGTCCGCCTCATCGCGCGCCATGTCCAGAACGCGCTGCTTCGCCTCGTCCGCGGCGGCGGCAGTATCGGCGCCAGCCTGCTCCGCCGCCTCGACCGCGCGCACCACAGCGTCCTGCTGCGCCTCTGCGATGGCCATCCTGCCCGAGGGCGCGGAAAGGGTCGCGTCCGCCTGCTCCAGCGCAGCCACAGCGGCGTCGCGGGCCGCCCGCACCACCGCCAGGCGGGCTTCAACGGCAGCCTCCCGCGCCTTGCCCAAAACCTGCCGGAGTGACGCCCCGCGCCGAACCCGCACGTGGCACACCGCCACCTCCCGCCCGGCGGCCCACGCCGCGCCAATGCCAGAGGGGTGCCGCACGCCCGCGCCCCACGCAGCCAGCGCCTCCCCGTTGGACGTGGCGCCGCGGCGGGCGGCGGCCAGGGCGGCGGCCTCGGCGGCGGCGGGCCCAGCGGCGCCTTCGCCGCTGGGGCCTGCCGCCGCAGCCCGCGCCACGGCGGCCTCGTCCTCATCGTCGCTGTCCACCAGGCCGGACGAGAACGGGTCGGCCGCCACGCCGGCCGCAGGCACGTCCCCTGCGCCAAAGGCGCCCACGCACGCGACCGTGACGGTGGTGTGCATTGCGGCCGCAGAGGACGTCAACGCGCCGGCGTCCGCCGCTCCGGGCACCGGCTCGCTCCCCCCCACGCCGGCGGCAGCGGCAGCGGCGTCGCCAACCCCGGATGCAGCGCCGGTCGCGGCCTCGTCCTCATCGTCTTCGTCGTCCTCGTCACCGGCACCGGCACCGGCACCGGCACCGGCCGCGCCCCCCTCCGCCGCCTGCTGGGCGGACGTGCCTGGCAGCGCCGCGACTGTTCCGTCCGCGTCGACGTCCGGCAGGGCGGCTTCGCCGGGCAGCACTCCCTTGGACCTGGCGAGCTCTGCCGATCGACGCACGGCCGCAGCGGCCCGCTCGGCGAGCGACGCGCCCCCTGAGGCCGCGAGCGGCGCGGCGTCGTCGTCGGGGGCGGAGGCGAGGCGCTGCTCTACAGCGCGCCTGTCGCGGATGCGCGCCGTGGCGTGGCGCAGCCACTCCCTGGCGAGGCCGTAGGTGGGGTCGAGCTCGAGCGAGCGGCGGTGGCACGCGGCCGCCTGACGGAAGCGGCCCGAGCGGTGGTGGCAGAGGCCCATGTTGTACCAGGCGACGTGGTGTTCGCCGCACCACCAGCGGGACTCCTCGAAGAACACGGTGGCCGCGCCGTAGCGGCCGATGTTCACGAGGGCCCTGCCAAGCTCGAAGAGGATGTCCTTGGCCGGCTGCAGGGGGAAGATGGCGCCGCCGCAGCGCACGATGTCCGCGGCCAGGTCCCGGCGCATGCGCGGGGAGGCTGTCTCGGCCCTGGTCACGAGGGTGATGCGGAACTTGTGGGCCACGTCGGGCTCCCAGCCGCTGAGGCGGAGAACGGCCACGGCCGTGCGCAGGCTGCACGTGTCGGTGGTGTCGCACTCGTACACGGCCCGCTGGAGGGTGGAGAAGGCCTCGGGGCAGTAGGACCCGAACCAGCAACGCCACGCCTGGCGGGCGTCGGACGAGGCGGAGGCGGCGTCACCCACGGGTGCGGAGGCGGCCACTGCAGCGTCCTCCGCCCCGGAGGCGCCGCCGGCGTCACCCGCGCCGCTGGCTGCCCCGGCGCCGGCCGGGTCCGCGGCGGGGCCGGCGGCCGCTGCCACTGGCTCTGCCGTTCCGACGAGCAGGCACGCGCACTTGAAGCCGTCGCGGAGCGGGGTTGCGAGGGCCTCGCCGCCCAGCGCCCGGGCGCCGAGCATCATGCCGTGAAGGTTTGCCATGAAGCTGAAGGAGCCATGCAGCGCGATGTGCGGCGTGCGCAGCCCCACCAGCTCCGCCTCCTCGGAGTAGGCCTTGTCCCCGAGCAAGAACACGCAGCGCCCGCTGCCGAGCGTGCGCAGGCTGTCGAGCAGCCGCAGGCCGCCCAGCGGCACGAGGAAGGAGGCGTCGCGCGGAGACCCGGTGCCCCCCAGCGCGCGGCCGCCGAAGAGGGCCGCGTAGGCGAGGAGGACGTCGGCGGAGAGGGGGTGGCCGTCGGCGGCGAGCGCGGCGGCGGCGGCGGCGGGGCTGGTGGGGGTCCAGCGCCACTGCCACGAGAGGCGCGACACGGTCCGCGAGGAGGCGAGGAGGCGCGCGGCGGCTCTGCCGGGCTTCTCAGAGGCGCGCAAGAGGGGGTCGGAGCCGTCGGCGTCCAGAGGCGCGGCGATGCTGAGGTGGGCTCGCTCGAGGGCCCCGTCCCGCACGCGGTACGCGTCCTGGGCCAGCGTGTCGACCACGTAGTTCGCCACCGCGACGAGGAGGCGGCCGCGGCCGGAGCCCCCGGAGAAGTCTCGGGCGGAGAGCGTGCGGCCTGAGGCGCGCAGGCGGAGGGTTCGGTCGTTCTCGGCGTCTGCGCGTGGCGTGGAAAGCGGCGCGACGCGGCCACGGAAGGGGGAGGGGTGGGCAGCAGACGGCAAGCGGCGTGCGCAACGGCGGCCGAGTCGGCGGGGGGGTGATGGTGAAGGGGGCGGGGGGGGGGGGCGCTGCTGGCTTGCCGCTGGCGAGGCGACGGCATCTGCGGGTACCGGGCGAGCAAGAGGCGGCGACGCGGCCGTGGGGGGCGGGCCCGCGAGCGGGCGCAGCCTCTCACCAAAGACTGCGGAGTCCACCCACCCGGCGTCGATCATGGCGCGCAGCGGCGCGAAGCGCTCGATGAAGCGGACGTTTCGTTCCGCCAGATCCGCCAGCACGTACAGGAACGGACGGCCGCCGGCGAGCGCGCAGGCGTCCCACGAGGGGGGCCAGGACGCGCGCATCGCGAGCAGGTGGCGCACGATCATGAAGCCGAGGCGGCCGTGGCCGCACCCCACCTCGACGATGACAACGGGCGCCACATCCCCTGGCTCCCCGGGGGCCTGGGGGTTGGTCCTGCGAGACCGGCCGCAGCCAGAGCAAAACAGTCACGCGGGCATCAGTGCAGTCGCAGGCTTGGCACAGGTCTGCCCTCGGCGGCAACGCGGTGGTCTGCGCGCTAGCGCTCGGCAGCGCCCGCCTTTGATCCGGGCCGAGGGCTCGGGGTCCACGGCCCGAGCGGGGCCGACCAGACTCGCCGCCTGCCTCGCCGCCTGCCCGTGCGCTGTCGCGGCCGCGGGGCGGGGCTCCGTGACGGGGGGTCGGGCGAGGGGCGGCCTCGCTGCGGCCTCGGTCTCACCTCGCCCAGTCAGTGGCCGAGGCCATGAACATGTTGGCGTAGCACCGCGCAATGTGGCAATTGGACGTGACAAAGTTGGGCACCACGGCCTGGCTCCAGCTCTTGGCCCCCATTTCCTTGTAAAACGAGTCCTGCAGCGCCCACAGGGCCGAGTCGGGAAGCGCTTGATCCTTGCCGAGCTCGACATGGGAGGCGGGCACCTGCCAGGGTTCGTCCTCCGCGAGCTCGCCAGGCTGGGACATAACGCGCCGCGACATGCTCCCAGGCGCTGAACACAGGGGCGGCCCTGGACACCCGGGGCGCGCTCGGCGGCCTGGCAGTGCCGCCACGGCTGAGGGCGCCGTCGCTGGCGCAAGCGACTCTGCCGCGATTTCTCCGCCGCCGGTCCCGAGCACTGTGGCCCGCACGGGCGCGAGCGGCGCGCTTTGCATGCGACTGTGCGCGGAATCCTGTGAGTGGGCTCCTGTGGGTTTGCCCTCAGGTGCGGGGCAAGCGCGCGCGACGTGCTGCGGCTCAGCATTGGCGCCTGTGCGACCACGCACCAGCCACACGTTCCGCCACACTGCGGACCCATCCAGCTGCACACGGCCCCCACGGCAGCAAGAGCCACTGCGCGACGGCCAAGGCCCAGGCGCCAGAGGGAACCCGGTGAAGGCGCACTCGTCGCCGCGGCCGCAGCGCGCTCAGCTGGGGCGACAGTCGTGCGACGGAAAGAGCGCGGACTCCGTGTGTTGACCCTTAGCCAGCGCGGCCATTCGTTGGACGATGTCTGGGTGGCTGCTCGCCAGGTTGTTCTTCTCCCCGAGGTCGTCCGCGAGGTTAAAGAGCATGTACTCGCCGTCCAGCTCGAAAGCCACGATTTTCCAATCCCCCTGCCGCAGCGAGTGCGTCCAGCCCTTGCGGTTGGAGCCCCCCACCCACGGCTGGATGTCGGTGCAGAACTCAAAGTAGAAGAGCCTCTCTGAAGCGTTGTACGCGCCGCTCCCGTCGATGAGGGGCACGATGCTGCGGCCGTCAATGTCCGCCGGGAAGGCCGAGCGGTTGGCGCCGGCCAGGTCCGCGAACGTGGGCAGCACGTCCCAGAAGGCCCACGGCTGGTCGGACGTCCCCGGCGCAACCTTGCCCGGCCAGCGGATCCAGGAGGGGGAGCGCACGCCGCCCTCGAAGAGCGCGCGCTTGTATCCCCGGAGGGGGCCGCTGGAGTTGAAGAAGTGCACGTCGTGCCCGCCCTCGTTGTGCGCGCCTGCGGTGCGCGGGGGGTGGGACGGCATGCGGCATGCACCCAGGCGCGAGGATCCGGGGGCGGGTCGCCGGGCGCTGCGTGCGCGTTCGCGTGGAGCGCAGCGTTCGCGAGGAGCGCAGCCGCTGCAGCGGCTCGACGGGGGCACACCCTGCCCCCCGCGCGCTAACCACCGCGCTGCGCACCCCGCTCACCGTTGTCCGAGGCGAAGAAGACGACCGTGTCCTCCTGTAGCCCCTGCTGCTGCAGCGCTTGCACGATGCGACCCACGTCGCGGTCGAGGTAGTTGGAGATGACAGAGGCGTGGTCGCGCTCCACGTCCGGCCACGCCTCCTTGCCGTACTGGCCGTCTGACGGCACGGGGGCGCCCGTCTCCTGCTCCCCGGACCACCCGCCCGCGTGCGGGTCCGTGTAGGCGACGAGCAGCGCGAAGGGTGCTGCCTCCTGCGCTCCCGCCGCCAGCTCGGCCCGCTGGCGCGCCGCCTCCTGCTCGATCAGCTCAAGCGACTTGTTGGTCCAGGCGTCGTGGGTGTACCAGCAGCCGCCACCGCCCTGCTGCATGCACCGCTCGCGCGACGCGCCCACGTTCTGCGGCAGGTACAGCGCGGTGGTGTTGTCGAACACGGTCGGCCTGCCCGCCGCTGCGGGGTCGGTCCCGTTGTAGCCCACGGGGTACATGTCGTGGCACCCTGCCTGGTCTGGCTCCCCGTAGAAGTAATCGAACCCCAGCCGCCACGGTGCCCCGGAGTTGTCCACCCAGCCCAGGCCGGACTTGCCGACCCACAGAGTGCGGTACCCGGCGCCGCGCAGGACCTCCGCGTACGTCACTGCGGCACGGTAGCGGGCGCGGGGTGGCGGGGGTTGGCTCTCAGCGCAGTGAAACAGTTGCAACGGGGACAGCGCGCGCGCAGCAGGGGGGGAGGGGGGGGGGGTGGGCTGAGAGGAGGAGCGATCTCACCGTCGGTGTCGCGCAGGGGGAGGTCGTGTCCGTCGTAGGGGTAGTTGCCCCGGATGTACGCGTGGCCCGTGTGGTAGCCCGTCATGAGGGAGCCGCGAGACGGCGAGCACACGGCCTCGCCGGTGTACGCCGACGTGAACCGCAGGCCCTCCGACGAGAGCCGGTCGATGTTCGGCGTGCTGATGCGGCCGTGAGGCGAGTCGGTCGCCATGTACGAGGGCTCGCCGTACCCCAGGTCGTCGGCCTGCGCGGCGAGGTGAGGGCGGCGACTAGGCGACCGTGCGGTCAAGCACTCAGCCTGGCCCCCAACGCAGGCCCGGGCCCGCACCGAACGTACTCACCATGATCCATACAATCTGCGATGCGACACGGCGCGGGTTAGCGAGGGGCGAAGTCGGTGGTTCGGAAGCTGGGCGGCGCGAGGCTGCGCTTCGGATCGGCCCACTGCAACTGCCTCTCACGTTGGGCCTGGACCCGGACAACCCCCTCGCGGCGCCGCAGCGCACAGTCGCAAGCATGGCAGCGGCCATCGCCACGAGCCTGGCAGCGCGGCGAGTTGCCATGGCGGCACTGTGCCACCGCGACCGGGTGCCCGGGAGAGCCGATGATTTTCGGGCTGGGGCAACGGAAGCGACTCTGGCTGCTGACCCGCAATTCAACTGAGCAATGAGCGCGTGTGTGAGTTGCGCTCGCGGGTGAGGCGGGCGGCACAGTCATGAGAAGCTCTTGCGTCTGCGTCTTGGGCAAGCGGCACGCCGAGGCGCGCCTTGCCCGACTGGCCCCAAGTCGCCGGACAGCGGCGTCGGCCGCCCCGCAAGCGCGCAGGCCCCGGGGGGCTACTTGCCCCCAAAGTCGCGGGCTCTTGTGGGCGGGTCGTCCCGCATCGCGGACAGGGGCGAGGGCATCTCAGGCTCCTGCGCGGACACGCCGGAGCCGGTCCAGACGCGGTCGCTGGCCCACAAGCTCGCGCCTGCCGCGCTGGCTGAGGCGAGCCCCGCCATGGTGACGTCGCGTCCGGTGTTGGGCGCAGGGCGCGCGAGCGACGCGGCCCCAGCGCCCGCGAGACCCTGCCTCCGGGGCTGCTGCGCCGGCGCGCCGGCCGTGCCCTGCGAAGGCCGCGCCGGCGCCCCGCCGCCGCCCGCCCCGCCGCTCACTCGCTGCCGCTGCCTGGGCTGAGGCGCGGTGCCCTGGCGCGGCGCCGGCCCGTCCTCCCGGCCCCGGAACGCCGATGTCGACGTCGCTCGGGACCGCGCCGGGACCTGCGCCGTCCAGCTCCCCGACGCGCCCTCAGCGTCCGCGGCCCCCGGTCCCGCGCCGGCGGCCAGCGTGGAACCGCGCCTCGTCTCCTCGCGCACCCCCGGGGGCAGAATCGCCCCGGCGAGCAGGCAGCCCTCCAGGTCGGCCGACTCCAGCCCCTGACAGCCCCACAGGTTGGCCCGGGAGAGGTCACTGCCGCGCAGCACCGCGCCGCTCAGGTCCGAGCCCTCGAAGTTGGCCTCCCGAAGCACCAGCCCCTGCATGTCGGCCCCTCGAAGGTCCACGCCGATGACGACGGCCTTCTCCAGCGTCGCCCCCCCCCACAGCGCACCCTTTACCGAGGCCGCCGTGAGGTTCGCGCGACGCAGGTCGCACCGCGTGAAGTCAGCTGATCGGAGGTCCGCGCCGGCGAGGTTGGCCCGCACCATCGTGGCCGAGCGGAACACGCTGCGCTCCAGCCGAGCCTCCGCCAGCGTGGCCGACGTCAGATTCGCCCCCGCAAAGGACGCGAAGGTGGCTTGGCAGCGCCCCAGGTCCGAGCCGCTCAGGTCCGCGCCGGCAAAGTCGCAGCCCGTGAAGGTCGAGTCCACCAGCCGCAGGAAGCTCAGCACCAGCCCGCACAGCTTGGTGGCTGGCAGCTGCAGCCTGCCGTCGCTGCTCGAGTGCAGCAGCTGCAGCACCAGCCCGCGCGAGATGGGCTTGGCCGCGAGCCGCAAGACCTCCGCGTCCGCCTCGTCGGCGAGCGAAGGCAGCTCGTAGTATCGCGCCTCTGCCGCCAGCCGCACCAGCGCTGGCCGGCTGTCCGGCAGCAGGCAGGCCTGGCGGCCGGCCCGCAAGAAGTCGAGGACCACGTGAAACTGCGACGGGTCGCGGTCTATGAAGAAGGCGCCGTGCGAGTCACGAAGCGGGAAAACGGGCGCCCCGTCGGCCAGCCGAGACAGGAGAGAGCCGGGCACGGCGGCGAGCGTGGACCGCGTCGTCGTGAAGGCCGTGCCGCCCACGTTGAGAGTCACGATCTCACCGGCGTCGGGCCGCGGAGGCGACGCGTCGTCCCGTTCGCTCAAGCCGCTCGGTTCGGGCGCGCCCCCGTCCGCCGCCGCCCCAGGGACCGCGCGAGGCCCCCCCCGCCCTCCGCGGGGCCGTCTGCGCCCCACTGCCCCCGGCCCGTCCCCGGCGCCACCTGTGCTTGGCGGGTATCCGGCCGGCGAGGGGTCGGCCGTGCCCGCGGCGGAGGCGGCGCCGCTCCACATGTCCCCGCTCTCCGACGCCGCCAGCACGGGGGAGGAGGGCGCGGCGGCGGCCCTGCCGCCGCCCGTGGCCTCAGCCGTGGAAGGGCCTCCCTCGGCCCGGCGGCCGCGCGGGGCGACTGGTCCGGCAGAGCCGCCGCCGCCGCCGTCGCTCGCTGCCAGCGAGGGGGCGCGGCGGCCCGCTCTTGCGGATCGTCGGGGCGGCTGATGCGAGCTCTGGGCGCTGCGGGGCGCAGCCGCCGCCGCGGCCCGACCGCGGGGCGCTGCATCTGCTTCCACAGCCGCAGCCGCTGCAGGCGGCGAGGACGAGGACGAGAGGGAGGCCACGACGGCGGGCGCGGGGTGCCGTGAGGCCGTCGCGTCCGCACGGGCCTCCGAACCCCTGGTCGCTCCGCCGCCCTGTGGCCGAGAGGGCCTCTCCTGTGCTGAGGGCGCGGGCGAGGCCCGCCCCGCGCTGCCGCGCCCGGAGCCGCTGGGGCGAGACACGCTCGCAGACGTGTGGGCCTCTGACGGCGGCGGGGACGGGGCGGCGCCGGAGCCACGGCTCGCCGTCCGGGGCGGCGTGACGCTCGCGCGCCGCGTGCCGGCGGCACCCACGGGCCCGTCGGATGCAGCTCGCGACGCGGCCGCAGCGAACCCTGCCGCCATGCGATGCGGCGCTGACATAGTGATGGCGTGCCCGGCCGGGGACTGGACAGCGGGCGCGCGCGGGTGGCTGAGCTGCTCGCCGTGGGGCGCTGCCAAACCGTGCCCCTCGAGCGACGGCAAAGGGCGCCTGGCGTGTGCGCTCGCCGCGCCTGGGGACGACAGGCCAATGGGATCCAGGCGTTGACCGCCCATCGCCGTCTCACCAGCCCTGAGAAGCGCAGAGCGGCTTCCCGAGCGTTGCATCTTTGGCTGCTGAGGGGGCAGCCGGTCCGCTGGCTGCGCCGAAGCGGCCCCGCGCTCATGGGCGTCCGCAAACGCAATGCGGTGGGCCCCTGCGCCCTCATCCATGGCGTGCTCCTGGGACTGTCCGCGCCTTACCGGGAACGGGGAGCAATCGTCTGCTGCTGGCAGCGAACGCAGCGAGAGACGCAGCTCCCGGCGACCGGGGCGCGCCTGTTTTCCGCTGGGCTGCCCAAAGCGAGTGGCCGGTGCCCGGCAAGAGCGGCCGTGTCAGCGCCTGGCCCGGCTGCGGTCGCGGGCGTGCGCGGGCCGGAGCAATGCAGCAATGGCTGCCGAGCGCGCTTGCAGAGCCGCGCGGAAACTGACACATTCTTGCCTCCGCCGAGCGTTCGGCAGTCACAGGCCTCGGACACAGGTCACACTCGATCGCAAACCGCCGCGTAGCAACCACAAACGCGCCTCCGGCCGACGACTCCAATGCTGCGCTGGCCTGCGTGCGGACGACCTTCGCCAGCACCTCTCGCCGAGCGCACAAAGGCCACTTGCGCATGCGAATCACGACGCAGCGCCAGGCGCCCACGCCGCCCTGCCCCCACTCAGCCACCATGGCACGGCATCGCTCAGCGCCTTGTTGCCTTCCCACGGCCCTGCATGCCTGCTTTGCGACGTGCTTACTCGCGACTCAGCTCGGGGATCACTTGAGCCGAGCTGGCTTACCCGCTCGGCTGAATCCTAGCAGCCGGGCATGGAGGTGGAGCCTCGTAGGCAGCAGATGCAGCCTCTTCATGACTCCCTGCCCGGACGGCAGTCGCTGCTGCTTCGGTGCGGCCATGCGTCGCTGGCTGCGCTCCGGCATGGGGGCTCGTTCCCGGAGCGCCTGGTCGGCTGGCCAGGAGGTCCGCGTTTCGCGACTCGACAGCTGCAATCTGGGCCAAGCTCGAGGCAAGCTCGCGTTGGACCTCCTCAATGCGAAGCTTCGCGAGGTTGCGCACAGCCTCCTCGGCGCATGCTCGCCACCGCCGCACGTTCTCCGGGGACTCTCCGCCGAGGCGACGGCAAACATGCAGCTGGTCCTCCACGTACGCGGATGCGATGCGCTGGATGCCGTTATCTCGCCAGCCAGGTGCGGGGCCGCAGTCTCGGGGCTGGGAAACTCCGTCCAGAGCGGGCACAGGGGCGCCCGCACCGTCGGAGGCAAGAAGACGCCCACTGGCCGCCCCGAGCGCGCGATGCGCGCTGGTGGCCAGCGCCGGAGGAGCCATGCGGAGGGCATCAGACGTGAGTCGGGCCATCGCGAATCGAGACACTGCGGCGAAATTCATCACCTCGTCCGGAACAGCCCCATCGGTCCTCAAGAACCAGAACGTAGCGTCAAGCTCCTCCTCTGCATTGCAGGAGTCGCCTTGCGCGGCTTCGACCTGGCCTTCGCTACCGCCTGCACCACTCGCGCCCGGCGCCTCGTCGATGGGCTCGCTGTCCTCCGGTTCGCAAGGCCAAAACTCGCGCTCGGTGAAGCCAAACATTGACGCACAGTCGGCGGCTGCTGCCTCCTCAAGAGGGGCGCGAACGACATTGTTCCACGCCTGGCGCGCGATGCCTTCGCCTGCGGCCTGGATTGCGGGCACCGAGGAGCCCCGGGAGCGACGCGTGTCGGTCCCACGGAGCTGCGGTGACTCTGGTGCGGACATGAGCTCCGCAGCTTCCCGCTCGACTTCCGCGCGCAGCTTAGTGTTGAGCAGGTCTGCAAGCCTTGCCCGGGCATTGCGCATCAAGAGGGCAGCTCGCTTCTCAATGTCATCCAGCTGCTCGGACACATCGGACGCGATGCCTTGGAGCACCTCCGTCAGGACGGTCTCGCTCCCGCTGGCTGCTTGTGTCACGGCCTCGTGTACCCAGCTGCGCACATTCCGAATGGCGGCTGCGGTGGCTGCAGGCGGAACCCCGCGGTTCCAGCCAATCCAGCTCTGGAGTCGCGTCGTGTGAAACGACAACACCGCCTTGACAGCGGCCACCCCTTCCTTTACCAGAAGGCTGTGAACTTGGGAGACGGGGTCAGGGACCCTGATACGCGACGGGAGGGTAAACTCCGCCAGATGGCACAGCCGTAGCAGCTGCACGCCAAGCGCGTCTGGCAGTGGCGCCCGTCTCGTGCCGCCTCCCTGAGCCGGCCTTGCCAGGGAAGTCAGTACCAGTGGCAAGACGCTGGCCCGGAATGCATCTTCGAAAGCTCCCCCAAGTCCCGATGCAGGTGCTTGGCCGGGTGGAGGCAGACGCACCACGTTGGGCTCGCGTGGCAGTGCCCGCGCAAGCTCGCAGCTTGCTGCCCCGGCCGCTGCTTCCCGGTGCGAGCGCCGTGAGAGCATCGCGTGAGCTGCCTCTGCGTCCACAGCGCAGCTTGCACAGTCTCGCAGCAAAACCAGGAGGCGGGCTGGGGCGAGCGTTGTTGCGCTCCCGCTGAGCGCGTCCTGCGACGCCGCATACTCCGCCAGGCGTGTCGCCGCCCCAGTCACCTCTGCAACAGAGTCGGCCAGGGCGGCGGCCGAGCTCTTCAGCGGGTGGCTCAGGACGACGAGGGAGCTAATGCAGGAAACGACTGCAGAGGTCCACGGCTCAAAGCCCGGCACGAAATCGGCCCCCCCCGGGCAGTCAATGACAAGCACGGGCGGCTGACTCGTTCGGCGGACCACGCACGCCCACACGCCGTGGTTCGCTCCCTCGCGCGAGGCTGTCTTCTTGAAAACAGCGGCGAAAGCTTCGGGCGCAGCAGCGGGCTCGTCACTCCCAGAATCGCTGCAACACTCCCGAGCCAGGCACTGCACTGTCAAGTTGGCAGCCTTGCTCTTGCCACTGCCCTTCGGCCCAATAAAGGACACGATGGCCATCTCGTCGGTGGGCAAGGTCGCGAGGAGCTGCAGGGTGGAGGCCGGAACAAAAAGCTTGCCGTCCGAGTCCGGCCCGGTTGTCAGCAGGACGAACGGCTTCTCCACGGCACACGCGCTGGTGGCAGCAGATGCGTCAGGCGCCCCGCAAGCTGCCATGCTTTGGCCGGCACGAAGCGTGCGGAGAAGCTTGCGTGTGCGCCGCTCGGTGCCGGCATGCGGCTGCCAATTCTCTGCTCTGCGCCCGCCGGCAGAGCGCAGCACATTGAGCGCAGCAGTTTGCAGCCACGCCGGCGCACGCAAAAAGGCAAGCAGGCCAGTTGACTTCACGGGCCGCTCGAGCAAAGGACGAACTGCGCGCATCGCTGAAAGAGTCTCAATTGCCGGACCTCAAACGCATTGCCAAACGAGGTGTGTTGGGGAGCCCGACCCGAGTTAAAACCAGCACGTGGCCTGTGGCCCATGCCCCAAGGCCCGACTATCGCGCTAGAGCAGGTTGGCCGCGTCGATGAGTGTTTGTATGGCCGCGGCGCCCGCGGGGGCGGGCGCCTGGGCGGTCGCTCGAGCCCCGGCGCTGGCTGCCGGGCGTTCCAATTGCCGCACCGGAGGCTCAGCGCGAGGGGCGACGCCTCCTGGCGCCCCAGGGACGGCAATCTCACCACGGTACAGTGCGCCGCTTGGACCTGCGCCACCGCCAGCTCCTGCATGCTGCAGCCCATGCGCCCGCCAGGCCGGATGCAGGCTCGCTTGGCCTGAGAACGGCGGATGAGCCCCACTGTGACCTGCGTGTTGCTGGATCAACGCGTCCTGGCCCTGGCCCTGGCCCTGGTGGTAATAGAACTGCTGCTGGGCGGAGAGGTGCTGCCGATAGAGCGGCTGCTGCTCCGAGGCCACGCGAGACGGACAGGCCGAAGTGTGCCTTGGGCCATAGCCTACCCAAACGCCAGAGCCCTCGAGCGGGATCCCCGCCGAGCCGTGTGGCGGGGAGGCGACGTAGCCCTGGCCCGCGAAACTGGCCGGACCGGCAGCGGCCGGCGGATGGTGCCGCTGGGAGGGTTCTTCTGCCGTCGATGGCCCGAACGACGAGTGGGGACTGACACCCCAAGCAGAGCCCAAGAGGGCGGCATGGTGGTGTGGATGGTGCGGGTACAGCTGCTGCTGGCTGTGGAACGCAGCCCACGAGGCTGGGGTGCTGGCGGGGGGGAGGTCTGCAGAGGCCGGGACGAACAGCGCCGAGTGTGGCACGCTCTGCCATACGCCTGCGTGTCGCGGCGGGCTGCTGGGGGCGAGGGCGGGAGCCCCCGCCCAGGTCGACTGCGTTGCAGCGGGTGCCGCGGCGCCTGCCTGCGGGAGCGCTGGCGGCAGCGAGGAGGGCGGCTGTGCGTGGGTCTGCCAGGCCGACGTCGCCGACGATGCTGGATATCCGGCGGCTGACGTGACGGCTGCTGCCGCCGCCGCCTCCGGCCCCCAGCCAGACCACTCCTGGCTGCGCAAGAGCGGCATTGCAGCGGCCGGCCGTGCAAGCAAGGCGACTGCCGAGGCAGGCGGAGGCGCGCCAATGCGGCCTGGCTTATGGAGGGGCGCCGAGGTGGCGCAGGCAGCCCAGTCGCGGCCCTGGAGGGCGGGACGGCCGGAGCTGGGGGGCGCAACGGGGGCCTGCGCGGGCGGGGTAGGTCCGCCGGCCGGCGCGCTGCACGTCGCCCCCACGCGCTGCGGCAGGCCAGGCCCGCACACCGGCAACGCCGAGCGAGGGCCTGAGACGGGAGCCGGCCGCCACGAGGCAGCGGACCGGGGCACAGCGAGGGCGCTGCCCACCGGCGCCGCTGCCGCGGGCGGCGGCTCGCTCGCTGCGGGGCCTGCGTCCGCGGCGCTCGCTGCCGACGACGTGGGCGAGGTCCCGGCCGAGGGCGTCGGCGTGAAGGCCGTGTGGCCGTTGTCCAGGGCCGCAGAGGCATCCCTCGCGTCAGTGGGGCTGCGAGGGGGCCGGGGCACCTGCGCGGTGCCGCTGGCCACGGAGCTGCGCGCCGCGACGGACGGCGGGTCCCCGGCGGCCTCAAGTCCAACGGGGGCCGCGGCCGCGGTGACGACTCGGAGACCGCGGAGGCGGACGTCGCCCAGGGCGGACATGCCCCTGATTCGGCGGGGCGCCAGGAAGTCCTGGAGGCGCTGGTTGAACCCGCGGCGGGAGACGAGCTTCTCAAAGAACTCCTTCGTCCTGGAGGGGTTCACGGCGGCGCGGAGGTCGCGCGCGAGCTCGCCGCGGCACACCGAGATGCGGCCCCCCACCACCCCCTGGGCAAAGAGCACGGTCAGCTGGCGCTCCCAGGCCTGCAGCTTGCCCTTGACGCACTTGCTGCCGCCAAGCCAGCCGAGGGGCTCGGCCGCGACGGCAGCGCCGGCCGCTGCGGACGACGCCCCGCGGGTGAGCGGCGTTGCCCTTCGGGAGCGGCGCCCGGCAGCGCTGGTGGCCCTCGCTTGGTGCGGGGAGGGGGGGTCAGCGGTTTCGCTGCTGGCACCTGCCTCGTCGTCGGCAGAGGCTGGGCCAGCCGTGCCGGCGCCGCCACCGTGGCGCGGCGAGCCCGACGCGGTGCTGGCTGCGGATCCCTCGTCCTTGGCGTCGGTGCGCGGCGTCCCTGTCGCTGGAGGCTCGCCGGGGCAAGAGTTCGCGGAGGAGGAGGAGGAGGATGAGGAGGACGACGACTGCCCGTCGGCCAGCATGGCGCAGGCGTCCGCAATGCAGCCCCCAGCGACGGAGAGCACCTCCCACACGGCCAGCACGAGCGACGCGTCGACGCCGTCCACCGCAAAGCGCACGAGGACAGACTGCGCGGCCTCAGACCAGCGCCGCCACGTCTGGGCGCGCGGGACGGCCGGGCCGACCTTCACGCCCCGGTAGACGCGCAGGACACGGCGCCACCTGGGGAGGGGGAGGGCGGTCGAGCCCCCCGCCAGGACAAAGGCTGGGCTGTTTGGGCCCCACGGGAGGGCCACGACCTCGGCTTCGGAGGGCCCGCCCTGGCGAGGGGCGCAGACTGCCACGTCGATGAGCCAGTCACCGGGGGCGCCGTCTGGGTCCGGCCTGGGGCCGCCCGAGGAGGGGGCCGGGGCGGGGGCCGGGGCGGGGGCGGGGGCGGGGCGCACAGACGCCGCTTGGGGCTGGGCGCGCCAGATCGCGGTTGCGGGCAGCGCGGCCCCCACAGCGGGAGCGGGGGCGGGCCGGGTGTATGCGCCCTCGCGAGACGGTTCCAAGCAGCGAGGGGGACTCGCGCTGAAGGACGCCGACGGCGCAAGGGGGGCGCGGGAGCGGTCCAGCGAGCGTGCCGACGAGGAGGCGGGCAGCGGCCCTCCCGGGGCCGACGCGTCGACGGAAAGGCGCTTGGCAGGCGGGATGGCGGGGTCCCCGGTCGCCTCCAGCGTGGGTGTTGAGTCGGCGGGGGAGGCTGATGATTGGGAGAACGCGCCGTTGGAGGAGGAGGAGGCGGAGGAGGAGGAGGAGCCGGTGGCGGAAACGGGCGCCCGGAGGCGCTTGGGCGCCCGCTGCTTGCCCGCCAGCGGCTGCGCTGGCAAGGCCTGATCAGGGGCTGGGTCCTCCGAGCGGGTGGCGCTCACCGCGTCGAGGGCGTGCTTGAGCGCGGCCACGGTCTCCTCGAGACGGACCACATCGCTCTGTGCTGCTCGGAGCCGGGCGGTGAGCTCGGCGGCCTCCTCTGCCGTGGGGGGCTGAACGCCTTGGTTGAGGCGAGTGGCAGCGGGCCTGGGCGTGTTGTCTCGAACCTGGGCGTCCTCACCGGCGACAGAGAAGGAGCGAGTCACAGACGACGGCACGCTGCAGCCGTTTTGGTGAGCGATGGACGAGCTTGTCTCGTCTTCGTCGCCCTCGGTAGAGTCCTTCGAGGCAGTCGTGCGAGACAGCGTGGCGCCTGTGCGCACACTGTCCGCGGTCGGAAGTCGCAACGCGGAAACTGGGGCATCAGGGAAGCGGCAGTCGGACCGTTCCTGCCGCTGCTGTGGGCAGTCGGCGCTCCGAGCGGAGCCGCTCGCCTCGCACGGGTCCACCGTCGCGGCATCAAGAGCGGCCATTGCAACGCGGCCTGGGGCTGGGGCGCAAGTCCTGCGCAGATTTCGAATGCGGTCGAGGCGGGCTGGGCAGATGTTGTGCTCATGACAGCCGATGCTTGCAGCGGGCCGCTGTGTCGCGCAAGCGCAGTGCGCGCCCCACTGCTTGCGCAAGCCACCCGCGCACCGGCCACCGGAGTTGGGGTGGTCGCCCGGCCGCGGCCGCGGGTCCTTGGGACATGTCGAACGCAAGTCTGCAACGCAGCCTTGACTGACGCCTGGCATGCGTTGCTGACGATTTCTGGCCCCGCCGGTCCCCCCCAGCACGCGGGAGCCGCGGCATTAGCACCACGGCGCTGGCGCACAGACGCGGAGCTCCCCGCGACAAAGACCCCGAGCGCGCCTGGTCCGCCCCGCGTGGCAGCGGGGAGCGCGAGGGGCGGGCTCGACGTGTAGTGAAGCAGGCTGTTCGCAAGGCCGAGGAAGACGCACTGCGAATCCCCCAAGCTCCGCTGACCCCACTCACCAGAGAGGGTTGCGGCTGCGAGCGAGCACAGGGATGCCGGTCCACTCCCGAGCGTTGCCTCGCTGGGAGGGCGAGAGCGGGCTTCTCCGGGCGCTGCGGGAATCGCGTGCCGAGCCGAGAACCGGGGGGGCGATGCGTTCAAGGGCAGCGCCAGCAGCGAGCAGGCGCTCGACAAGGCGCGCTGCACGGCCAGCCGACTGCCCGCGAGCTCCCGGGGGACGCAAACCGGTTCGCCGGTCCAACGGGGCGGGGGCCGACGCTGGCCCCGCTGCAGGGGATGACGCGTCTGCGGCACTGCAGCTGGTGCGCAAGCAGGTTGCTGGCACACTTGAGTGCATCACACACCCCTCCTCGCCACGCGCCAGGCCCCGCCACAGACCCCCCGGGAGGCGCCCGCCCCGACCATCTTCCCCTGCTACCCCTGGCATGTCGCTTTGGTCGGCGGCGGCGGCTGCCCCAGGCAGTGGCGCCGCCACATCACACCAAGTGCACAGGCAGCCGTCGCCTCCTCTGAAATGGAGCCGGAAGCGATTGTCGCGAGGTCTGCTCAACGACCCCCCAGCAGTGGGAGCGCGCATTCACCAACGACGGCACTCACCGGATGGAGGGCGTGGGGATTCCCGGCGGGCCGGCGCTGCTGCGGGCGCAGGCAGCGAGTGACGTCGATTGCACTCGCAATGCCCGCGGAGGCGGCGGCGGCCGCGCGAGAATGTTTGTGCGCTCCAATATCCTGCGGGAGCGATCGACCAAGGGCCGCTCCCCGACGAGGCAGACTCGCTGCTGGCGGCGGGCGCACCATCGCGACCATGGCTCAGACGCCGGTGCGGGCGCTGCCCGTGTTCCTGGCCAGTGCCACTGCAGTCTCCGTTTTCCTGTTTGCGGTCCGGCCCCGCATCGCCCAGCGGCAGCTCGAGGCCGTGCGGGCCGCGGAGACCGTGGAGGTGAGCGCTCGCCAGACCGCGCTCGCTGGCAGCCGGGGCGGGGTCCGCACGGCCCCCGGGCTGGGGTGGCGGGGTGCTGCGACGAGCGCGGCTCCGCTGGGTCGTGGTGGCGCCGGGCAGGCCCCACAGCTCCCCGGGCGCTCGGCGCCTGCTCAGGCGGTCCCCGCGCTTGACGCTTGCGCTCGGCGCTTCCGAGGGCGGCGCCGCCTGTAGCCTTCCCACAGCCGCCCCACGCGCGCAACCTGCCTCGGACTTGGGGTGGACTTTCGGCGCGCTTCCGGGGGCGGGTGTCGCGCAGCCCCGGCCGCGAGACGCGAACGCGCGCTCGGCTCGCCTGCAGCTTGTGTCTGCGCCTCGCACGAGCCGCCCGTCCGCCTCTTTGCGGCCCGTGCCCCCTCACCCCGCCGGAGTCTTGTGCTCGCGTATGTTTGGACCTCTGCCCCCTCGCGTCGCAGGAGATCGTCATCGCGCCCAGCCAGTCGAACCCAATGAAGGCCAGCATCGCTGCAGAGGTTGCCAACCCCAAGCGCCGCTTCCTGTACCCGGCGGCGTCCTTTGCGGAGATGTCTGTGAGAGCCCCTTGGCCTGCTGGCAAACCGCTCGTTCGATGCCCGCTGCGCGGCGCAGGCTCCCTCCGCCTGGCCACGGCCTCCCCAAGTGGCTTGCAGTCCCGGCACCACGGGCGGGCTTGGGCGCCAGCCCCGGCCCCGTGCGGCCTCCACGAGCCCAGTGCTCGCGCGTGGCTGGAGCATGCACCGGCTGCAGTCCATGAGTCGTTTTGCTCGGGCGCGTTCTGTGACCCGGTCTGCGCAGGGCGGGCGGAACGAGGGCGTCAACGACCCGCGGTTCCGGCGCTGAGCGACTTCCCGCTGAGTACGCCGAGCGCCATCCTTGCGATCGTCCCGGCCAGCGCTGGCGCGCGTGCCTCACTGGTAGCGTTGCGAGAAGGGCGAACGGGCATTGATGTGCGAGTGTGGGGCGGCTCGCGCGTTATTTTTTCTTCGTTCAATCCAGCCGCTCAGACTGCAGCAAACCAAACGACCAAACTTGCGGCTGTGGCCGCAGCCGCACCTCGTGCGGGGCACGCAGCTGCCACCCAGCACCACAGCCTTGCCGCGCGGCTTCCACTGCCAGGGCGCAACGCAGCTGCCCGGCAGGGTGCGAACGGCGCGCAGTGCCACAGCCCACCTGCGGCTTCATCGGTTGCCCAGCAGAGAACGGGCCAGTCGGGGGCGGGAGGCTCGCTGCCCCGTCCCGCTGCTCGCGCCCTGGGCGCCGCGCAGGGTGGCCCGTCGTTGGCGCCGAGGGCGGTCGCTGCGCAACGGCCACCCGCTGCCTTTGGCCTGAGAGAGGCGTTCGCCAGGAGCGGAGTCGCACTCGCGGCAGCAACGCCCGACAGGACTTGGGTTCGGAACAGGGAGCGACGACAACTACAAACACCGGCGCGCGAGCGCTGCTTGGGCCATGCGTGCAGGCACCCCGAGGGCCAGAGGAGAAGGCAAGCCGCAGGCCCCATCGCTGCAACGGCGCAGGGCTGCCTCTCGGGCCGGCGGGCGGCCTAAAGCATCGCCAACGCTGCGCCGCCACAGCCGCGGGTGCAGACGCGCCCAGCCACGCTGCGCGTCCAGGGAACTCCGCGAGATCGCCGCCCCCAGAGACCAGAGCTGCGTGCACTGGTCGACCATGTGGCGTCTGGGTTCAGGGGCCCGTCTGCCAAGCCCTGTCCTGGCCCCAGGCCGGACCGTTGCTTGCCGAGTGCCTTGACCAGCAGCTGCAGCGCGGGCTTCCGAGCCCTGCCATCCCCAGGCCCGGGGCCGTCTCCACGCAAAGCATGGAGCCACGTGCGGCGCTTCCGGCGCAGCCCATGGGCTCGCCGGGCAGGGGTCTGGCCATCCTTTGGGCAGCGCTGTCGCAAGCAAACACGGTCACGCGTCGCACGTAGCCGTCCCGATCGGCCCGCGCGCTGCTTGGAGGGCCCACATCGCCCTCCTCCCAAGAGAGGCATGCAACTGCGCTTGCCGACAGCTGGGCGTGGCCTGGGGCCGTCGAGCAGGCGATCTGCGCGGCCTTGTCGCACGTCGTGGCCAGCTCGGCAATCGGCCGACTTGCAAGCTCCTCGAAGCCGGGCACCTGCGCGCGCCGTGCGATCTCCCCGTGGTCCCACCTGTGTCAGGCAAGCGATCGGCTCCGCGGGGCGGTCGCGGGGCTGCAGCGGCGTTCCTGGCAAGGGCAAAGGGGCCGGGCAGTCGCAGGCGCAAAGCTTGCCAATCTGTGCAGCGCCGTGCCTGACCTGGGCCAAACCGGCAAGCGTCGAACCCCGTGACCCACCGAGCAGGCAGCGCGCCCCAAGACACGCGGCCACGACGTGGCGCTTGAGGCGGTCGGGCTCACAACTCGGCGCCGGCCGCCAGCGCAGCAAGCGCGAGCAGCCCCGCCGCTCTTCCAGACGCGACGACTGCCCCAGAAACCATGGTTGCGTGCACTGGCTTCGGCCGATCCGAGCTCGCTCGCGCTCCCCCTGCCCGCCCTCGGACGGTTTGTGCGCTGGAGTGCTCGGCGCACGATGTCAGGGCCTGGGTGGCCTCAGCGTCGGGTCGCTGGCGCTTGTGTTCCGGCAGCGGCCGCCCGACGTCGGCAGCTCGAGCCCAAAATATCTCGCAAGCTCGCTTGCTCCGATTCTTCTGCGACCGGCGCGCAGCGAGAATCTGCAGCAGCGCCTCGGCTAGTGCGCCCCCGAGGCCTGGGCGAAAAGCGACGCGGGGGGGACTCGGAGCGGGATGCCTTTTCGCCCTGTCAGAAAGGGAAGCCATCCGTCGAGACTTGGCTTGGACTGGAGTGATGGCGGGCTGATCTGCGCTCTGTCTCGCGAGCTCGACCGGCTCCTCAGGCACTTGTCCGGCACGAGCGCGCGCCGAGACGCACCCCGGGTCGTCCCACATGTGAGGAGCAGCAGGCCGCGGCAGCGAGACGGGCTGGCCGGCCGTCGAGGCTCGCCACCGCCGGGGTCAGCCGGGAGGGGGACCGATGACTTTGTTTTTTGCAAGCAGCGGCTGTCGCCGTCGCAGCCCGCCCAAACCTTGCCTGTGGGAATCAATGTGTGCGGATGCCTCGCGAGCGCCTCTGATTGCGCAGAAGGGATTCGGCAACGCCCCTGGCCCTCCAGACGCGAAGCACGCAGATCCTCGGTTTCGCTTCCGAGCGAGCAACCAAGTCCGGCAACCCACGCATCCTTCCCATGTCTGGCCTCGTGCCGCTCCGAGCTGCCCCAGCCGGCGGACCCCGTGGCCCCAGCCCCTTCCCCGGGCCTGGCCGGCAGACTGGACCGAGCTGCAGTGCCGCCCCCCGCTGCGCGGCGCAGCACTCGGGGCGGGGCTTTCCGGACACTTCGAGCTTGGCGCGGCGCGGTGCGCCTACATCGGCTGCGATCGGTGTCGCTGGCAACGCTGCGAGTCCCAAATCCCGCGACCGAGCCGCGCTGGCCCTGGGGCAGCTGGCGGGCAGCCGCCTGGTCCCCGACAGCGGCACGCCGCCGGCGGGGGGCTGGCGCCAGGCCGCCCGCGCAAGGCCGCCGTTCGGGCCGGCCAGCAACGGAGCAACGGAGACCGTCGGGAAGCAGAGTCGGCAACTTGAAGCCAGCACCCCCGGCAGCTGCGCGTTTGCGCCGATGGGCGCAGCCATGAACTGGCCAGGCCGGGCGCGCGCCGAGGGCCAGGCCGGCCCGCCTGGGCCGGATGCGGCTCTGGACGCAACCGCCTGGGCAGTGTCAGCAACGCGGGTCAGCTCAGGCCACGTCGCTCATTCTGCCAACCACCAACCCCCAGCACTTGACCGGGCACTTCTCCCCCCTCCGGGCCGCCACCCGGGAGCCGCGGACCACGCCCCGGCGAGGGACGGCTGGTCGATGGAGCAAGGCGGGTCGGGTGCGAGCGAGTCCCTCGCGGCGACGCGTCACCGCGCATGCGGGATTGGCGGAGCCAAGCGAGAAGCTTCCACGCCCGTCGCTCCAGCCGGACCGCAGAATCGCCCTGCCCATGCTCCTGCGAGGCTCTCCGCCCCGAAGCGGGGGCCCGCGGGGGGCTTTCCGGAGGCGGGCATGTGTGGCCCGGCCCCCGACGCCAGCCACGTGAATGACGAGCGCCTTGTTGCAGGACAGCCAGCTCCGGCTCCGCCGACAGGTCATGCCCGACGGGAGTCCGCCAGGGCGAGCGACCGCTCGCCCGACAGCCCAGCCTGCCCCTCGCGAGGTGGCGCTGGTGGCCTGCTGCGGCCTGGAGCCGCTGTCGCTGACGCAACGGAAGCTCAAGTAGGGCTCGCTGTGGAAACGACAGGCCAACAAAAGCGGCAAAGCGCCCCCGCAGCGGTTACCGGATGGGCGGAAGCGTCGCACATCACCCCGCAAGCCCTGTCGCACGACCCCATCATCCCGGAGGGCGAGCTCGGCAGCCGGCAGCGGCCAGGACGCAGGCCGCGCGCACCGCCCTCGGCGCGCGCAGGCGACGGGACACACGACGACGCGCGCAGTCGCTGCCAGCAAGAGGCTCGTCAGCAAGCCTGCGGCCAGGCGGACCAGGCCCAGTGGCCAGCGGGCCAGCAGGGGCGGGTGTGGGGCGGCCAGGACGGCCATCCTTGGGCAGGGCTCGCGGCGCAAGTGGCCGTGGCGACGTTGCCAGACTCCACGGGGCTGGCGCCCCAGCATCACTTTGAGGTGGCTGGCTGGCTTCACCCCGGAGGCGTCGCAGCTCCCGAGGCTGCAGGCGCCCCGCACGTGTTCATGGACAGCCGGAGCGGATGGTTCCAGCACGCCGGATCGCTCGGCGCCGCTGCGCCTTGGCCCGCAACGATGCCTCGCGCGTGGGATTTCTGCAACGTCGCAGCCAGAGGGTACGGCGGGAGCGGCTGGGCGCCGCAGCAAGCAAGTCCGATGCCGCCTGGCTCCGTGGCCGCGTCGGCCGCGGAGCACCCGCACGTGGACAGCTCTGCGTACTTGCGCGCGGGCCATGCCGCGCTGGCCTCCGATGGAATCTTTGGAAGCGACGGGTCCGCTTCCCAACAATCCCCGGCCAGTCGCTTCTTCGTCAGCCCGGGCGGCTACCCGCCCCATCGCGCCTACGCCGGCCAGCACGCCTCCTGGGGCCCGCTAGAAGCCTTCGTTGGCATGGACGGGAGGCAGGTGCTGCTCCCGACGCACCCTGGAGGACCGGGCGGCAGCAGCCGAGGATTCGCGGACTATGCAGCGGGCCAATGCGACTTGTCGGCCTCGCACGCTATGCGTGCCATGCCTGTCGCAGCGCCTGCTGCTCACGCCAGAGCAGAGTGGCACCAAATGCAAGCGTTGGAGCTTCACGGGGAAGCACACGGAAGCGCGCCGCCTGTGGCCGGACCCTGGGGCGCAGCCTCGGCCGCAGGCGGCGCGGCCGGCGGCCCCGCGGTCGCACCTGGCCACGGACCGTGGCGCAGCGGCATGCCGGCGCTCGCGCTGGACAGGAACGAGGCGGCTCGCATGTCTGGCCGCGCGCCAGCCGCCGAAGGGACAGCTGGCTGCGATGACTCGAGCACGGCAGGCGAGCATCGGTGGGAGTGCCCCGAATGCGAGCGAACTTTTGCCAGTGAAGCCTACTTGCGGCGCCACTTCCGGTTCGCCCACCAGGGAATCCGGGACTTCCAATGCCCCCAGTGCCCGGCGGCATTCACCACCCCCAGCAACCTCTACAGGCATGTGCGCAAGCAGCATGGGGTCGCGGCGCTGCGCAAGCTCAAGCAGTCGCGCGGGCGCAACCGGACTCAGCCGGAGTTTCACCAACGGCCTCGCCGAAACGGCTGCGACTCGGCGAGCCCAAGCACGGACGCCCCGGGCGCCTTTGCCGACCCGTCCCCTCGCGCAGGGGGGCGGCTTGCTGGAAGTGAGCTGCCCAGCCACGCGGCTGACAGGACCGCTGCTGCCACGGCCGCCGAGGCAGCAAAACCCGAGCCAGAGGCGGCCGCAGTCGTGGCGCTGCGCAACCCTGGCGCCGCGCTGGACGACAGCACACCCCCCACAGTGGACAGCAGTATCTTCGGCCGGCCTCAAGCGGCACACGCTGTGGCGCCATCCATCTGCGTCCCTGTGCTCCCCTCCCGCCTTTAGGCGCCCCCCCCAGCTCTGCCCCGCCCCGTGATTGTCGTCCGTCCCGTTCAAGATCCCTTATCAGTGGCCCGAATGCTGTAGAACCTTCTGAGATGTGATTTCCAGTGGAGCCCTTTCTATTGCCTCGCGGCGTGCGTGCGCGCTCGCGCTCGCGAGTGTGCCTGTTCCAACTGAATGCAAGGTCGCCTTACTTGTTCCGGCTTCTGGCACACGCACCCGCTGACAAGCACAAATTTGCCCCCCTTGCGGCTGGGCTAGGAGTTGAGCATGCGTGAGCTTGTGGATGGAAAGGCAGTGCTATTGCAGATTGCGGGCGGGCCCATGAAAGCCCAAGTGGACCACTCGGCACACGACTCTCGCGCACGCAATCGCAACTGCACGGGCGGCAGGAGGCTGCCAGAGCCTCAAAAAGCTCAAGCGAAGCCCTCGTCGCCGAAGTCCTCCTCGCCCTCCTCGCCGTCCATCGTCTCGGCGCCAACCTCTTCGTAGTCCTTCTCGAGGGCCGCGAGGTCCTCACGGGCCTCGGAGAACTCACCCTCCTCCATGCCCTCACCGACGTACCAGTGCACGAAGGCACGCTTGGCGTACATCAGGTCGAACTTGTGGTCGAGCCGGGAGAAGACCTCCGCCACGGCAGTGGAGTTGGAGATCATGCACACGGCGCGCTGCACCTTGGCGAGGTCGCCGCCGGGCACCACGGTGGGGGGCTGGTAGTTGATGCCGCACTTGAAGCCGGTCGGGGCCCAGTCCACGAACTGGATGGTGCGCTTGGTCTTGATGGTGGCCACAGCGGCGTTGGTGTCCTTGGGCACAACGTCACCGCGGTACATGAGGCAGCACGCCATGTACTTGCCGTGGCGCGGGTCGCACTTGGCCATCATGGAGGCGGGCTCGAAGGCGGCGTTGGTGATCTCAGCCACGGAGAGCTGCTCGTGGTAGGCCTTCTCGGCGGAGATGATCGGGGCGTACGACGACAGCATGAAGTGGATGCGCGGGTACGGCACCAGGTTGGTCTGGAACTCGGTCACGTCCACGTTGAGGGCACCGTCGAAGCGGAGCGAGGCGGTGAGGGAGGAGATCACCTGGGCGATGAGGCGGTTGAGGTTGGTGTAGGTGGGGCGCTCGATGTCGAGGGAGCGGCGGCAGATGTCGTAGATGGCCTCGTTGTCGAGCATGACGGCGACGTCGGTGTGCTCGAGCAGGGAGTGGGTGGAGAGGATGGAGTTGTACGGCTCAACCACGGCGGTGGACACCTGGGGAGAGGGGTACACGGTGAAGTCGAGCTTGGACTTCTTGCCGTAGTCCACGGACAGGCGCTCAAGGAGCAGGGAGCCGAAGCCGGAGCCGGTACCGCCGCCCACGGCGTGGAACACAAGGAAGCCCTGGAGGCCAGTGCAGTTGTCCGCGAGCTTGCGGATCCGGTCGAGCACGAGGTCGACGATCTCCTTGCCGATGGTGTAGTGGCCACGGGCGTAGTTGTTGGCGGCGTCCTCCTTGCCGGTGATCAGCTGCTCCGGGTGGTACAGCTGGCGGTAGGTGCCGGTGCGCACCTCGTCGATCACGGTCGGCTCGAGGTCGACGAACACGGCGCGGGGCACGTGCTTGCCGGCACCGGTCTCCGAGAAGAAGGTGTTGAAGGCATCATCGCCGCCACCGAAGGTGGTGTCCGAGGGCATCTGCAGGGCGAGCAGGAAGCGAAAGGCGGGAGGAGCGGGCGCATTTGGCAGCTGGGCCGGGCAGGGAATTTTCAAAGGCGGACCGACGTCGCCTCAACAGCCGACAAGTGCCGGGCTTTCCCTCGCCCCTGCCCTCCCCTCCTCCCTCCGCGCAGCCGAAAGGCCTACACGGCGGCCATCGTTGCTCCCGAGCATGCCTCGCCAAGGCTTGCGTCGGCGGAGCGGCGCCTCGGTCGCAATCGACCGCTCAACGACCGCAAGCTTTGCCGGGCGACCGTTGGGTTCTCGCTGCGCCGCGGCCACTGGTCTGGCTTCGGGGCTGGCGAGAGGGGCTCACCTGGCCGTCCGGCTGGATGCCATGCTCGAGGCAGAAGAGCTGCGTGGGTGAGAACGACACGGGCGGGTCGCGAGGGCAAGTGGGAGGCCGCAGCAGCCGGTGGTCGTCGGTTGGGCACCGGCCTCGCCGCTGGCAGGTGCACCTGGCCCCGGCCTCACCTCCCAGCAGGCGTTGGCGACCTGCACGCCAGCCTGGCCGATGTGGATTGAGATCACTTCGCGCCTGCGGGGAGCGATTGGGACGGCGCGGGGCGCGGTCGAGCGGTGGCGGGCCGGCAGCAAAGCGGCGGCGGGAGCAGCGGCAACGATCCTGTCCAACGGCGCGCCGAGACGCCAGCCAGCCCTGAGCGCTGCGGGCGCGCCGGCGCGACCTCACATGGTAGAGAACTAAGGGAGTTTGAGAGGAGTGCGAAGGTGCACGGGAGAACCTTTCAACGGTCTTTGAGGAACCGGCGAAAAGCTGAGTGCCAGAGGCGGCCGAGGCCGCGAGGCCAACGGCGTGCCCCGACGTCGCTGCAGAGCTGGCGAAACGCATGGCCAACAGCTGGCCAGCTGGGTTTGCGCGCCTCAGTGTGTGCGGCACTCGCGCGCAGCACCTCGGGACTCAGGCGCGCGCGGGCAAAGCGTTCGTGGCACACCTGCCCGTCGCAGCAGCCACAGCGTTTTCCCCTCAAGAGCGCACACAGTTGTGAAGCAAGCGAGCGTTTGCGAGCCGGCAGAGGCCGCTCCGGTGGGCGCCAAGCGGCGGCATGACCCCTACATCACAATTGTGCCGGGCGTGTAGATGGAAGCCTTGATGCCCTTGTGCGGCAAGATGATGCCGCCGTTGATGCAGATCTCATCGGCGATGGCCACGTCCTCGCCGAGCACTGCGCGCCCTTCCACGCGGCACTGCGGCGCGAGCAAAGGCGATGGACGAGGTGGGGCGGGGCTGAGCGCACGACACAGAGAAGGGGGTGCTGGGAAAGGCGGCTGCAGTTGGACACAAGCGCAAGGGCGAGCGCGCCCCGAAGATCCGCGACCCTTGTGACCTTTCTACGGTCCCAGGGCACTTGCGGCACACTCACCCACTTGCCAATAACGGAGTTCCACCCGATGATGCTGTCAGCCACGAGCGAGTGGGCGCCCACACGCGTGCCCTCGAGCAGCGCGCTTCCCACCACGCGCGCGCCGGCGTCCACGACGCAGCCAGGACCAACGACCACGTTGGGACCGAGCACCGCAGTAGGGTCGACAGTTGCGGTCGGGTGCTGCGGCACGGGAGGAGGGGGCGGGGCGGGGCTCAGGGCGCGAGGGCATCGCGTGCGAACAAGCGGGCGCGCTGCCCGTCGGCGGGCGGAGTGGGCATGCGCCGGGGATGCTGCATCGGCACCCCACCCGGCTCGGGCCACGAACGTGACGAACAGAGCCCGCGCGCGAGGCAAGCGTGCGGGCTCACAACGATGACAGCGCCGCGGGTGTTCTCCCCGGTCGTGAGCTCGGCACCAGCGCGCGCCGCCCTGGAAGCGAGGTAGAGGCGCATGCCGACGAGGTAGTCGGGGGGCTGGCCGATGTCCATCCAGAACCCGGGCAGCACCATTGCGTAGAGCTGGCGCTCCTCGGCCATCTGCGCGGAGGACGAATGCCACGGACGGCGGAGTTAGAGCGGTCGCGTGGTTGGGGCGCGGGGCGGCAAACGCTGTCCAAATCTGCAGCAAGCTCTGGGCCCCGCGCGCAGGGCGGGGGCGACCCGCCGCCTGCACTCGCATCGCCAGCTGGCGCCGGCACTGCGGCGCCGCGCTCACCTTGGGGAAAATCTCCTTCTCGATGGAGGTGGGCTCCAGGGGGATGCGGTCGAGCACAGAGGGGTTGAAGATGTAGAGGCCGGCGTTGATGTGGTTGCCCACGAAGGTCTGCGGCTTCTCCACAAAGTGCTCGATGGCGCCGTCGTCGCCGTGGACCACCACGCCGTACTTGGACGGCTCCGCCACCTTGGTGACGAAAATGGTGCCCTCGGCGCCGTGGGACTTGTGGAAAGCGAGCAGCTCCTTGAGCGGGTACTCGCAGGTCACGTCGGAGTTGAACACGAAGAACGGCTCCCCGTCGCTCAGGTGCTCCCTCGCGAGCGCGAGGGGGCCAGCCGTGCCCATGGGCTCCGTCTCCTGGCTGCAGGTGATCTTGACGCCGACCTCCGCGGCGATGGCATCCAGGGCCTCCCTCATCACGTCCGGCTGGTAGTTGATGGCCAGCACCACCTCAGTCACGCCCACCTGCGCCACGGCAAATCGCGAACTTTCACCGAGGATGAGGGTCGGCTCAGGCGACGCGGCGGTTCAGCCTGGGCGTCGCGGCGATCGTTCCGAGCGCGTGCAAAGGTGCGCTCTCTGCCGCCACACGCGCAGCCTCGCCGGGCCGCCAAGGACATGTCCTCCGCCCCGCTCGGCCGACGAGCCCCTCGGCACAGATTGTTTGCGGAAGCGTGCCCCATGCGCCGAACCAGAAGCGCCGTGCACGCCGCACAGGGCGCCTGGCAAGCGCGCCGAAAAGGGCGGGCAGCGCGCCGTTCCTGGACCTGCGTGCGCTCTTGGCCCGCACTGCGAGCCTTCCTGGCCCCAGCCGGGACGATTTGCGCGCGAGGCGGCGCCACTCCGATCCCCTGGTGCGGCTTCCGGGCGCAAAACGGCCGCGATGGGTCTCACATCGGCAAGGGCCTGGATCTGGTGTTGCACGATCGGCTTGTTGGCGAAATCGACCAGCGGCTTGGGTTTGCTCAGGGTGAGAGGCCGCAGCCGGGTGCCGAAGCCGCCGACAAGAATCAAGGCCTTCATGGTGCAAAGATCTCGGGGCGGGTTGTTGGGGGGGGGGCGCTGAAGAAGTGGTGGGGAGCACGGGCGGCTGGCGCGCCCTCCACGTTGTTTGCTGGAGTCGATTCCAACGCCGCTCTGGAGCTCTGCTGGCCGGGGCGAACACGGCGTGCCGCCGCCTTTGCCACTGACCTCCACAGGAACAGCGCCCTTTGGCAACAACAGCAAGAAACAAGTCGTGGCTTGCGTAGCATGGCCCGGCGCGCCTGGCGAGTGGCAGGCTGCCGTGTACGCTTTTCGAGATTCCAGGCTCTCAATCAACCAAAGAGACCCTGTCCTCGATGTAACCTGGAGCTCCAGACGTGGCATCTGTTGCCAAGGAGTCACAAGACTGATTCCGTGGGCACGTTTTAAAACAGCCGCTTCGCCAGTCCTACAATCCTGAGGGTTTTGCGAGAAACAACTCTTTCGGTTCACTGCATTGCCACTCAATGTGCCGTGAAGCAAATCATCAAAGCCAGCGCCAAGAGCAGCGTCTGATCCAGTTGTGCCTAGCTGTGAAGAAAATGCCACAGCAAACGATTTCATTTTGGCTTCCCATTGCCACAGGATACATAGGCAGGCTACGGCTAGAGATTCAGTGCTTTGAGAGTGTCGGGGCCACACGAGCAGACGGCGAGAGAGGAGCTGCGGATGCGCCGACTCGCTCACGCGTGAGTTGTGAGATGGTTCCATACCACTCCCCCCGTTGCACAATTGTTTTCTGACAGGGGCAAGCTGCACGCTCGTTCCAAGCGGGACCAGAGCCACGCGCAATGTCAGCCGAGTTGAGTGGCTGCGCGCTGACCAGGACAGCTGCACCAGCAACTGGTCCCAACGGCCGCATTTCGCAAAGTGCGCCGCCACGAAAACGACACACGGGGCAGAAGCGGCCGGGCCGCACATCGGCAGCGCCGCAAATGTTGTGTTGATCCTTGTGCCGGCGCGCCCTGGCAGAGCTGCGGCCCCGCGTAAGGCACCCGGAGCCGAGCCGACCGCTCCATTGCGTGATCCGGGTTTGCCGTATGGGCACTTGCGCGAGCAGCGGGACCGACATGAGCAGCTCGAGGGCCGTGCACGCTGTGGGGGTGGCTGGGGCCGCGTATGCGGCATCGGCAGCCGGAGCGGCGAGCGTGACGCCGAGGTGCCGCCCTGCCGTCAGTGAGCCTCTCGGCGGCGAGTGGCGATTGTGGGTGCCTGCGTTCGCTGCGACTGTCCCTGCAGCTCCGGGGTGGCGGTGGGCGTCGTGCCTGTGAACTGCTGTGCGCCGGCGCCGAGCTCCAAGATTTGCCGTCCCCGCAGTCGTCGGCCCGTCGGGGGTGGGCAAGAGCACCCTTCTGAAGCGGCTGCAGGCCGAGTTCGGCGAGGACTTTGGCTTCAGCGTGTCGCACACGACCAGGAAGCCGCGCGCGGGCGAGAAGGACGGCGTTGACTACCACTTTGCCAACATCGACGCCGTGCGCGCTGAGATCAAGCGCGGCAGCTTCGTCGAGTACGCTGAGGTGCACGGCAACATCTACGGGACATCCAAGGTGCGTTCTGGTCTGATGCGGTTCCAGGGCGTTCAGTGTCGCACAGAGAGGACGGCAGCCCTGCCGCCGCGCAGCGCGCCGCTGGCCGCCTGCCCTGCCGCCGCGCAGCGCGCCGCTGGCCGCCTGCCCTGCCGCCGCGCAGCGCGCCGCTGGCCGCCTGCCCTGCCGCCGCGAAGCGCGCCGCTGGCCGCCTGCCCTGCCGCCGCGCAGCGCGCCGGCTCGCCGGCTGCAGCCCACCACCCGTGGCATCACGCGCCCGTGGCCTTGCCGTCTCCGCGCCGGCGGCCCGTCACCCTCCCCACGCGCCCCGCCCTGCGCTCCCTCCTCCCACCCTCTGCCCCCACCCGCCCTGCGCAGCGCGCTGTGAACGACGTGCTGGACGCGAACCGCGTGTGCCTCCTCGACATCGACATCCAGGGCAGCCGCATCTGCCGCGACGTCGGGCTCGAGGTCGGCCGCCACATCTTCATCGCGCCGCCCAGCCTCGACACGCTGCGCACCCGCCTCGAGGGCCGCGGCACCGAAACTCCCGAGTCGCTTGCCAAGCGCCTCGGCAACGCCAAGGGCGAGATCGACGGCGCGACCACCCTCTCCTGGGACGCGTGGATCGTCAACGACGACGTTGACGTCGCGTACGGGCGGTTTCGCGAGACGCTCATGCCTCTGGTGGAGGAGTGCCGCGCAGCCCGGGCGGCCGCTGCCGAGCGCAGCTGAGCGCGTCGGCCGGCAAGACGTGGCATGCGTGCGTTGCGTTGCGGCTGGGCTGAGAGCTGCGTCAGCCGGCCGGCTGGCTGGCTGGCTGGCTGGTTGACCGGCTGGTTGACCGGCTGGTTGACTGGCTTGCTGGCGCGCGCCCGCGAACGGTGCTTGTGTGGAGCGCAGCCAACACCCCACCCGACTCAGCACGAGCGAGCTCCTGCACGCGTCTGGCTGGCGGGGCGACTGCGCAAGATCTGTCGCTGCGCAAGATCTGTTGCTGCGCAAGATCTGTTGCTGCGCAAGATCTGTTGCTGCGCAAGATCTGTTGCTGCGCAAGATCTGTTGCTGCGCAAGATCCGTTGCTGCTTTGCGTCCGGCGCGGCCACCCGCACGCGGCAGCCACCCTGACTCCGGGTCACACGGCCTGCAGCGGGCGTTGCACTCCCACAGCTCACATGCACTCACACGAACCTGCCCACGCACCAGCACCAAAGCACGGGCAACCTAACCCGCGACCGCGCAAGCACGCCCGCGACCGCGCAAGCACGCCCGCGACCGCGGCCCGAAGCCCATTCTTCCACCCCCACCCCGCGCCACCCAGGGCCGCCTTGGCTCGGTGGCTCTCCCCCCCGCTCCCCCGCCCCCCCGCGCCCGCGCCCGCGCCCGCTCCTTCCCGCTCGGCACTGCGCCGCGGCGGGGGCACTCAGAGGAGCGAGAAGAGGTACTCGCAGTCCAGCGGGCCGTCCTCCTCGAGGTCCGTGACGTGGATCGCGCAGCGAGACGTGTCTTCGCCGTGGATCGCCCGGATCGTGTCCGGTCGCACCTTGCGAGCCACGTCCACGTCTCTCGGGCCGGCCACTTCGCGCATCTTGCGCACTGCGCCGTCGCCGCTCAGCTCCAGCGCCAAGCAGGGGCCCTGCGCGAAGGAAGTGACCATCTTCGCGTAGGCCGGCTCCACGCCCTTGTACACTTCAAGGAGCTCCTCCGCTGTGACTGGGTCGAGATCGATCATGGACGCCGCGGTGACTCGCAGCCCCCTGGAAGTCGCCCCGTCGAGCGTAGCCTGGACCACCTCCCCCGCGCCGCCACCCGCCATCACGTGGGGCAGGACAAGGGCGGCAGTGCAGTTGCAGAGCTGTGCGGTGGATCGGCGGGCAGACGGGCAGAGCTTGGTGGGCGCCGAGGTGTCGCCCCAGGCCGCAGCCGCCGCCTCGGCCGCGGCGGCCTGCGACGTGCTGGCCATGGTGCCGGCCCCACCCGCCCCTGTCGCTGCCGCGGGGGCGGCGGCGGGCGCCGTGGCCGACCCGCGGAGCGCCGGCTCGAAGAAGGCCTCGATCGCAGCCTCATCCTGCCGCTCCGTGGCCGCAACCCACAGCGCGCCGCGGGGGATGCCGCTGGGGGGGTCGGCGGCAACGTCCGCCCACGCGTCTCTGGCGTCCGACCCCTGAAGGCGGAGTGCAAGGCCGAACCCCGCCGCGTCGGCCGACCCCAGGAACGCTTCGGCGTCGTCGGGCGAGAGGTCCACAGAGCGGCAGTTGGACAGCCGCAGCCGGCGCGCCGCGCACGCCTCGATGAGGGCCCCCAGCCGGCCAACCCCCGCCACGGGCAGCCACCCGAAGCACTGCAAATGGTCGGCAGCCAGCGCTGCGCGCGTGGGCGCGTCCTGGTAGTCCACGATGGTCAGCTGACGGCCCAGGCTGCGCGGGTGAGCGGGGACCCATCAGGGAGCAGGGAAACCATGGCGCGCGGCCCCGAGCGAGGGCGCGCAAGGGCAGGCGCAGGCTCGGCCAAGCTGCTTGCTGACAGGCTTGGCGGAGGGACGTCCGACTTCTCCCTCGGGCCACGAGGGCACGGCAGACACTGCAACAGACTCACAAGGTCACCTTGGCCCCGATAGTGAGCTCGTGAAGGGCAAGCGGGGCGGCCTTGGTGCGCTTCAGGAACGCGCGGCGGTTCTTGAGGTCAAACTGCACTCGTGCAAGGGCCACGGCAACGCTCGGGCGGGGGAGGGGAGGGAGTGACATGCCCGAGCGAGCCACAAGGGCACGATTCCGGCGCCGCGACCGGCCGCCACCCTCGCTCGGAGGCGCAGCAGGCACGCCAGGGCGGGGTTGCCCCCCTGCGCTGCAGACCCGTTTGCGGCCGGCCTCACCATCTCGACCTCGTCCTTGCCGTCGCGGCGCTCGAAGTAGATGAGCACGAACTCGCGCCTTAACGACGCGGCGGTGTCCAGCCACTCCACCCGAAACGCGTACCGCGCGCGGTCCATGGCGGCAGGCGGCGTGACCCTGGCCGCCGGTTGCCGACAAGCCATTTTGGGGCCGAACGGCCCGGCAGAGCCGCGCGCGACCAAGCAGAGCCGCCAAACGGGACGAGGACTGCAAACGACGTGTTCCCGCCCGCCCCGGTGGCAGCCGGCAGCTGGCACAGGTTCGCTCCGGCACGAGCGACCCGCACATCACTCCCCGCGCTCGTGGGCTGCCGTCAAGCAAGCCCCTGCGGTCGCCTGCGCTCCCGTGCAGGCGCACATAGACTTCGGCGCCGCTTCCCGAAGCAGCGCCCCCGCCCGAGTCAGCTCGCGCTCGAGCGCCGACCCTGCACCAGAGGCACCCGTCTGTGCGATGGCCATCTTTGACGACGTGCTCGACGAGGCCGACCTGGCCGAGCTTCGCTCCCCGCCGCGCCCCCAGCTGCTGGACTTGCGCGCCCTCGAGGTGGCGGTCGCCGCCGGGCTGCCCGACGCCGCCCGCCGCGTGTGCGAAGAGGCGGAGGCCCGCATCGCCCTCGTTTGCGGCACCGATGCAGGCGCCGTGCCCGTCGCGGGCGCGTGGCCGCAGGGAACCTGGCCGGTCGGCGCGCCCGCCGCTGCCCCCGGCGCAGCCGGCGATGCCGGGGTGGCGGACGCGGCCATCCCCTCCCAGCACCGCGCCTGGGTCCGCCTCTGCCGCGAGACCATGGCTCTGGGCCTCGCCGTCGCCTCCGGCCGCTTCGTCGAGGCGCTTGCTCTCAGCCCGACCGGCAGAGCCCTCCTTCGCGAGCCCAGCGCGGCAGAGGAGGAGGCCGGGGAGGTGACCCCGGCATCGCGTCCCGATCTGACCCGAGTCATGGCGCGCCGTGCCGCTGACGTCGTTGTGTCGGGCGCCAGGGCCTGCCTTCCCGACGAGGCAGCTGACGACGACGACGGCGACGACGTCGGCTCTGGGGCGGAGGCAGCGGCAGTTGTAGCCGGAACGGGCAGGAGCGCCGGGGCAAAGGGCGGCGTGGTGAGGCTGCTTCGCGACCCGACAGCCGGCGACTACGACGGCGACAGCCCCGCTGAGGCGGCGCCCGCAGAGGCCGAGGCCGCTGAGGCCGAGGCCGCGTGCCAGGACGCAGCGCAGGGCGCCGCCGGTCCTCCCGCCGTGGCCCCGTCCGCTATGCGCGCGGCCTGTGTTGCATGGGTCGCCGCATCGGCTCTGCAGCTGTGGATGCAGAGCAACTTCACGGGGCCCGAGCCCGCCGCCGAGGAGCTTGAGGCGGTGTACCCCCCCGCCGTGCTGGCACCGTGGCTGCGCAGGGCGGCGCCCTCGGAGGCGGCGGCTGGCATCGCGGGCGTTCGCCCCTCGCTGGCAGAGCTGCGCCGCGTCAGGCTGGAGCGGGAGCGCGTGCTGGTGGCCGGCCTGGGCGCAGGCGCCGCTCAGCGCGCGAAGGAAGCTGCCGAGAAGCTGACGGGCAAGCCAGCCGACGCAGCTGCGGCCGGGGACGCCGACCCAGCAGCAGCAGCAACCGATGACGCAGCAGCAGCAGCAGCAGCAGCAGACGCCGACGCTGCTGCAAGCGGCGGCGGCACGAACGACGAGGCGTCTCTCATCGACGAGGGCCTTGCCCTCCCAGTCTTCCACAAGGCATGCCTCGAGGGCCTCGTCGCCGGCATCGCCAACCCCTACCGCAGGCAGGCTCTGCCGGCGCTGCTGCTCATCGCGAGGTCGCTTCTCGACGGTCTCACCGGCATCACGGAGGACGCCGGGCCGGCCACGGCGGCTCTGCCGGCAGAGCCCAAGCGTGCGAAGCGCTCGGAGGGAGGCCCCGACGGCGCAGGGCCTGATGCCCCGAGCGGCTCTGCCGCAGACGCCGCCCTCCGCTCGGCGCTGACGTCGCCGCTGGTGCGGGAGGCATGGGCGGCGGCGGCCAGCGGCGCGCCCTCCTGCTTCTGGTGGGCGGCTCGGGCGGCGGTGTCGCATCACAGTTCCATGGAGGAGGCCGGCGCGATGGACGTGGCCACCGTGGACCCGAGCGTCATGGCGGCGCCGGCCCAGGGCGACGGCAAGGGCAGCGGCTCTGCCGGAAGGAAGGGTCTCGGCTCCAAGACTGCCGGCGCCGTGTCCCCGGCGCTGCTGCTTGCCGCCCGCCGCGGTTTCGCGTTCGCGTCTGCTTCGCTGCTCGGCCCCGAGCACAGCCCCGCCGTGCCCGCGGGCGTGTGGTCCGCCGAGGACATCTTCCGCGCTTCGCTGGTCCGAGAGGAGCTGGCCGGGGCGGGCGACGCTCGCTTCGCGGCCGCCCGGCGCGAGGAGGACGGCGCCATTCGAGCCAAGGCCAGGTCGGCCGGGGCGGCGGCCGCCGCCATCGCCGCGGCGGAGGGAGCGGCCGCAGCCGGCCTGGCCGCCGCCGCCGCGGGCGAGGGGGAGGGTGCGCGCTGGGCGGGCATGTCTGCCGGTCAGCGCGACCTGGTGGCGCGGCTTCTGCTGGAGTGGGGCCTGGCCCTGCACCTGTTCGAGCGCCGCGCGGCGGCCAAGACGGCCTTCTTCCTCGCCAAGGGGGCGGCAGAGCTGCGCACCCAGCTGACGGGCGCTCTGGGCCGCCGCACCAAGCACCAGGTGTGGGAGGCGCCGATCCTTGTCCTCAAGGCCGCCTCGGGGCGGGCGGTGTCGGACCGGGCGGACGGTGACGCGCGCGTGGCAGCCATGGCCGACGAGGCGTCGCCCGAGGGGGCAGCGGCCGCAGGCGGCGCGGGGGCGGCGGCCGATTCCGGCGCGAGCGCCGCGTCTGGGGCCGGTTCCGATGTGCCGGAGGGCGGGGAGGTCATCAAGGAGCTGACGGAGACGATCGGCATCGCCGTCCGGAAGGGTCGGTTCGGGGTGGGCGAGGTGCGCCTGGACGACATTCACTCGGACCAGATCCGGATGGAGGAGCCCGTGCTGACGGCGACCGAGGCAGACGAGACGTCGGCCGGGGGCATGGCCCGACGCACCGCGCACTGGAAGAGCTCGTTCGCGACCCAACAGGAGTGGGCTGCCAAGTTCGGCTCCGGGGTCGGTATGCCGCTGGAGGGCACGCCGGAGGCGGCAGCGGCAGCAGAGGCCGAGGCCGCTCGCGCCGCCGCAGCCGACGCCGCGGAGGCAGCGGCAGCCGCGGCCGCCCCGGCGTCCCTCGCGGACGGCCCCCTCTCCACCATGCAGCAGGGTCTGCTCCTGGCGCTCTGCCTGGACGTGCAGAACTCTTCCCCGCTCGATGGCCTCACGCGCGCGGAGATGAAGCCGTACATCCGCCGCGTGATGTCCGACCCCCGCAACTGGCTCGTCCACTCCGCCGCGCTCCTCGGCCGCTGCGACCTCGAGTTCGCGGACCATAAGGTCATGGACAGGGCGGTGCTTCAGATGCAGGTGCTGGTCGACCAGCACTCGGACAGGCTCACGGCCATGCGGGGCCGCCGCGCCGGAACCGGCGCCGGCCTGGCCAAGGCGGCGGCGGAGGCCGACTCCGTGGACGAGTCCTCCGCCACGGAGCGCCTCCGCTGGCTCGCCTGCCTCCCTTGGCCCTCGCGCTGGGGCCTCAAGCGCCTCCTCGCCGACCGCTACAGCTCCATGGGCGTGGCTGCCTCCGCCGCCGCCCTCTACGAGGACCTGGGCCTCTGGGGCGACGTCGCCGACTGCTACGTCATCATGGACAAGCCGATGCGCGCGCGCCGCCTCCTCGACCGCCTCCTCGTCGCCGACCCGACGCCCCGCCTTTGGTGCGTCATGGGCGCCGTGTCCGACACGCACGCGCCGTACGTGCGCGCCTGGGAGGAGAGCGGGCGCCGGTACGGCCCCGCCCGCCTCGCGCTGGGCAAGCGCTACTTCGACAAGCACGCCTGGGCGGAGAGCGCCGCGGCGCTGCAGGAGGGCCTCGCCGTCAGCCCGGACCACGCCCTGGAGTGGGCCGTGCTCGGCGCCTGCGCCATGCGCCTGCACGACTATGCTGTGGCAAGGGAGGAGAAGGCCAAGGCGGACGCCGCCGCGGCCGCCGACTCCGCTGCCGGCGAGCCTGCAAGCGGCACCGCGACCGGTGCCCCGGCTCCCGCCCCCCAGCTCATCAGGATCGACGACGCGCCCATGAGCGTGCGGAGGAAGGCTGCCACTCTCGCAGCAATGACCCCGCAGCAAACCCTCGAGCTCTCCGCGCGCGGTTTCACCGAGAGCGTCCGTTGCGACGATTCGCGGAGCGACTCCTGGGCGAACCTCGGCGCGATCCTCGCCCGCCTGGGCCGCTGGCGCGCCGCCTCCGTGGCCATGGAGCGCGGCATGCGCTCCGACGCCGGCCGCCGCAACTGGCGCGCCTGGGACAACCTGGCCACTGCCGCCATCCGCTCCAACGAGCACGGCCGCGTCATGATGGCGCTGGCCGGCGCCATGGCCATCAAGGAGCGCGGGCTGGACCCCACCTGCCCCCCCATCCTCGCCCAGCCGCTGGCGGCCGTCACGGCGGTGGTCGTGGAGTCGCTGCTTCGGGAAGGCACCCCGTTCGACGTCGCCCGCAAGCCCCTCGCCCGCATGCACGGGGACCCGCTCGACATCCTCGACGAGGCCGACGAGGACGACGAGCCCGAGGCCGAGGCCGACGGCGAGGAGGACGACGACGAGCAGTGGCACGGAGCTGGCGTGCCGCCCGTGGCCGAGCTTGATGCAGAGCTTGTGGTCGAGGACGAGGACGAGGACGATGCCTCCGGCCAGCGGGCCAACGACTCGCAGGCCGCTGCCGACGCGGCCGCCTCCGAGAGGCGTCCCGAGGGCGTGCCGGAGCGCGGTCTGTCGGGGCTGAATCCACCCGAGGAGGCGCTGGTCGATGCGCTGGGCAGCCACGCCCGCGTGCACGCCCGCCAGCTGAGCCGCTTCATGGACCGCGCTGCCATGCAGGCGTCCAGCTCTGCCGTGTTCTGGCGCCTGCGCGCCGCGCTGGACCGCGCGCTCGGCCGCGCCGGCAACGCCCTCGAGGCCAAGCTTCGGGAGTGCCGCTGCCTGGGCCGCTCAGAGTGGCAGCGGGGCGGCGAGGACGGCGAAAAGATGCTCCGTTTCCTCACGCGGGCATGCGGAGAGCTGGTCCAAGACTTCCTGAGGGAGGCCCCGTCAGCGGAGCCCATTGCCGAGGCAGCTGAGGAGGAGGAAGAGGAGGAGGAGGGCGGGGAGGCGACGGAGGCGGCGGCGGACGCCACGACGGGCGCTGTCGCGGAAGACCCCGCCCCCGCTCTTGCCTCCGCTGCTGCTGCTGCTGCTGCTGCTGCTCCATCCGGCCCAGTCGCCGGCCTGGGCCAGAGCGAGGCCCGCGGAGGCCGCCGCAACGCCGCACTCTTCCTCCGTGGCGTCATTCGCCGTGCCGAGGCGGGCAAGGTGCTGCACGAGCACCCCTTGGTCGATCGCCTGCGCACCATGCTCGCGGCGGTTGAGGCCGGCGAGTCCGCCATGGCCGCGCTGGGCCACACCGAGAAGTGACGCGCTGCGCACGTGTCCGCGTCGTTGTTGCGTGCGGAAGAAGGCGGTGCAATGAGCGCTGTTTGACAGGCGCAAGGCTTGCGTGACGCGGCTGCAGCGCCAGCGTGACCCGGTGATGCCATCACCGCCGCGCGAAGCGGCCGAGTTCGTCGTGCCCTGCAATCGCACGAAGCAAAGTCACACCAATCAGTACATGCCTCGCCACGCACGCCTTGGCAAAGTCGCCAGGCATGGCTGCGCGGCGAAGCAAGACGAGAATGCAGTCAGGTGCGGATCTCGCACCAGTCACAAGTCAAAGCAGCACAAGCCCGGGTGTTCTCGCGCTCATCACCCGACGATGCAATCAGTCGCTCGCAATGCTCGATGTCAGTCGCAGTCACGCCCGTCCTCCGAAAGCAAAACGAATCGCAGTCATCCGTCCAGACTCTGCCGTCACCGGCAAATCTGGGTGCCGGCTTCTCCGCCCGCCTCGGCCCCAGCAGCCGAGTCGGCATCGCGCCGGCCAGAGGCGTCCTCGCCCCACGCCCCTGAGTGCGTCACTCCGAAAGCCGGGCGGCCCGCGGCCGACCACAGCCGCTCCAGCAGCGTCTCGCCGCGCCGAGAGGCCACCGTGGCAGCGCTCAGCCGGTCCGCCGCCACGCGAAGCGCGACCGAGGCCGGCGGCATCACTTGCAGCGTCTGCCCCGCCGTCGTGCCGTACAGGACGACACTGTGGTTCAGCGACGGAAAGTCGACGTCCAGCCTGAACAACTTGTCGCCACGAGACACCGCTGCCCCCAAGCCGAAGTGCACAGGCTCCTCATTCTGCCCCAGGAAGGCCGCCGCACTTGCAGCCAGCCCCGTCAGCACCCAGGAGGGGTCGCTATCCGAGGGCTGGAGCCTCAGCCGGGCGGACGGGTCAGGCACGCTGCCAGCCCCAGCGCACAGCCACACCGCAGGCAGAGCCGGCAGGGCAGCCACGCATCCCCGCGCCTCGAGCGAGGTCCCGTCAGCGCTCCTTCCGGCAAAGTGGCTGGCATCCACAGTCGACTGGGCTGCCACGCGCGCTGCTGGACCGGCGTCAGCCTGCAGCCACGCCTCGACAACAGGCCGCCTCGGCACCACCCGCAGGAACCCTCCAAGGCCGGCCGCCTGGTTCTCCATGAGGGACGGGGCGCCTTGGTGGTTGACGACAAGCAAGTCCAGGGCGCCGTCGCCGTTGTAGTCGATGACCGCCACTCCCCGCGCATCTAGCCGGCTGTCCAGCCCCACAGCTGCGCCAACCTCGCGAAACCGCACCGGGCTCACTGCGCGCGTGCGTCCGTCTGGGAAGAGCGCCGAGCGGTGCGCGGCAGGCAGGCCAGGGGCCGTGGCGCCAATCACAGGCGAGACCCCGTAACCGCGCGGCCAGCCGTCGCGGGCACCGCCCCCTCCAGGGCTGCCATGAGCAGCGCTGCTGGAGGCTTCGCACCTCGCGCCAAGGTCGGAGTGTCCCTCGCCGCAAGCTGGCTCTGCACCGGCAGAGCCGCCCTGCGACCCGTTGCGGTCGCCGGGATGCCCGCTCGCTCCTGCCATGGATCGGGCGTCTGTCAGCTGCCCGGCTGGGCCGTTTCGCATTGCCTCCGCAGCAGCAGACACCATCGCGATCGACTCCGCCATCGCGCTGGCCACTCTCTCTTCTCCGCTCTCCGCACCGACGGCTACCGGTCTGGAGAAACCCTGCGGCACGAAGAACCGGTTGGGCTCGTTCGTGGCGAACTCGTCGTCCGTGGTCTCGGGGTCGTCCAGTCCGTTGGCCACGAACAGCTCTGCCGTGCCGTCGTTGTCGGCGTCCAGCAGAGTTGCCCCCCACGCCCAGCCAGCCTCACGAACGCCGGCACTGTCCGTGACATCGACGAAGCGGCGGTTCCCGAGGTTGATGTACAAGTGGTTGCCGCGGAAGCGCAGCAGGAATCCCGCCATCTCGTAGTTTCGGCTGAGGCCCCCGATGCGCCGACGATCGACGAAGACTGACGAGAAAATGATGTCTGGGAGCCCGTCCCCGTTGACGTCCCCCACCGTGCAGCCCATGCTATTGTCCTCCATATCCTCCACCAGGTCCAGGAAGCCCCTCGTGAAGGAGCCGTCCCCGTTGTTCCAGTAGATCTGCGTTGTGCCAAAGTCCCCGCTCAGAACCCCGTCGGGCCAGCCGTCTCCGTCAAGGTCCGCCCACGTCGCCGCAAGCTCGAACGCGCCCACCAGGGGGAAGGCGGAGGCCATCGCTGACATTGTGATGGGACGCCCGTCGCGCAGTCCAGCTCCATCGGCAGAGTCCTCGGCTTCGGCCTTGAACGTGTTCCCAAGCGCCTCGACCCACTCACTTTCCTCCTCGTCCTCGTCCTCGTCCTCGTCCTCGTCCTCCTCGTCTTCTTCTATGAGGCCGCCGCCACCACGCTGGGAGTCCACGCTTGGGGCGCCCTCGTCTGGTCCGCTCGGCTGCCCTGCGCCAGCCGGCTGGCCAGCGGCCCGGCTGTCTGGAGTCGCTGGCGATGCAGGATGGGCCGCAGCTGCACCCATCACTCGGTTGCCGGCACGAGCCTCAGCCACGCCTGCCTGGCGGTTCACCAAAGTGCCGTGGGTCCCCGCCTCCGCCGCCTGCGAATCGTCGTGCCTGCCGGCGACAAACGACCTTTGCAGCGCCTGGAGCAGCTCAAACTCGGCCACTCCCGAGGACAGATCTGCAGGGCCCACCGCCTCCGCCGAGGACGCAGTCGAAGCGCCTCGAAGCATTCGCAACGCCGTGGCTGCCACCAGCTGACGGGCGCCGGCCATAGCAGCTCCGTTGCCCGCACCGGCTTCGGCACCGCTGCCGCGCGATTCCACACCGAGCGAAGGTGCGTTGCTCGGCTGGCTGCCCACTCCCTCGTCACCCGGTGGCGTCTCCCCATGCCCGACCTCTGGCGGCTGCGCCACGACCCCTGCCTGCGCCAGCGCACGCAGCAGCTCCGGGTGCACCTCGTTCCCCGCCCCGGGCACCTCCACGCTGTGCTGGCCCATGGTCGGGGGCCTCAGCCTGATTCCCGCCCATGCAGTCGCGTCGACGAAGTGGCCCGGCCTGCCCGCAAACCCCTCGTTAAGGAGCAGCCGGCAGTGTGATGACGACTGGGGGAACCCTGTGGAGCCAGGAATGGCCGCCCAGCTGGGAACAGCACCCACCCGCCGGGACGTGGCCGCGTCGATCACGGATTCGTGTCCGAGGGGAGGCCCCTCCCGAGCCGACGACGCGTTGCTAGCATCGTGAAATTCGGAGTCGCTGCCGCGACCGCTGCTGCGCTCGGCCCGGATGCGCGACGAGTGCCCGAACTCCATGGACGTGCGCGCCGACGCCTCCGCCTCTTCCGCCGCCCCAAGCGCCAGACTGGGGTGCCAGTCCGTGGTGTACAGGTCCGGGAACCCGTCGAGGTTGACGTCGGTAACATACACCGACAGGCCGGTCGACAAGATGGCCGTCTTGTCCTGCAGGGCCGCGTCGATTCTCTTCAGCTGCTGTTGCAGCGATGCCTGCAAGATGTCCGAGTGACCGACACGCGCAGTGAGGTCCACCAGGCGATGCCGAAGCCGCAGCTCGTCCCGCGAGGGGGGCGAGGCGAGCTCGCCAGGCGGCTGCTCTGCGGCACTGTCGCTGCTCGCCGCCGCCTCGCGGCCGGAGCTTGACACTGGCGAGAGAGGTCCTCGCGGGCCGCCTGTCCGGTTCGGGGCGAACCGCCGCACGAATTTCTTCACGGCCGACCTTGCTGCGGGGTGGAGAAGCTCGAAGTGGCGGGCAGCGTCTGCTAGGCGGTCCGCTGCCGACTCCCTGGCGCTGCGCAGCTGCGCCGTGCTCCAGCCGCTGGTGCCTGCCCGGCTTTCGTGGAAGGACACTCGAACGCCCGACTCCATGCACATGAGCGCGGCGCGAAACCGCGCGGCGCGGAGCACAGCGGCGGCCACGAGACTGGCCGGGGAGGCTCTTGGCATGGCCTCGAGGGACGCATCTGCTGCCGATGCAGCCGCCCGGAGCGCAACGAGAAGCTGCCGCTCCGGTGGCGGGGAGGGGCGGCGCCCGCTTGGCAGCGGCCTCCACGCGCTCAAAGCCGTCTAGGTGCAAGCGAAGGCCGGCAAGCAGCTCCGGAAGCACGGGCAGCTCGCGGCCATCGGGATTGAGAGCCGCGAGCGCGCTGCCCAGGCCAGAGTCGGGACTGACGCTGACGGGCCGCTGCGGCATTGTGGCGGTTGCCGTTCGCACAGGTAGGGCCCAGGCCCAGGCCACGAGGGGCCCAAATGCGTGGCGGAACTCCGCGTCCAGCGCGCGCCACAGCTCGAAGTCGTTGCTCGCATCCCGGGACAGCGAGCCCGTTCTGAGGGGCGCAGCGCCGTTGGCTGCCTCTTGCTCCAATCGCACACCCTTGCTCAAGCCTCGAAGCAGGCGCTTCATGGCCACGTCGGAGGCTGACGCCGCCTCGAGGCCGACGGAGAGGACGTCCGGATCTGCGACCGCATGCGTCTTGAGGTTGGCGGCGCCTCGAATGGCGGCCTCTTCCCGAAACGCGCCCTGGCCGTCGTTCATGTACAGCTTGAAGCCGCTGGCCTCGCCAGTGGTCGTCACGTAAATGTCTACAAAGCCGTCGCCATCTGCGTCCAGCACAACGGCACCCGCAGAGTCGTGGTGCCTCGGCCCCGGGTCGATGCCGCTGGCCTCGGTGACGTCCACGAACACGCAGTCTGCCGCTGCAGCAGTTGCATTCGAGCCGGCTTGGCTTGCTCCGCGCTCGCCGCGGCAGCGGGAGAGCAGCAGGAGGTCGCGAGCCCCTTTTCGACACAGGTACACGTCGGGGCGCCCGTCCCCGTCCACGTCGCCGACGGCCACGCCCCCCGGCCACAAGTCCAGGTTGCAGAAGCCGCCCTGATCCCACACCCCCGCGCCCTCGTCCCACTGGTCCCAGCGGCAGTTCGGCGACGTGTCGGGTCCCGCCGGCCACTGGGGCTTGGTCAGACCCTTGTCTTTGGCAACATCGCTGAAGCGCAGTGCGCCCTGCTGTGGTCGCGTGCCTTGTCGATCCCGGGCGAGGCGGTTGCTCGGCGCATGCCCACGCGACGGCTTGGGCAAGACGCAGGCTGCCGGCTCATGCAGCGCAGCCCCGTCGCGCGCTTGCAGGGTCGGAGACTGCGCGGCCTGGGTTGCGTCGACAAAGACAGCGTCCAGGGCAGTGTCCACGAGCTGCAGCAGCCTGCCGGCAGACACACTTTGCGAAGCGGACGGATTTGGCACGCTCCCGTGGGTCAGCGCGAGGACCCATGCTTGGCAGGCGGCTCGGCCCGGCCAGGTGTTGCCAACGCCGCCTGTGAGGTTGCCGGGCAGGGCCGTGGCGACCACGTCCGCCACAGGCTCGCCGTCCGGGCCGCGGCCGAAGGAGGTTGCCACGCTGACGCAATCACTCTTGCATGCAACGTTCTGCGGCCGTTGCGCAGCGCACGCGCCCGCCCCTGAGCGCGTGCCCGCAAGCGATGCCGACCCGTCAGCGTTCATGGCCAGCACCGCGACGAGCGGCTCCTCGCCCGGGCCGCCCTCGTCGTCCAGAAAAAAGGCGAGCGCTCTCCTCGCGGGGCCAAGGCCCGAGCGCCAGCACCTGCCAATCCACAAGGTGCCGCGCTGACGCATCGACCCAGGCGCGCCGAGGCGCCGGCCCGCGCGCGCCGGGGAAGACAATCGTGTCCCAGGAAAGCGCGGTGTCAGAGGCGGAGGCGTCGAAGGTCATCCCGGGGGGCAGCGCGGCCAGTGGCACACCGATGTCGTCGAATTGGGAAGCCTCGCGCGCACAGGCTTCCCAGGCGGCCGCGAGCAGCAAGACGAGTGTCGTCCAGCTGCGTGGGATGCACCCCCGCTTGCAAACCCCGAGCTGCCGGGGCCCTGACATGGCGGGCGGGAGGCGCCCGGCGGGAGTGCCGAGCGAGCCCTCGCAGCCGATTCTCGCCGACAAGTGCAGTCAGCACGATCCGGTCGCGTCTCTCAGCTGCCGAACGCGCCGCGCGACCGCCCTCGTGGCGCCCTGGAGAGGGCTTGCGTTGAACAGCTGGGCTGCTCCGGGTGCTCGCGAGCCCGGCTGTGGCGCACAGCGGAGTAGGCAAGTTCCCCCAGCTGCCAAGCGCGTCAGAGGCTGGCTGCCGGAGCTGAAGCGGTGACTCTGCTGCGCAAGAGTGCGCGCCGGCTGCCGTCGCGCCCGGCGAACGGCCAACGGCTGAGGCTGCACACCCACCCCCCAACGCTAGCGCCGCTTCCCGCGCGCCGGCCATCCATGAGCCGCCGCGCCGCGGATGCAGCCACCGCTCTTCTGGCGGCGATGATCGCTGGCTGCGTGCTGGGCAGCAACGCTGACTGCAACCCTGCCCAAGCCGGTGCCGAGCCGGGAGTGTCCAACAGCTCGGCAGTCGCCGGCACCGCGACCATGGTCCATCTGCCGCACTGGTGCGCTCGCCTGTGCCCGGACGCGCCCGCGTTCCCGGGCGCAGTGCGGCTCGCCGGCACCACGTTTGCGTTTGCAGCTGGGCAGTCTCTGCGTCCAGGCGACGCCGTGAGGGCAGACCGCCGGGCCAAGCGGGGGGGCACGGACGATGCCAGGTCCAGGCGGGCCCGTAGGGCGGCGCAGCGGACCGGAGGCCACTCAGAGGCCGGCCCCGCCGCAAGCCGAACTGCGAGTCGGTCTCTCCAGCCGGAGCACGACCGCGTGGCCCTCAGCGTGCGCCCCAGCACGAGCTTCGCTGGGGCTGCAATCCTGTGCTGCGAGGACGCGTCTGCCTCGCGCGCGCACTGGCACACAGTGGCGGTGCAGCGGGGCTCCGGCACCCTGGCAGCCCGCGACGACGTCGCCTCCGTGGACCGCAGTCGCGCCGTGAGGGTCGACGTGCTCGCCAATGACCAGGCAGCGGGCGGGGCTGCCAGCAGGGCCACCCTGGCGCCCGGGCTCGAGGCGTGCTGGCAGCTCCCGGAGCAGACACCGTCACGGCGCTCAGCCGACGTGACGGCCGTGTCGGGACTCGACCACGCCCGGTCGGCGATCGCAGCCTCCCTCGGCCAGCGATGGCCGGCCGCGAATGGGCTCCCCGGCGTCGGCGCCGCGGCAGGACTGGGCGCCTCGGTGGCGGTGGTGAACGCGCCTGAGCGCGCTGACCACCTCGACGTGTGGGTTCTGGCCGCGAGCAGCCCCACAGCAGCGTGTGACGACGCTCCCTCGGCAGCACCCGCTGCGGGGGCCGGTGCCGATGCTGGCGCAGCTGCCGTGGAGCCTGACGGCTCGGTGTCGGACGCAGCCTCCGCAGACAGAGGGAGCTGCGGTCAGCAAGGCTGCAGTCCACACCAGCACACAAAGCACGCTGGGCCAGGGAAGCGAGGCAGCGCGTGCAACGCCTCGGCTCGCCTTGTCGTGCTCCAGAGACGCTTGCGACAGAGCCATTGGTTTCCCCGCCCGCCGAGCAGAGTAGCAGGCGACTCCGGTCGCGGCTCTGCCGCTTTGGGCAGGGCCGGTGGCCCGACGCCGCGGCTGCTGCCCTCGTTTCAAGACATCAGCGCGTGGGTGGCCGGAGCGGCTGAGCGGCTGCAAGGGCCAAACTCGCAGCCCAGAGCCGCTGAACCTGCCTGTCTGGCATCGGCGGTGTTTGGCGTCAGCCTCCCAGGCCCGAGGACAAGCAGCCTCGATGGCGGGTCGGGAGAAGGGGCAGTGGCCAGCCCAGGACTGGCAGTGGGGGACGTCGACGGAGACGGGCTGACCGATGTGGCGCTGCAGGTTGGCGGGTCGGTGGAGCTGTTCGCCGGGTCGGCCACGGGGGACGTGTCACGCCGAACGCTGTTGGCCGACTGCGGTCGCCCTCTGTGGGTGGCGCCCGCGGGCGGGTGGGCAGTCGGCGCCCTTGGCACATCGGAGCAGGCCGGCGCACTGGACGGTATCGACCAAGCGACCGCCCGCCAGCGGCGAGGCGGAGCCCTAGTCTGCAGCCCTTCGCTGGCTGAACCCGCTGCCGGGCCCATGCCCAGTGGCATGAACTTTGCTGCCGCCGAGGCCAGCGATTTCGACCGGCGGGGCACAGCAGGCGACTCCGTCGTTGCAGTGGCGATATCAGCTCGCTCCACCAACTTCAGCGATGTTGTCTCCGTGAGATTGGTGGTGCCGCAAGTGAGCCGCCCCGCCACCGATTCCCAGGGTCAATCCTCGTGGGTCGTGTGCCGTTCTGGCGCTGGCGGCGGCGCCGTTACTGCTGTGGCCCTGACAGGCAACAAGTCGTCGCTCAGTGTTGCTCACTTCCCCGCCTCTTCGATTCGCGCTGGGATTCGCCAAGCCGGACTGAGCAACACTCGTCGCGCCACGGCAGAGGCCGTTGCTGAATCACCAAGCGGGCTCGAAGGCCTCGGTGAGCCGGCCGAGACCTGGTGGCTGGCCAGCTCGGCAAACGGAGCGACTCCTGGTGCTTGCCGCGCCCTTCCGACGGCGCTCCTCGAGCCAAGCAGCCCGCCAATCGCACCTGGCCGTCTGGCCGCCGGCCGCGCGACAGCGGAGTCGGTCCTCGCCTTCCCTAGGCAGCGCGAGGGGTGGGCCGGGTGCGCTGGCGGCAGGGTCGGCTCTGCTGGGATGAGGGCCGCTCGGGCGCGCGGCGTCGCAGCCATAGCTGCAGCTGCCCTGGATGTGGTGCCGCTGGCTGGCAGGGTGAGCTGGCAGGCACGGCCCAGCACCAGCCAAGTCTCGCCTCGGCTTGAGCCAGTCACGTCTGCAGCAGCGATGGTGCAGTGTGCAGACGCGAGCACGGTCGTGCTGCGGTTTCGCCACAGGGGGCGAGGGCGTGGCTGGGCTGTCTCGCGCATCGGCTCTGGGCCTGCCTTGTCGTCTCCGTCGGAGCGAGGCCAGCTGGCCACTGCTGACTTCGACGGCGATGGCTTGGATGACGTCGTCGCCCACGCCTCCTCGTGGCCCGGGCCCTCGCTGATGCTTGTGGGGTGGGAGTCTGACACCTGCGCTGGGCTGGGGAGTGGTGATTGCGATGCAAGCGACAGCACTCCGAGCTACGGCATACCTTCAGCTCCAACCGCCTGCGCTGCTGGTGTGGGCCCTTCCCAGACGCACGCCACCGCCACAGCAACAGCAGTTGCAGGGGCTGGCGTGAGCGACGCGGTGGTCGCAGCTGGGCCGGCCGGCGGTTCAGATGGTGAATCGCTTGAGGTGTCGGCGGTGCTAGACGACGGACTTGAGAGACGCGCATCGCTCTCACTGGAGCGCCCACCGTCGCCCTGGTCCGCGGAGTCGACTTCCTTTGCCAAGCTGGTGCTCCGGGCAGCCACAACGCAGGCTTCGTCAGCTGCAGCAGGGGAGGCGACGCCTCCGGCAAGCAACGCCTCTGCAGCGGCAGCGCCCGCCCTGCCGTCAGCTGCTACCCAGCAAACGCCGCACGGCGGCGGGCTTCGCCCACGGCACGCCGGTGTATGGGACCATCGTCGTGTCCCTGCTGCTCTGCCGGCGAGCTTCGTGCCGCAGTGCTCGTCCCCACGGATTGCGTCTGTGGCGGGTGCCAGGTTCGGCTCGGCGCGGCTGGGGCCTCGGGGCCGCGTGGTGGTCTACCACGCAACTCCGCAGGAGGCGCTCGACTCTCCTCTCGTGGACGAGGTGTTGTACACGGCGGTGTCGCGGCTGGACGGGTCCACCGCGTCTGCGAATGTTCGCATCGTCACTGCTTCCTCGGCCGCGGGGGAGGAGGGTCTGGCAGAAGGGGGCAGTCCGCTCGTTCGGCCCAGTGGTGCGCGTGGCCCGTGGTCCCGTCTCTGGGGCGTGGCGCGGGCAGCCTCCGCCGCCCCAGGGGCCCCCTCCGCGCTTGTCGTTTCGCGAGCTTCCAGCGGCGCTTTCAACAACCTGGTTGACGTCCGAATGGGAGAGGCCTTCACTCCTCTTCGGGACGACGTGGCGGAAATGCGGGCACGGCTGCGAAGCGGCGGCGAGGAGCCAGAGGGTCGCGCTCAGGCGCAGGGCGCCGCTTCTGCACCGGGCGCGCTGTCCGCGGCAGGGGGCGCGGGCAGTGCCCGCTCACTCCCCTCGGGGCGCGCCATATCCAACGCCGTTTTTGCGCAGGAGTGGCCTCGCTTCGCGGCAACGGGCCTCTCTGACGCCATTTCCCACTTTGGCCAGCTTGTTGCCCACGACACCGACTTCGTGACGCCGACAGCAGACTTTCGGCACGGCGGAAACATGGGGGTCAAGGTCCCTCGAGGGGACCCGTGGATGGATCCCAACGGCACAGGGTCCGTGGTGCTTCACTTTCGGAAGTCGGGACGGCGTTCAGCCGCCGCTTCCACGGCGGGCATCGACGTCGACCAGGATCAGGTCAACGCGGCGGCAGCTGCGCTCGCAAGGCCGGCAGCTCTGCTAGCAGAGCAAGTGAACAAAGTGACCAGCTGGCTGGACGCATCAATGCTCTACGGGTCGGACGACGGCAGAGTTGCGATTGTCAGGGAGGGCTTTGCCGGAAGGCTTCGCCCTGGCGACCAGCAGGACATTCCCGCCGTGGCGACCGACGCTGAGGGAGGAGTGGCCACGGTCGGCTCTGGCCACGGTTCCGCCCCTGTAAGGGCCGTTGCAGCCGGAGGAGGCGTCGCCAACTCGTCGGCCACATCGCGCTCAGACTCGTCCAGCGGGGCGGAGCACCCCCACGCGGCTCTGCCGGGCCACTGCCGGTTCAGGGATGCCGCAGTGGACAGGCCGCCGATCCTGCGGGAGGGTGAGGCGGCGGATGTGGGCTCTGCCACGTCGTTGCAGAGTCTCACCGAGGAGCGACTGCCTTTCAACGGCAACGCGGCTCCCAACCTAAACCTGCTCGGGCGGCGGCGAGAGACTCTGCTGTTGTCGGGGGACAACCGGGCGAACGTCCAGCCGGGCCTGCTGGCTCTGCACACACTGCTGTCCCGCTTGCACAACGTGAATGCACTGCTGTTGGCAGCAGCTGCGAGCAGGCCGGACGGAGCGATACCGGACGTCACGAGCGAGCCGGCCGTGAGGGTTGCGAGGTGGGTGTCGTCCGCAGTGCGGTCGTGCGCCGCGAAGGGGCAAGCGACTGTGGTTGGCGAGGATCACCCCCACGGAGAGGCAGGCAGAGCCAGCATCAGCGGCGAGGGCAGCAGCATTGACGCGGGTGGCGGGCATGGAGAACGTGGCCGTGGCACCTTCGGCAGCAGCGACAATGACGACGACGATTGGAGCTACGGCTGCGTGGCTCCGTGCCCTGCGTCAGGAAGCGCGGCCGGAGGTCTCGCAGCGGAGTGGGGCCTCGAGCGACGCAGCGGCGGTGCCAGTGGCGGGCCCGGTGAGTGTGCGGTGCCGGGCTGGGCGTGGTCTGCGCTGAACGACGATGTGGCGTTTGTCGCGGCGCGGGAGCTGACGACAGCGCAGTACCAATCCGTCGTGGTGAACGAGTACGCGCCGCTCATCGCTGGCGGCAGCGCAGCCGACAAGTTCCTCGGCCCGTACGGTGGCTACGATCGGCGGGCTGACGGGCGCGTGACCGTGTCGTTTGCAACGTCAGCGTTTCGGTTCGGGCACAGCCAGGTGGGGCATGTGATTCCGCGGCTGGGGCCGAGCTGGTGCCCTTTGCGCGAGGATCCAGCGCTGGAGCTGCGAGTCGGGTACTTCGCGCCTTGGCGCACGCTGGTCACGAGGGGGCGGCAGGGTGTGGACGGGGTGGACTCCCTGTTGCGTGGCATGGTCGTGCAGCCGGCTCAGGCCGCGGACGCGCTCGCTGCCGACGACGTGCGCAACCTTCTCTTTGGATCCGGCGTGGGCTTCGACCTCATCGCCTTCAACGTGCAGCGGGGGCGGGACCACGGGGCAGCATCGTTCGCGGACCTGAGGCGCGTGGCGCGGCTGGACCCGCCAGGGAGCATGGGCGAGCTAGTGGCCGGGAGGGCGGGGGCAACGTTGTCCGCAGACCAGCAAGCCCTCGCAGCGGCGCTGCGCGCAGCGTATGGGACCGACTCGGCAGCGGACGTGGACGCCATCGTGGGCGCGCTAGCCGAGCACCACGGCTCTGGCACGCCGTCATGCCCCAACGCGGGGGTGGAGGAGACGTCGCCGCCGTCGTCGCCGCCGCCGCTGCCGGCACCCCCAGCGGCCGCGGTGGGCCCCACTGTTGCCGCCATTGTGCTGGGCCAGCTGCGGCGCCTGCGGGATGCCGATCGTTTTTGGTTCGAGGGGGCGCCCGGAGCGATGTTCTCCGACGCGGGTCACATTGCTTCGTTGCGAGGAGTGCGATTCGCGCACTTGCTTCGGGCAGCCTCTTCTGCCTTCGAGGGAGGCTCCGCCCAAGGCGGCGACGCCACGGCTGGCCAGATGGCATGGGAGGCCGTGCAGCGCCAAGGGTCAGCGTTCGTGACGCCGGCAGCCGTGTGGGCGCGAGGGCCCGGCGCGCGGGCCTTGGGAGCGGCCCAGTCGTGGGAGGAGGGCCGCGGGCTCGCAGGGCAGAGCGGCCCCGACCCTGTCGGAGCGGCTGTCCGAACGAATGCCAGCCAGCCGGGCGCGCCGCCCCTGGGGGAACGGTTCCGGACGGCGTCGCTCGCTCTGGCTGTGCACGCGTCCGCCGGAGCCGGACTCTGCGCCCGTTGGGGGGAGGGCTGATGCAGCTGCGTGGGATCTTGTGCCTGTTTGCTTGCTCTGAACGATTGCGAGCAACTTGTGCGCCTCGGGGCCGCAGCCACGCGCCCTCAATTCGCCCCCCCCTTCCAGCGCGGGGGGGCTGGCCCGGCCAAAATGCGCGCGCCCTCAAGCAATCCGAGCCCGCGATTGCTGCCTGGGGCGGCTGCTCTCCCAGTCGCGGCGGGCCTCGCTTTCCGTCACTCTCTCTTACGCCTGCCGTGGCAAACGGAAACTCATGCGAGCCGGCGCGTGGCTCCTGCAGGCGACCTTGGGGCCGCGCTTGCCGTTGGCGCGCCGCGCGCTCGAGCGGCCATTCGGGGACGCAGCCACGGGCATCTTCAGGCTCTGGCCGGCTGTGTGCTTCCGGGGCAATTTTGGAGAGGCGGCTCGACGCCGCGCTTGGCGGATTTGGTCGATCGACGGGCAGTGGCTGCACGGTGCGCGCACACCAGGTCGTCCCGGCCTGCAGCGAGCCCATCTCCGACTGCGAGCGCCTCTCGGGACCTGAAACAGACAGCTCTCCCCGCCAGCAACGTGAGTGGCTAGCGAGTCCCGCCCCAGCCCTGTGCGAGCGCCGGGCGGGCGAGACCTCAACTTGGTCCGATTCTTGCACCGCGCTCAAGCATGCGCTTCTGGCCCCTCGGGCACGAGCTGCTGCGCGAAGACGAAGAAAGCGCATTGCTGCGGTGCAGGTGGGCCCGGTGCGGGGCCGGGTGGGGCGCGTCGAGGTGCGGGGCGGGCAGTTGCAGGCCGCACCCGGCATTTGGGCTGCTGACCGCTTCCCCAACACGAAGCTGCCCGGCTGCCGGCCGGTCTGCGGGACCAGGGCCTGCCCCGCTCGCACCCCGCGGCGCGCCCACGGCGTCCAGTCGTGCGCGGCGGCCGCACTGCCGCGCGGCCGGCCTTTCTGCGCTGCCCTCGGCGCGCGCCCGTCCTGTGTTCCAGCCTGAGCCAATGCGTTCGAGGTCGCTTCCCCCTGCCTCCCCTCGCCCCAACCCGCAGCCCCCGACCCATGGCCGCCGCGCTCCCCGGCCGCGCCAAGGCCAAGTACCCCCCCGTTGCCACCGCCTCGCGCGAGCAGCGGTCGAGCTTCTTTCCGTTCGGGATCCTCCCCGAGAGCGCCAAGCCACCGCCGAAAACGTCGACAGCGCTCATTCCCGTGCCCGACGATGACGAGAAGCAGCTGGTGGTCGCCGCCTCCCCGCCCAAGCGCCGCCACGGCCGGGCCCCCGGCATGTCCACCGCCATTGTGGTGCTGGACGACAGCGACGACGACGCTGCGGGCTCCGACTCGGCTGACGAGCGCGACCCGGTTGCGGCAGGGCGGGGCGAGTACGGCGAGTCTGACGACGTTCTGCTCGCCAACCCCACCACCGCTGCCTCCGCGTCCCTGCTCGTCCCCGAGGGCGGGTCCCTCAACGCACAGGACCGCACGGAGCGCGAGCACGGCCGCCTGACGAAGCGCATCGTCGAGGCGCGCCGCGCGCGGTCCGGCAAGGAGGCCGCAAAGCACATCCTTCAACTGGACAAAGACCCGCTGCCCTGCTGCTGCGGTCGGCTTTCGTATGCCGCCTGCACGGGGATCGTGCTCTTCGTTGTGGGCACCATTTTCGCCTCGGCGTACACGGTGCTGCGCGTGGTGGCCGGCCCCCAGCTCGCCGACCACGTGTCCAAGCAGGTGTTTTACCCGTCGAGGGCCTCGTACCTCACGCTCGGCCCCGCGCCGCTCACCGCGTCGGGCGACTCCGACGACGAGCGCTCCCCCTGGCTCGAGTTCACTATCGCCTCGACCCCCTGGTCCACCTGGTGGGCGAACCCGCTGCCCTCGCTCTCCGCCGTGGACGGCGTGGAGCTGTACCTGCTCTCCGACGACGCCGGGTGCCCCTCGACGCCCGGCCGCTCCGTGGGCCCGGCCTCGACCGCGCCGGCGCACCTGCGCCTCGGCACTGCGCAGCTCCCCGAAATGTCCTTCGGAGACCGCTCCACCTCCGCCGACGCACCGGTCATCACCTCGATCAGGCGGGGACCGGCCGTGAACGGCCTGGGCGGCGCCAACACCACCGCCACCTCCCTCCTCACCGCCGCGGTCTTCACCCGCCGCACCGTCTGCGTGGCGGTGAGCGCCCCGACGGCGCAGGTCACCGTGTCCATCATCCCCGGAGTCACCTGGTTCCTCCGCCAGACCTACCCGGCCCCGCTGTCCGCCATCTGGGCCCTCGACACCGGCACGGACGTCCCCTTCGTGGGAGCCCAGCCCGCGGGCGGCGGGGGCTCCAACTCCACCACGAACAGCTCCGGCCCCGTGCCGTCGGGCACCGGCCTCATCTTCCCCGGGGCGGGTGAGAACTCCGGCCCTCTGTCCGTTGCGGCCTCCACGCTTCGCTCCTTCAGCGTCGTGCCCCCCCCCGCGCACGCGTCCCCCTACCTCCCCGACGGCGCCGCGTGGCTCCGCGTGGAGCTCTCCGTCGTGACGGACAAGCAGGTGGCCATCGCTGACATGGGGCCCCTCCGCCTCGGAGTGGTGGTCAACGGATCCCTCGATTCCGCATGGCTCGAGCCCGTCAAGGCCGCGCGGTCGGCAGTAAACCCCAACTCGGCGACCCCCCTCATGCCCCTGCCCGGAAACGGCAAGCCAGGCGTGTGGGCCCTCGAGGGGCCCCTCTTCGCCGACGACATCGGCGCCGCATCGGCCCTGCTTGACCTGATGAGCGACGACGACCAGGCCATTCAGTTCGTGGTCATCGGCGAGGCGGGCACCATCACCCCCGAGTCGCCCTCCAGCGCAGCGGAGGCGGCCGGCGTGCCAGGCAACGTGCCCGTAATCCCCCGCACCCCGTCCAAGTTCCCCGGAGGGGGCATCTACGGCGCCCTGCTGGGCCGCTCGCCGTTCGCCGTGGAGGTGCCGCACCGCGTCCCCCCCACGGTGGAGGGCATCGATCTCGCGTCCGTCGACATCGCCACGCTCCCCGTCAGCCCCGCCGCCGCCGCCGCCGCCGCCGCCGCCGCCTCCCCCGCCGCCGCCGTTCCCGAGGCTGCTCTCAACGTGGACCTCAGCTTCACCATCCGCAACCCGGTGGCGGGCTTCGTCGCCATCCAGGCGGCAGCCGTCACGCTCGACGTCGACGTCATGTCCGGCACCGCGTCGGCCGACCAGGACGATTCCGAGAACGTGCTTGGCCGCCTCACCCTCGCACGGGCCGCAGCCGTGCCCATGCCGCCCCTCCCCTCCAGCCTGACCGCCGGCCCCGTCTCCCAGCTCGGCGACCTGTCGGCCTTCCCTTGCCAGGCGCCCAACGGCACCTGGAGCCCGGACCCTTCCGACGACCCTTCCGACGACCCATCCGATGCCGCCGCTTCGAGCCAGTACGCCTGCATCCGCTTCCGTGTCACGGCCACCTCCACCGTGGACGTGAGCGCCGACGGAGGCAAGGCCTGGGGCAAGTACGTCGCCTCCCTCCTGGCGGGCACCCAGCCCGTCCCCCTGACTCTGCGCTCCCGCAAGAGCAACGCGGCCGCCAACGGCATCGGTCACGGCGGCATCAAGGTCGAGCTCAACTCCGCACTGGGCCACAACACGGTCGAGGCCCCCGTGGCGGCCGTCAGCACCGACCTCACCCCCGCGGGCGGCTTTGAGACCGTGGGCGACTCCCTGCTGCTCTTCCAGGCGGAGTCCGACGCCGAGGCTGGCACCACCACGCTCGGCGTGACCGTGTCTCAGGGCATCAACAACCCGTCAACGGCCGCCTTCGACCTCGGCACCGGCTTCACCGCTGCCCTCGTGGCCCCCGCCGGCGCCTCCGAAACAGCTCCGCCCGTCGCGTTCTCCGCTGGCATGACTATGGTCGACGGCGCCTCCGCCTCCTTCCCCCGCGGCGGCAGCCGCCTCACCATGCACGGCTACATCCAGGCGGCCAACCCGGCGGCCCCCGCCGCCGCCATCGAGGCGCTGCTTAGCAACTTCGTCTTCGGCAGGCGCACCCCCGGGGTGGCCATCAACGGCTCCTCTGCCACCGTGCCCACGGACCCCGCCGCGCCCGCCATGCCCCAGCACACCCAGTGGCTGAGCGACGAGGCGGAGGCCTTCGACCTCCCGGGCACCTCCGCGCCGGCAGAGCGCCCGGTCAAGCTCTCCAGCGGCGCCTTCTCCGGGGTGGCGCTCGGCGTGGCCCCGGCCTCCGGCGACGCCTCCGCGGCCTCTGTGACCCTGGGCGCCACGGTAAAGCTCTCCACCCTCCGCGTGCCCCTGCCCTTCGAGGACCTGTCGGTTCCCTCCCTCTCCAACGTCAAGCTCGCTCTCACCCCCGATGGCACTGCAAGCGTCGACCTCCCCACCGTGCAGGCTGCGTTCGCCAAGACCTCGTCCCCGGCGGAGGCCAGGACGGCCGACGTCGCCGCTGCCCAGCCCTCCGTGGCCGGTGACCTGACCGTGACTCTGCCCGCCGGCACTCCCATCGGCGGCGCCGCCGCCTCGGGCGCCTCGCCCTCCGGCCTGGCAACCTTCGTCTCCAACGTGCTGGTGGGCGCAGCCGACAGCGTCGTGTCCACCTCGTGGACCGGGACCGCCGACGTCGCAGCGGACACGGCCCTGCTGGAGGAGCTGACGCTTCGCGGCATGCCCGTCTCCGGCGTGCCGGTGACCACCTGCGCGCTGGGCGTGGCGCTGCCCAACAACGCCGCCGTGTCGGCCGTGGCCTTCGCCGCCAGCGCCGCCCACGCAGGCAGCGTGGAGCTCACCGTGACCGGCTCCGTCACCCCCGCGGCGAAGAAGTGCGACACCGTGATGACCACCGCGTCGCTCGGCTTCGACGTGATGGTGTCCGGCGCAGACGCCAGCGCCGCTGCCGCCGTGGCCACCGGCCCCCTGACCTTCGAGGCTGGCAAGACCACGCCCGTCGTGGCGACCGGCACCATCTCGCCGGCGGACGGCCCGAACAACGCTGGCCTCGCAAAGCTCGTGACCGCTGCCCTCCACGGCGACGCCACCGCGGCCACACTGCGCGGCGCCCTGCCCGCCGCCGGCGGCAACCCCGTCCTCGCGCCTGCGCTCTCGGCGATGGGTTACTCCGTCACGCTGCCCCCGCCCCCCGGCACCGCCGCCGCCACCAACATCCTCCAGGGCACCTCCATCGGCCTTGAGGCCTTCGTCCTCGGCGCCGCCACCACCGCCTCCACCGTCCAGCTCCACAACCCCCTGGGCGTGGGCATGTGCGTCACCAGCGGCGACCTCACCGTCACCATGCCCACGTCAGGCAAGGGCGGGCCCGCCACCGTCACGGCCTTCTCCGCGTCGCTCGATGCCACCTACGTCCCTGCCGGCAAGACCGTGACTGCCAAGGCCACCGCCACCCTCCCCACGGCGCCCAAGTCCTCTCTCGCCGACGCTGCGGACGCCAGCTCTACCGAGGTCGACCCCCTGGTGTCGGCGTCCATGCAGAGCCTCTTCTACAACGGCGTCCAGGACCCGCTCGCCCCCGGCGCATCGGTCAGCATCACCACGCCGACCGCTGAGGGCACCGCCGTGGTGGCGCTGGCCGCGTCCGAGGCGGACTGCTCCGGCGGCGTGCCGGTGCACGTGTCGGTGTCCGTTGGATCCTTCCCCCTCACCGTGACGGCGCCCCCCGCCGGCTCCGCCGCAGCGACCGCCTTCGTGGTGGGCGGCACCGCGACCGACGCCGCCCTGGACCTCAGCACCGCGGCAGGGGGCGCCGCGCAGGGGCCGTGGATCTCGGCCGGCCTCGCCGCCGCTGCCGCGTGGAAGCGCCCCACGGCCGGCCCCGCCGTCACGCTCGCCAGCGGCACGCTTGACCTCAGCCTGATGGACCCAGCCCACGCCGCCGGCCCCGCCATGGCCACGATCTCCACCGCGCTCACCAACCCCGTGCTGTCGGCTGACAGCCTCGCCTTCAGCGTGGCCCCCACCACGCTCACCAAGCCGGCCTCCGCCAAGGACGACGCCGCCCTCGCGCCGCTCGTCATCTCCGTCTTCGGCGCCGGGCCCGTGGCCCACGCGGCAGAGCTCGTCGGCTCAGCCACCGTGTCCATCACTGTGGCCGCCGTGGGCTCGCGCCCTGCCGCCTCGTTCACCCTCCCCCGCCTTCCGGTCACCGGGTCGCTCATGCTCCCCGCCGTCGGGCTGGTGGCCCCGACCACCAGTGCCAGCGCGGGTGTGCTGGAGGCCGGCTCTGCCGCTGCAGGCTCTGCCGCGAAGTGGTCGATCCTGTCCTTCGTAATGGGCGACCTGGCCGCCGACGCCTCCTCCGTGGCCGCCACCGGCAGCATCACGGTGAGCAACCCGTCGGCGCTCGACCTGACGCTGCCCTCCCCGCTGGTGCTGGAGTCCACCATGCAGCCGGCCGGCGGCTCGGCGGTTCCCGCAGGCACCCTCTCCCTCCGCGGCCCCGGCGCCACCATCTCCCTCGCGCACGGCGCCACCGCCACCCTGGCCTACGACGCGGCCCTGCCCGCCAAGCCCGAGTTCCTCGGGCCCGTGCTGAGCAACCGCCTCTCCACGGGGTCCGGCTCCAGCCTGGGCCTCTCGCTTCACGGCTCGGCCGCTTCCTCCGCCAACCCGGCCGTGGCCGCCGCGGCGTCCGCCGTCACCACCGCCTTCACCATCCCCCCTGTGTGGTTCAACTCCACCGGGCTGCAGCTGCAGGGCGGCGTTGCACCTCTCTTTGCAAACCTCAGCATCGACTGCACCGGCTACATCGACGGAGCCGGCACTGCGCCCGTCCTCATGGGCCTCTACAGCCCGCTCAACGGCTCCACAGACGCGACCATTGTCACGCTCGTGGACGTCGACGTGGACATGGTGCTCTGCCCTGACACGTGCGGAGGCGACGACGCCACAGTGGCTTGCTGCCTCGGCTCCAAGGCCGCCTCCGCAGAGCAGGCGCGAGCCATCAGCGCCGCCGCCACCGCCAAGCGTCTGGCCGACACCGCCGTCGGCGTGCGCGACGCCGGGCTGCAGTTCGCGGCCATGTCCCAGACCGTCAAGGTGCCGGCCGCCCGCCGCGCAGCCGACGGCTCTGCCACTTCGCAGCCGGCCACCATCCCCAAGGAGATCACCGTTGGGGCAGACGTGATGGCAGCCGTGTCCGCCGGCGTGGGCACCCTCGCCCGCGCCATGCTCACGGGCAAGGCCACCATCACCATCCAGCATGGGTCTTCCGGCACCCCCATCACCGTGCCGCTCACCGTGCTGTCCGCTGGCGTGCCCCTCGACGCCACTGGCTTCCCCCACGGCGGCGGTGGTGGCGGCGGTGGCGGTGGCGGCGGCGGCGGCGGAAACAAGCCCCAGCCCGTTGACCCCGCCAAGGCGGCCAAGTTCGTCACGGCCTTCGCCAGCAAGGCCCGGGAGGACTTCAAGGCCCAGAACTTCCACGGCTACTACGACGGCGGCCTCGGCCTGGGCTGGGACGTTGCCACCGGCGCCGTGCCGGGCTTCTCCAGCGGCATGGGCGCCCTGCCCCTGCTGTACTTTATGCACTCGTCTGAGCAGCACACGCTCAACGGCAACCTGCTGCCGGACGACGTCACCTTCATGACCAACGTGCCCGCGGGCAGCAAGCGCGTGCCAGCCGGGTACGTGTTCCCCTCCCACGCCGTGTGGACCGGCATCAGCGGTTTCGCCAGCAGCGTGCGCGCCGCCGCGTCCGGCCAGCTCTCCACCACGCCGACCCTGCGCGTGGGCGTGCTGCAGGAGTCCTCCATGGCCGCCGCCAAGTCCAGCTACTTCGACGGCGTGAACACGCTCGGCTACAGCTCCATCGAGCTGCTGGCCTACCGGTTCGACGCCTCCGACGGCGTGAACTCGAAGAAGATCATGGCCCACCCCATGTGGCTCGCGTCGCTCAACGCGATGCCCTTCACCTACTCCTCCGCCGACGACAAGCAGGCCTGGCAGCAGTTCATCTCGCAGTGGGGCGGCCACCTGACCATCCGCACTGCCACGGGCGGCGCCGCGACGTGCATTCTGCAGTTCGACTACGGCCTGCTCCAGGCCAACTCCTGGGGTGCCACCTTCACTGCGGAGGAGGCCGCGCAGGCGGTGCTCGACCGCTGCCAATCCGGCTCGGCCATCTCCTCGCAGGGCACCTACACCACGGGCCCCGCGCCCACGGCCGCCGAGAAGATCTTCAACGATCACACCGCCGGCTTCAGCACCACGTCCGTGGGTGGCCAGCCCGCAGACTTCACCACCAAGACGGCGGCGAGCATCAACTCCTGGCTCGACAGCGTCACCGTCGCGCCCGGCATCGTCCGCGTCTCCGTCATGGCCGCCTCCGACCTGGCCAAGCTCTGGGCGCCCTCCAAGGCCGACGCGCTCCACGCTGCTCTCACCGACGCCATGGCGGCCGGCGAGGCGGACTGGGCGCCGGGCAAGGTGGCCACCTGCCCCGCCACCTGCACCAACGGCGGCTGCAGCGGCAGCAACGACGCCTGCTCCTGCGGGGCCCACCAGTTCGGCCGCCTCTGCAGCCACTGCCAGACTGGCTGGCTGTCGTCCACTTGCGCAGCCGCCGACTGCCGGAGCCTCGGGGACTGCAACCCCGGCCACGGCACCTGCGTCGCCCCAGGCCAGTGCCAGTGCACTTCCTGCTACGAGAACCCTGGCTGCACCTACAGCTGCGGCGGCTGCTTCGGCGCCAACGCCACCGTGCGCACCCAGTCCCGCGGCAGCATCGCTGCGCGCGAGCTCAAGGTTGGCGACACCGTTCGCTCCGTCGACCCTGAAACCGGCAGAGCCACGTGGTCCGACGTCTACCACCTCAACCAGGTCGACAAGATTGAGCCCCAGGATCTCAACATGATGGCTGTGCGCGTCGCTCCCGAGGGAAGCGCGTCGCTCACCCTCAGCGTCACCGACGAGCACCTCGTGTACGCGATGCCGCCCGCGGCCTTGAAGCGCCTTGCCGCCTCCGATGCCGCCACGCTGCTCGCCGGGACGGGCCTCGTCCGCTGCGGGCAGGCGACCGGCTGCCCCTCCTTCGCAGAGGCCAAGCCTGTGCCCGCCTCCCATCTCGTCAGGGGCGACGTCGTCATGACGCTCGCGGACGACGAGGACGCCAGCGACGAATCCGCTGCCCCGAGCCTCCGCCGTGTGCTGAGCGTGGAGGCCGTGGACGAATCCGCCTTCGTGACCGTTCACACTCTCGCCGGTCCCGTCGTCGCCGACGGTGTGGTGGCCTCGTCGTTCGAGTGCGACGAGGCTATCGGGTACTGGGACACTATGGACCTGCGCCTTGCCTACCGCGCGGCACCATGGCTCGCGCGCTCGTCGTGGTTCACCGAGGCAGTGCGCTGGGCGGACGCCGTTGTCTACAAGGGCTCCCCCACCCTGGCCAGGGTCCTGGGCGCCATCACCCCTCAGGATGCCGCCTTCTCGCCGGCCGATGGCGCCGCCGGCTACGCTGCCTTCGCCGCCGTCGGGGCGGACGGCGCCGTTGACACCCTTTCGTGGGTGGGTGACGCTGCGGCCGCCGGCCAGAAGCAGCGCACCAAGCCCTTCTGCCCGGACGGCACGCGCGGCCGCGCGGTGCTGGACGAGGCTTGAGAGCCGGTGAGCGAGCCGGCTTCTCTCCCTCCCCGCGGGAGGTTTTCGCGTCGCTGGGCGATCGGGCAAGGTGTGCGCGGGTGCTCCGCGGCCTGAGGCGCAGACGTGGCAAATGCAAGCGATTGGGGTGCAAGGGGGTGACTGCGCTCGAGGGACGGTGCGCTTGGTCGGGTTCCGAGGAGCTGATTGGGGCAAGGGGCGGCTGCTGTGGATCGGGGGCGGCGACGCACGCATGGGTCGGAGCCTGTGCTGGCGTTGGCAGGTTGTGTTGCAGGCGCCTGGTTGGCGCCTGCAATCTCCCCCTGTCAGCGGCGGCCAAGGCCTTCCGAGACCGACTGCGTTGCCCCGTCCCTCTCAGCTTCCACCGAGGCAGCTGCCGCTTGCCCCAGCTTCACGGCTGACCCGGCCACCGCTCCGTGGCCCTCGTGCCCCCGCAACCGTCCTGCTTTGTCGTGCCTGTGCCCTGGGCTGTGCGCGCACCCGCTCACCTCCGCCCGTTTCGTGCCGTGCTGACGCGCATGCATGTTTCTTCTCTGCCATGCTTGGCGCTTGCTATCACCTGCGTGTTCGTGGCTCTCCGCCGACCTGCTTCATCGCGCCTGCCCGGGGGGGGAAGGGGAAGGCTGTTTGTGCCGCGCGAGCCCCCTCGGGTCGGGTTCTGCCCACCTTTGTCACCGCGAGCCCAGGTGGTGAAACAACTCTGACTGTGCCCTCCCAACAACAGCAGGAGTCTTGCTTGCGCGTCTGCGCCGCGGTTGCGACTTGCACGCACCACACATTGCACGCGGCAGCCAGATGGCCCAGCCAACCTCGACACTGAGCGGCAGGGCGACTTCGAGCTGCTCACGTTTGCCGGCGAACCGCAGGGCAATGAGTGCGCTTGACGGGCCATGAGCGCCGGCAAGCGGACGATGCAAGCGCGCCTTCAACCAGGGCTTGGGTTCTTTTGCCGTGCGCTGATGCGCGTGTCCTGCTGCTGGCTTGCAGTCAGGTGTGCCAAGTCGGCGTTGTATCATCGACGCGCTGTCACCCAGAAGCGCGCGCGCGCGAGAAAAGGCGAGAAACAGCCCGGCGAGCCCGGCTGGGACGCCCGTTCGGGTCATGCACGAGGGCACGCGACGGATGCCGTGGGAGTGCAATGTCCGCCACAGCTGCGGTTCGCGCGCAGCCATGGATCGGTCAGAGCAGGCAAGACGGAAGAAAGCAGGACAAGCAAGGCCAGTGGCGAGAGAAAGTGAATCGCGAAGGGTTCGGCAGCACGGGCCCGTGTGAGGGTCCAGCGCCGGGGGTGGTCGCGAGCTGCCGGCCGCGCGCCAGGCAAAAGCCGGGTGCCCAGTGCGCGGCGGCAGGCTGTAGGGGAGCGAGGAGTGCAGGGAGGCCCCTTGTTGGAATCCTCATTTCTTGACCCCGACTGAGTCAAGGTAGGCTTGCGACGCCGTCTGCAGGAGGGCCTGGCGGGTGGAGTCGAAGGACACCAGCTCGTAGAGCGGGCGCAGGTGCGTGGTGTCGGGCACCAGCGTGGGGTGGAAGCCGATTGACATGAGCCAGCCGAGGTAGTCGAGGGAGCCGAGCTTGCTCGGGTCGCCGCCCACGCAGTCGATATGGAACTCCGACGCGGCGGAAAAGGCCTGGTCGATCTTCTCGTTGAAGGTGGCCTTGGAGATGCTGAAGTCCGCGTTGATGCCGATGCCCGCGAACATGAACCCGATCATGATGCCGAACTGATGGTGCTTGTAGCTCTCCGAGTAGGACATGAGCGCCGACTGGTTGTAGGTGATGGAGAGCGAGCAGGAGCCGCCAAGGTCCGCCTGGTGGACGTAGTGGGTGCCGTAGGTGGACAGGAACTGCGTGTAGGCATTGTGGTAGGTGGGGTCCGACGCCGACGTGGGCAGCTGGTTGAAGGCCGACACAAAGTCTCCGCGGAGCATCGTGTCGCCGGACACGCTCGGGCCTGCGGCGAGGCGGTACATGCCCACCGAGCGGGTGATGCCGTAGTAGCCGTCCGCGAATGCGTTGAGCTCCGCGTTGACGTTCTCCTGCTCGGAGGTGAAGAAGGCTCCAATGGAAAAGCCGGCGAAACCAAAGCCGATGCCGAACATGGTCATCTTGGCGTTGAACTCGGCCACCATGGTGGTGTTGGAGAAGGAGTGGGTCACCTCCTCGGCGCAGCTGAAGGGCGTGCTGGAGAAGGTCCAGTGGTCGGGGATGGACCACGTGATCTTGGTGGAGGGGTCGTAGAAGGTGTTGTTGGCCAGGTGGGCGTTCGCGGCCACGACGGGCGCGCGCACGGTGCCCGTCACGGGGTCGTAGCCAAAGCCCACGCCCAGGTCGGGCCCGGGAACGGGGAGGACGAATCCGCCGGACAGGCTGTCCTCCCTGAGGCGGAGGGTTGCGGGCGGCGCGTCCTTGAGGAAGCCCTCGAGCGGGCCCGAGCGGAGGGCGGGGCCGCGCTGCGAGAAGGTCGCGTTCATGGGCCCGGCCTTGGTCTGAATGGTGACCCTGTGACCGGCAAGGGGGGTCTTGGCGGGGCGGTGCGAGAAGGGCTCCGTCGCCCGGCGCTGCAGGCCGGCCCTGCCCTCGGCCATGGCCTCGTCGTAACGCCGCTGGCGCTCCGGCTCAGCGGGGGGAGCCTCGCCGCCGAGGACCGAGGGGCCCGTCGGGATGGAGTCGATGCTCGCGTTGGCAGAGCCCGGGGAGGTGCCGCACATCACGGGCGCCAGGCCGAAGGGCTGGTTCACGGTGGGCGGGCCCTTGGGGTTGAGGTACTCCTTGATCGCGGCCTCCATGTTGGCGCGCTTGCCGTCGTCGATGATCAGCTCCGCGATCTCAGTGTAGGTGCCGTTGATGGGCGCCGCGGACTCGGCGATGGTGCCGCGCCACGCGCCGTAGAGGCCCGCCTGCAGAAGGGTCTGGGAGCCGCCGAAGCCCACGAACGCGAGCTCGGAGTTGGACTTGGCAAGCTGGCTGATGGACTCCTTCGCGTGCGCGCCGCCGTGCCCGAACGCGATGCTGGCGAATCCGAGGCTGAACGCGAACATGCTGGTGTGCTCGGCAAAGGTGGCGTTGGTCTCCTTGACCACGCTGGAGTTCATCGAGTAGATGAGGTGCATGTGGCCGCCAAAGAGCGCCGTGTCCATGTAGTGGGTCCCGTAGCGGTCGATAAACGCCTGGTACGCGGCCTTCTCGGCGGCCGTGGAGCGGCTTGCGGGCAGCTTGGCCTGGTCCTGCGCGATGGGCAGCGTGCTGTAGTCGCGCTGCAGGTAGATGCGCATGAGGGGGGGAGCCCAGCGCATCGTTGCGAGGTACGTGCTCTGGGCCTGGCCCGCGATGGCCGTCACGCTCTGCTGCGTTTCGAGCTTTTCGTGCATGTACGCGTGCACCGAGTTGCGGGCGTACGCGCCAATGAGGAAGAACCCGCTTGAGCTCGAGGAGTCCATGGAATACGAGAGGTAGTCCGAGTACGAGTTGAACATGGTGGCGCTCTGCGACCACGGGACGTGAACGAAAGGGCAGTCAGCGTTTGGCAGCATCGCAGCAACCGGCTCGCTTGCGGACGGCAGCGCGCCGCAGCCGCGGGCGGATTCCTGGCGGCCCGCGAGGCGCTCGGCCGCCGGCCCGGGCCGGAAAGGGCGCGCCCCAACTGAGTTGCCACGCAGGCCTGCTGCGGCAGGCGCTGCTGCCGGCCGTGCGCGTCGCAGCAAGTGCAGGCGCCGGGGCGCTCGGGGTTAGGTCAAGTCGGGCAAAAAACGCGCACCAACGCCCAGCGCGCCGGCATGCGCCTGCATCGTCAGGCGGCCCGCGAGCCCAGGCACTCACAGTCACCGAGGTGGTCTCCGAGTCCGCCGCCACGATGATCGAGTCGGGGTACTTGAACAGCTGCTCAGTGATGGGATCCATGAACACGTTCGTTGAGCCGCCGTAGTGCGTGTAGGAGGGCGGGATGATGGCCTGGCGGACCTCACCAAGGAGGGGGTCGTAGCCGGAGCCCAGGACGCCGCCAGAGTAGCCCTGGGCGGTCATGAGGCCGGGAAGCGTCGGGTACACCAGCACAGCGGGGTCGTTCCCCGACTGGCTGATGCGCTCGGGGTTTTCCAGAGCCGCCGAGGCCATGGCCCCCGCGGCCACGAGCGCCAGAACCAGGGTCTTCATCGCCTTGTCCGTATGCGGGGCTCTGGGATCCGGTCGCTGGTGCGACGAGGGGGGCAGTTCAACGAAGCCCGGGAACGGGCTCGACGACGCTGGGGCGCTCGAGCGTCGGGTGCGGCCGCCGGCGCGTCTGCGGGGCGGGCTGGCTCTGTGCGGGCGCAACGATCCGGCGCAACCGTGCGGCTCCGTCGGGGTGCGGCTCGGCGCGGCGCTCTGGGGACAGAAGCTTCGCGATGCCTTTGGAGCAATGGTTCGCTTGTCGGGTGGAGGCTCTGCAGCCGAACTTGACATCCTGGCGGCGGTGCTCGAGCGGTTGAAGTTGCGCTTGGCTCAGCTGCGCGCGCCGCGGCAGCGCCGTCGTCTGCATATTGAAATCACGGGTTCACGGGCCAACAACGACGCACGCATGCCAGGCGCCATGTCGGCGAGGCCGGGCCAGAGGGAGCGCCGCTGGCGGCCGCCGAACGTGCGCGTCAGGGCGCCTGCGTTCGCAAGTGCAAGCCCGCCTTGCGCCGCACCGCGAGCCGGGTTCGCGGGGGCAGCGCCGCGAAGCTGCTCCTGCTGAGCTCCAGCACGCGCTCAAACTCCTCGTCGGCCAGGTGCGCTTCGAGGCTGGTGATCACGAGGCCCTGCGCTGCCGCGGCCTTTGCCGAGCCGCGCGCGATGGATCGGAGCTTTTCGTACGGCAGCGTGGGCTCCCGCCCCGATGCCAGCGCCGCCTCGCCGGAGCGGCGCGACGCGCAGAGTCTGGACGCGGGCGCCCCGTCCTCGGGGGGCTCGAACACCGCCGAGGCGAAGGAGGGAGCGCGGCGGCGCGCCTGGGCGCTGGACTGCGCTGCGGGGGGCGGCGGCGTGGCGGCCGAGCTGCCGGCAGCCGGCGGGGGCGGGAGCGACTGGAGGACGGCGCCGGCAGCCGGCGGGGGCGGCACGCTTGGCGCGGCGGGGGCGGGCGGGGAGGCGGGGGGGGCGCCTTGCCTGCCGGGCGGGGGCGGGGGCGACCCGTGCTTGCCCGAGGAGGCGCCGTTCCCGCTCGGGGCTGCAGGGGGGGGCGGCATGGAGGCCGAATCGGACTTTCCAGCCTTGTCCGCCGCAGCCTTGTCCGCCGCAGCCTTGTCCGCCGCAGCCTTGTCCGCCGCCGCCTTGTCCGCCGCAGCCTTGTCCGCCGCCGCCTTGTCCGCCGCAGCCTTGTCCGCCGCAGCCTTGTCCGCCGCAGCCTTGTCCGCCGCCGCCTTGTCCGCCGCAGCCTTGTCCGCCGCCGCCTTGTCCGCCGCAGCCTTGTCCGCCGCCGCCTCGGCTGGCGTGGGCGTGTTCGCCGCGGGCGCCGCCTCCGAGGCCGCGTCGCTGCCGCCGTCGGCCGCGGCGTCGATCTGCTGCTGCGCCAGCGCCCTCTTCCCCTGCACGCGCTCCTCCGCCTCCTCGACGGAGATTCCCTCCTTCGCCGCGAGCCGCTCGACGCGCATGGCCTCAATCTTCGCCCGCTGCTCCGCCATGCGGGCCTCCTGCTCGGCCTCCTCCTTGGCCTTACGCTCGGCGATGCGGCGTTGGCGCTCCTCACGAGCGGCCGCGGCGGCCGGGTCCTCGTCATCGTCCTCGTCGTCGCCGCCGCCCCGTCCCCTTCCTCTGCCGCCACGGCCACCCCTGCCCCTGCCGCGGCCTCGCCCGCGCCCCCTGGAGGCGCCCGGGCCGGCCTTGCTCTTGGCCAGGCCCATCAGCTTGCGTTCCTTGCCCGTCAGCATCTCGTCCGTCGCGGGGCCGTCCACCACCATCGTCTGGCGCCGCCCCTTTTGCAAGGCAGCGATCTCAGCGTCCAGCTTTTCGTCCTTCATCCCGAGCTTCTCGACGCGGGCACGGTTCGCTGCGGTGGCAATCGCAGCATGGAGGCAGGGTGCAAGCGCGTCGAGCGACGGCCGGCACAGGCAGCCACAACAGCGAGGCGGATAGGAGCGCGCGGTGCCGGGGAGAGGGTGGGGAGAGGGGGGCACGGGCGGCGGAGGCATGGGGGCTGCTCAGTTTGGTGTTTGCCCGCTCGATCAGCCGGCGCGCACGGCCGGGCCCCCCAGCCCAGGCCACAGTCAGACCCGACGCGGACAACGAAGCCGCAAACGCGCGCAGGGAGGCAGTTGAGGTGAGGCGCTGGCACATGGCCCAAGGGCGGGGCGGCGCGAGGGGATTCCAGCACGGCTCGGCCACGCAGGAGTGCGAGGTCAGTTCCTCGCACTGCCCGCCACGCCGCCGGCAGCGGAGCCCGCTGGGCAAGCCTACCGCCAGCCGCATGCCCGGGACAAGCTGGGTGCACAAGGCCCAGGGACACGCCGCATCCCAGCGCGCTCCGCTTCGGGCACGCGCGATGGGGAGCGGGTGCAATCCTGCTCGACGCCCGCGCGTTTCTTCGGCCGCGCTAGGCGGGGCTGGGCAGGCTTGGCAGCCGGGGTGCGCAGCAAGACGGCTCACCCAGGAGCTTCTTCAGCTTGGCTTGGTGCTCCTCGTCCTTGGCCTTGCGCTTCATGATCAGCGCTTGCAGCGGGTTGTTGCGCGCAGCAACCTTGCCGGCCGAGACGACTGGAGCGGCCTCCGGCACCGGGGAGGGGGCGGCGGAGTCCCCGTCCGAGCCCCAGTCGCTGCCGGAGTCCCCGTCTGCCATGTTTCCGGGCTCCGCGTCGGGGCCCCACGGGCAGTGGCGGCTGCCGGGCCGGGCGTCATCCGTCTGCACCTCTCCGGAATGCGCGGCACGTGGCTCTGCCGCCGCCGAGCAAGCCAACGCCCGGCCTGGCTCGGCTCCCCCGCACCGAGGGGGCGAGGCTCGGGCCTGCCCGACTCTCGGCGCGCAGACAGAGGCCAGCGCAGCCATCCCGGGCGTGATGGCAGCGGCAGACTCCAGCCACGGGGCCTCTGCGTCGCCGGCCACGCCCAGCAAGGAGAGCCGGGACAACATCAAGGTGAGCACAGCGCCGCCAAGCCGCAACGAGCGGCCGAGCCGGCGCCCCGGGCGTGGATACCAAGATGTCCCACAGCTGCAGGCAGCGCGGGCCTTGCTGCGGGCCTCAGCGCTGCAGCGCGAGGCGAGAGTGCGGCCCCACAAACGGCAGGCGTTCGAACCTCGCGCTCGCTCTCAGCCCGCCAGGGCGCCGGACGGGCCCGGGCGCGCCAAACGACCTGGACCTCGGTCACAGCCACGCGCGCGCCCACGCACAGGCAGAACGCTTTCTCGCGCCGGGCCTCGACACCGTGGCTGGTTGGCAGCTCGTCGGCCAATTGGCTGTGTTTTGGTCATTGCGTGTTTTGGCCTGCGCTCGGCAGGCCCCGATCCCGTTGACGCCGCCCCGCGCATGACGCTGCTCTCCCGCGCAGGTCATCTGCCGTTTCCGGCCCCTCAACGCCAGGGAGCGGCGCGAGCAAGGCGACGACCGGTGCGCCGTGTACGGCGAGGCGGGCACCGCGGTGTCGCTTCACACCGCCGACCAGGCCAGCCACACGTTCCGCTTCGACAAGGTCTTTGACGAGGCCTCGACGCAGGAGCAGGTGTACGCGGCAGCGGGGCGGCCTGTCATCGCTGCGGCGCTGGAAGGATTCAACTCCTGCCTGCTCGCTTACGGGCAGACGGGCTCCGGCAAGACCTTTACGATGACGGGCGCAGACGCAACTGTGTCCAGTGACGCCGACGGCGTGCCCCTTGAGAGCCCGGGGCCCGCCACGCCGGCGCGCGCGGACTCGGACGGCGAAGGCGGGGGGGCGCCTCCGGCCGCCGACATGGGTGTGATCCCGCGAGTGGCGCGGGACCTGTTCGAGTACGCCATGGACGCCGACGAGACGGTGGAGTTCAGCATCAGCGTGAGCATGGTCGAGATTTACATGGAGAAGATCCGCTGCCTGCTCGACCCCTCAAAGGCCAACTTGCAGGTGGGGGAGGACCCCTCCAAGGGGGTGTACCTGAAGGAGGTGACGGAGGTGGACGTCGTGGACGAGGACGAGCTGCTGCGGGTGCTGCGCGCGGGCAACGCGAACAGAGCCGTCGCCGCCACGGGCATGAACGCCGGCTCGTCGCGCTCTCACAGCCTCTTCATGCTGCACCTGGTCAAGCGCGACAGCGCCCGCGGGGAGTCCCGCTCGTCGCGCCTGTACCTCGTGGACCTCGCCGGCTCCGAGACGGTCAACAAGACTGGCGTGTCGGGGCAGCAGCTGCAGGAAGCCATGAAGATCAACCAGAGCCTCTCGGCGCTGGGAAACGTCATCAAGGCGCTAACGGACGGCAAAGCCACCCACGTGCCCTACCGCAACTCCAAGCTCACCCGCGTGCTGCAGGAGTGCCTCGGTGGCAACGCGCGCACGGCGCTGGTCATCTGCTGCTCGCCCAGCATATTCAACCAGGCGGAAACCCTCTCAACGCTGCGCTTCGGCAAGCGTGCCAAGCAAATTCGGAACAGGGCCACGGTGAACCGCGAGCGGTCCCCCGACCAGATGCGACGCTACATCGCGCAGCTGGAGGCCGAGCTGGCCGCGTACCGCGCAGCGGACGGCGGTGAGAGCGTCCCCCGCCTCCTCGGCGACGCCGCTGCCGGCGCGGAAGCTGCTGCAGGGGCAGCGGCAGTGGTTGCTGCCTCTGAGGGCGGGGTAGTGGTTGCTGCCTCTGAGGGCGGGGTCGCCGCCGAGACAGCCTCGGCCGCCGGCGACGAGGACGCAGCGGCAGCCACCACGGCTGACGCAGCCGCCACCGCAGCTGCGCTGGCGGCAGCGGAGGCTACTGCCCGCGACAGCGCCGCCGCCGTCGCCGACCTCAAGTCCCGCAACGAGAAGCTCGCAGCCAACGTCAGGCAGCTGAGCGGGCTGCTGGGCGAAGCGGCCACCGAGCTCAGCGGTATGCGGGATCGCATGTCCGCGGCGGACGCGGCCCTCGCAACGGCCAAGGAGGAGCGATCCAACGTGGCGGCGGAGCGGGACAGGCTACTGGCTCAGCTGCGCGACGCCGACGCTGCGGCCGCCGACGCGAAGGCCAAGGCGGCGGCAGCTGAAGCAGCGGCAGCTGAAGCAGCGGCAGCTGAAGCAGCGGCGCCAGCAGCGGCGGACGATGCGGCCACGGACGATGCGGCTGACTCCGCCGCAACGGGCGCTGCCGATGACGACGAGTCGTCGCCAGAGCAGTCAGCTGACGAGGCAGCAGCTGCTGCAGCGGCGGCGGCTCAGCAAACGGCCGTCGACGAGGCGGCCGCCGCCGCAGCCGCCGCCGCCACCGCCGAGGCCACGGTCGCCGCCACCGCAGCCGCCGAGGCCGCCGCCGCCACCGAGTCGTCCCTGCGCCGCGAGCTGGAGCTGCTCAGAGCGACGTTCCAGCGCACGCTGGAGGACAACGAGTCTCTCAGGGAGCAGCTGCGCGACGCGGAGATGTCAGCGGCCCAGGCGGAGGCTGCGGACACAGCCGCGTCACCGCAAGCAACGGGAGCCCCCCCCTCGGCCGCCACCGCCTCGTCGCCCTCCAGCGGGGACGCCGCCTCGGAACCAGCGGCGAGCGATGGCGGCCGAGGTCGTTCCGCAGCGACCGCCGCCGCCTCCCCTGGGGGCTCCACGGACGGCTCTGCCGGCGAGCACGCCCCGTCGCAGCGCTGGGAGGTGGTCTTCCAGCGCCAGGCGTTCGCGTCCTCCTCCGGCTGGAAGCCCGCCCAGGACGAGGACGGCGAAACCGCCGAGTGGGCGTCCCCCGACGGAACGCCGCTGCCGGGCGGGACAGACGACGTGGCCCTGCCGGGGGAGGAGTGGTACTGGCTGGGCCAGTGGCACGTCGCCCACGACTTTGGGCAGGCCGCGCTGCGGAGCGGCTCCGCGGAGCCAAAAGGGGGCGCTGCCGTTGCGATGCCCGTGACCGACGCGGACGGCTGGCGGTACGGGGAGACGCTCGACGAAGTGGCTCTGCCCCGAAGTGAGCCTCCGCGGTCCGTGCACGGCTTCCGCGACCGGTTCCGGCGTCGGGCGTGGGTTCGCTGCCGCGCGGCTCTGCACATCACCTCGCTGAGCGACGCTGCCTCCCAGGTGCGGAGTTTGTCGGCCGCCTTGCGGACCCGCGACGCGGAGGTTGCGGCTCTGACGGACCAGCTGGAGGAGTCTCGCACGACGGTTCATGCGTACGAAGGGCGTCTCAGCGCGCTGCTGAGCCGAATGGCGGACGCGGTGGCGGCGGACGACATTGACCTGCTCCAGTCGTCGCGGCCGCTGCCGAGCGGGGCTGGCGCCGCAACGGCCCTTCACAGGGGCGGCAGCGGCAGGCGGGTGGTGCGCGGGGGCGGCGGCCGACGGCGCAAGGCGGAGGGGGCGGGCGGGCGGACCCCAGCCATCACCGCGGCGGTGGGGGCCGTGTCGTCCCCGGCCTCTGGGGGCGGCGGCGGCGGCAGCGGCGGCGGCGGCTTCTTCGGCGCAATCTTCCGAGGCCTCAGTCGCCGGCTCAGCCCCTCCCCCTACAAGGACGGTGCCGCCCCCGTTCACACGTCGCACAGCTCTGCAGGCGCTCGGGGGTCCCCCCTGCGCGCTGGAGGCGGGGCCGTGGCCGCAAGCCTCGCTGCCGCCGCCCCGGCACCAGGCGCCGCCCCCGGCCACAGGCCGTCTGCGTCCGTGCCGCCGGGGTCGTCCCTCGCCGCCGCCGCCAGGACCGGCGCGGGCGCCGCCCCTGCCGGCGCCGCCACCCCGCTCGTCTTCTCCCAGCTGCAGCGCGCGTGCGAGCTAGGGGACGTGTCGCTGCTCCGCCGCCAGCTCGGCCTCTCGCCGCAGGCAGCTGCGGCCGCGTCCCAGCTCGCGGAGGAAGCCTTTGGCGAGGCCAACAGCGAGTCCCCGACCGCCCTCTCCGGCGAAACCGCCCCCGGGAAGCCGCTGACTCTCCAGCCGCTGCCGCCCGTGCCGCCCACCGCGGTGGTCGTAGCCTCGACGGGGGCGGAGGGAACCGTCTCCCGGCGCGGCGAAACCGCTGCCGGTCTGAGCGTGGACGCCACGGACGGCCACGGCCGCCACGCGGCCCACTATGCGGCGAAGAGCTGCTCCGTCGTGTCCCTGGAGGCCCTGAGGCAGGCGGGCGCCAACGTCGTCGGCGCCAGCGACGCGGACGGCCGCCAGGCCATCCACGTGGCCGCCCGCGCGGGTGCCATGGGGGCCGTCGTGTGGCTTCTGCGTGCCGGGGCCAGCCCCTCGGCGCTGTCGAAGCACTGCCTGACGCCGCTGCACGAGGCGGTGCTGGGAAGGGCGGCAGGGGTCGCTCGACTGCTGGTGCGGGCGGGGGCCGATGCCAGCCTGCGGGACTCGAACGGCTTCACGGCCGCTGACCTGTGCCGCCGCCGCGCCCGCCCCGGCGACGCTGCCTGGGAAGCCACCATGCGGGCCGTTGACAGCGCGGCAGCGCCAGAGCACGGCACAGAGGCTGCGGCTGCCGCCGGAGACGACCGCGCCCCTGCCTCCGCCGCGGGCGGCGCACCTGCGGCCGAGGGGCGGGAGCGCAAGAGCTCAGAAGTGCGATTTCCAGGCAGAACTGCTTGAGCCGCCAGAAGCGCCCTGCTTGAAGCGCGTGCGCACTGCGTGGACCCGCGATTCGTTCTCCCCGCTGATGCAGCAGTCCCAGCGCGCCCCGTTGCCTGGCCACAGCACACGCGCGGGCAGAGCCGACCTCACCAAAATTTGCGGCCGCCCGACGCCGCACAGCTCGCGTACGGCGTCCCAGAACGCGCTGCGAGCCGCCAGCGCTGATCCCGCTTCGACTGCGCCGCGAAGCGCGCGTGCCGTGCGTTCTGCCTGCCTGCCTGCGGGAAAGCGGCTGCCATGGCTGAGCCGACAGCGGCGCGAGCAGCTGCTGCTGTGCGGGCCCTTGTGGCAGGCGCGCCCTGGTACCTTGGCGAGCTTCGGCGCCAGGTGGGGCTCGCCAGCTTCTCGCGCGACGGGGCGGGCGTGACGCGCTGCGGGGCCGCAACGGCGGAGATGTTCACCGGAGTGCCGAGCGGCCCAGGCGCCCCGGCCGCGCTCGAGGGCGACTGGACACAGGCGTCCCCGGCCAGCACCACTGACGAGGCGTACGGGCACCACAGGTTGCTCTTCCGCCCTCCGCTGGACCCCCCAGGCGACGGCGAGGCTGCGCCTTCCATCGCGCTGGTGTCGCACTTGGACACGGTGTTTCCAGAGGAAGAGCTCGCCGCGGCCGGGCACGCGTGGGACGAGGACTGCGGCGCGCCCGGCTGGATCCGCGGGCCCGGCACCATGGACTGCAAGGGTGGCACCGTCACCGCCCGCGCCGCGCTGGACGCGCTTCGCGTGGCCCACCCGCAGGCGTACCGCCGCTGCGCGATCCACGTGTGGCTCAACGCTGCCGAGGAGCCGTTGTGCTGGGACTTTGCCGCGCAGTGCCGCAGGTTTGCGCTCGCGTGCGGCGCAGTGGACCTGCCGACGGCGGCGGGGGGACACGCTTCGGCTGGGGGCGCCGGCACGCGGCCCAGCGCCGGTGAGGAGCGCGCGTCAGGCACAGCGAGCGCCGACTCGGCACCCGGCCCTGACGGCCTTGCTGCCGATGTGGCCGCGGCCAGAGCGCGGCTGCTCGACTGCGCGTCGCGGGTGGAGGCGACGGCGCCGGCCGCAGCAGATGCGCCGGCAGCAGCAGCTTCGGCCCACAGGCTGCTGGCATGCTTCGTTCTCGAGGCGGGCATTACGCGGCTTCAGGGCCCAGGCGGGGAGGTTCCCAAGTGGGCGGCGCCGGCGTTTGAGCACGCGGGCCAGTGCGGTGATGCGAGCGAGCGGAGCGATGCGGAGGCGGGCGCGGGGGCGGCCTCAGCTGCCTTGCCGCAATTCTCAGACTCCAGTGCTGCTGGTCCAGCCGTGCCCATGGAGGCGAAGCGCAGCGGCGGCCCCGCCCGCGCTTCGAGGATCGGCCCCTCGCTCGCTGGCTCGCTGGCCGGGGGTCCAGCCATGCTCGTCGTCCGCGAGCGACGGGGCATGCTGGTGTGGCGGGTCCACCTTGCCGGCCGGGCGGCCCACGCCGGAAATGCACACCAGACTGGGCGCAGCGCCGCCCTTGCAGCTGCCCGGTTCGCCATTTTGGCTGAGCGCGCGAACGAAGCCGTGGCGAGCGCGACCAGCTCCTCGTGCGATTCGGGCCAGGGCCCGGCGCCAGTGACGGTCAACGTGGGCAAAATCGAGGCTGGAGCAACGCACAACACGGTGCCAGACCGAGCAACGGTCCTGGTCGAAATGCGCGCTGCAGATGCCTCCGGCTTCGAGCTTGGAGAGGGCATGCTGGCAGCCGCAGTTCGAGCAATCGACGCCGAAGCCCAGCTGCCTGGCTCGGTGATGCCGTCGGCGGCTCGTGGAGCATCAGACGCGCTAGCGGGCGCCCCGGCTCTCGCAGCAAGCGCCTTTGGCGAGAGGCAGCACGGCATCAGGGTGTCCGTGGAAGAGCGCGTCAGGGCGGCGCCATGGGCACGAACTGCTGGCGGTGACCAGCTGGCCGCAACTGCCCAAGAAGTCGCGTCGGACCTTGGCTTGGAGTGCGGGATCCAAGTCCGCGGCGGGCTCTCAGACGCAAACAACCTGTGGGCGCTTGCGCCGTGTATCGATGCCATGGGGCCGCACGGGCTTGGTGCGCACAACGCGGCGGACAAGGATGACGTTCCAGCTGAGAGATTGTTCTGGCCATCGGCGCTGCCCAAGGCTGCAATCCTGGCGGAGGTTGTCGCCCGTGTCGTGTGTGCGGCCGAGTAGCTGCAGTGCTCGCGCCGCACTCAGGCGTGGGCGCGGTGGGCTCACGTTTCCGGGCGAGCCAAAGCGCTGCGAAGGGGCTGCGGAGCAAGGTGACTGGCTCTTTCTCGCACGGCTTCGCTCGCGCGGGGCAGCGGAAGGCCAGCGCGGAACTGTGCACTGCGCCATCTGAGTTTCCTTGTGTGCCGGTGGGTCGTCGCAACTCGGCTCGCAAAGTGGCTGACCGCGCCTGGCAAGCTCCAACGTTTCGCTGGGCATCTGGTGCAGACAGGGTTCTCGTTGCGGATGAGCGTGTCACGCTGCCACATGCTCTGCTCCAGGCGCTATGCCAGCCTCGCCGCAAAGTTGCACAGCTGAATTCGCGGGGGAGGCGGCGCCCGCCAGCCCCCGGCGCGGCTCGCATGTCGTGGGGCGGGCAAGCTGGCGCCTGGTCTTCCGGTGCGGCTGTTCCAGGGTTGTCTTCGGCACCGGCTTGCGTCGGCGGCGGCAGTCCTCCCTCGCAGCTCCCACCTCGAATCATCTCGGTCCCTAGCCTGGTTTTGCATGAGCTCGTGGACCCGACATTTCGATGTGACGCACGTGTGCCCAATGGGTCGAGGCTTGCGATTGGCACGATATCAGGGACTGGGGCTGCCGCTCGAAATTCGGCCTCAGCGGCGTCACCATCCTCTGCCCACCTCGCCGGGGCTCCGCCCAGGCAGCACGCTGCGCCCAGCATGGCGACTCAAAAGGACCAGTCGGTGAGCCAGGGCGCACCCGCTCTGGCAACATGTCCAGAGGTTGCTGTCGACGCCATGGCCAGGTCCACTGCAAGTGCACCGGCCGAGTCCAGCCAGGCTTCAGACGGCCACGAGTGCCCAATCTGCGGAAACATCTTCAAGCTCAGATGCAACTTTACCCAGCACATGCGGCGGGTGCACGAAAGGCGCAAGGCCTACGCCTGCGATGACTGCGGGGCGACTTTTTCCGCGAGCGGGAGCCTTCGGAAACATCGCATTGGAGTCCACGAGCAGCGCCGAGATTACGAGTGCGCGCAGTGCTCTCGGGCCTTCGCGCACGCGGGCGCCCTTCGGGTTCACATCGCGACCGTTCACGAGAAGCGCAGGGACTTCGCATGCGGCGAATGCGGCACGGCGTTTGGCATCGCCGCGCACCTCAATCGCCACGTGCAGACGGTACACCGAAACCGCCGCGACTTTCCTTGCAGTGTCTGCGGTCATCCCTTTGCGAGCGCTGCCGCATTGCGAAGCCACGTCGCTGAGGTCCACGAGGGTCGGCGAGACCACCGCTGCGAGCAATGCGGCCAGGCGTTTTCAAGGATGGCCTACCTGCGGAAGCACATCGCGTCGCTTCACGGAGCAGAGCGAGGCTTTGCCTGCGACGATTGCAAATTATCGTTCCAAGGCGTCAGTGCCTTGCGCTGGCACAGATCTGAAGCTCACTCGGCAGCGCAAAAGTGGGCTTGCGGCGTGTGTCAGCAGGAGCACGCCAGCTCAGAGGAGCTCCGCGCCCACGTCGTCGCCGCACATCGAGAGAGCTGCGAGCTCACGTGCCAGCAGTGCGGCATGTTCTTCCCTTGGCCGCAGGCTTTGGACGCACATGTCCGCACGGTGCACGTTTTAGAACGTGAACACGTGTGCAGGGACTGCGGTCGCGGTTTCACGCGCGCAAATTTGCTCCGAAAGCACGTTCAGACACTTCACCGAGGAGCGCAACATGGACTTGTCGTTGAGCAGCCAAGTCCCAGCACAGGTGGGGACTGCTGCACAGCAAGCGCAGGACGCTCCTCGCCGACAGACCCCAGCCTGGCAGCCCCGAGGCAGGACGTGAGTCGCTCGCTCGGCGGTCCGTCGTAGCTTGGCTCTGACGAAATTTATCCAGGCGGTCGCCTTGGGGCCAGCAACGGTGGCCTCTCGAGCGCTCGGCCGAAATCTCAAGCCTCGCAAGCTTGGCTTCGCGTGACTATGAATTTCTCGCGCCGTCATCGCGGGATGCTCGACCTGTGGCATTGTGCGTGTCTGGCTTGGCGCGCTTCATCAAGCACGGGGGACTGGTGTTCAGCGGGGGGGCACTGCTGGTCCTGACTTGCTCGCCTCACTCAACTTGCTCCTGCCACCTGCCGGCGCAGCGCACCAAGTCGCGATGCTCCGGGAGTGATCCGGTGCCGCGCTCAGCGTCGGGGGTTGTCCCAGTCGTCGGAGTCGTCAGACCCCGTTTCACAGGCCGCGGCATCGCTGGGGCCGGTCGCTCCGCCGTTCCCCGCCTGAGTGTCCTGTTCTTCGGAGGCAGCACTGGCTGCCTCCGCATCGCTGCCGGCTCCCTCAGACGCGCCAGGCCGGGACGCATCCGAGGCAGGCGCCGCCGGTGCAACTGGGCGAATGCCGTCTTCGCTCATGACAAACGTCCGGCCACCCACAAGCGGAGGACGACTGCCCCTCGCTGTGGTGGCGCCGCTGGCAGCGATGCCTCCAGGCTCGCCGCCGCTGGCTCGAGCCGCCGCCGCCGCGGCCGCGCGCCTGGCCTGCCGCTGCAACGAATCGAAGCCTTCCTCGTCCCCTTGCTGCGCCGAAACGAGCGACTGACCGAGGGCATCCAGGGTGGCCGGGTCCATGCTCTCGACGAAGCGAATGGCCTGCTGAGCGGGCACACCGAGCGAGCGCGCGGCCTCGAGCACGAGCCGGTCACCGCTGCGACCCTCGGCGGGGATCTGGCCGGAGCCGCCGAGGCGCGGCCGCCGACGGCCCGCGGTGGGCAGCGCCCCGAGCAGCGCGTTGTCTGCCTGCCCGCCCTGCGCTCGCCGCCCGGCAGAGAGGAAGATATCCGTGGCTGGCGACGACACCGACCCTGCCAGCTCCGGGAGAATCCGCCTCCCGTGCCGGTCGATGTCAGACTCGTACCAGGAGGACGGCAGCTCTCGCGGCAGGGCCGAAGCCTTGAGCACCGACACGCGACCGGCAAGCTGGCGAGCCTCCCTGCCAAAGCCGGCCCCGAAGCCGCCCACCGATGCGTAGCCGGGCGGCGGGAGGCGGAACTCCGCGCCGTCGTAGTCGACGCTGGCGCGAGCCGAGAGAGTGTCCTCCTCGCTCAGGCTCTGCCAGCCGCTGTCCTTCTCGGCGCCCACCGCCGACGCAACCGCCCGCTGGATGCTGATGCGGTCGCCGGGCTGATGATGGGCCCCGTCGGCCTCGTCGCTGCCATCGCCCTCCGCTCCGTTGTCTTCGGGCCCTGAGAAGAGGTCGTCGTCGTCGTCGTCGTGTTGGTGGGGCTGCAGACGAGCTTCCAGCTCCGTCGCAGACTCATCGACGTACTCGTCGCTGGAGTCTGATTCCGAGTCGCGGTCTGAGGCTTGGAGCCCCTCCGCACGCGCCTCCTCAAGAAGCTGGTTGATGGCTTGGGCGTCTTCCGGAAGGATCCCCACACCAGAGCGCGCTCGCCCGGGAGACGCGGCCGCCTGTGCCAATAGCTGGGACATTGCCTGCATGCGGGCGTCTAGCTCCGCGCCGGGGTCGTCGTCGGAGTCATCCTCGTCGGAGTCATCGTCGTCAGAGTCATCGTCAGAGTCGTCGTGGCTCCGACCCGGCCTTCGCACCACGCCCCCTGGCCGGGGAAGCAGCACCGGCACGACAGTGGCTCTGCCACGCGACACTCCCACCGACCGGCCGTCGTAGTCATCGTGATCGTCGTCGTCGTCGTCGTCGTCGTCGTCGCCTGTGCCCAGCATCGCAGCGAGCCCGCCCATGCCCCCGGCCTTTGCGCTGTCCACTGCGTCGCTCATGAGGCTCTCCGCAGCCCGCCGGCGTCTCTCGATCGTGCGAGACACGTCTCCGTCGTCGAACTCCGCAGCCTCGGTCATGATGTCTGCCGCCTCGTCCTCCTCGTCGCTCCAGACCACGCCAAAGTCGAACGATGCTGGACCAGCCTGTCCGGCCTCCGCCTCGCCCGCCTCTTCTGCCCCAGCGAGCGACCCAAGTGCGGACTTTCGCTTGGCCGTGTGGTCAGCGTCCTCCTCCCCAAGCTCCGCGCTGCCTGCCGCAACGTGTGCGTGCGCCAGGGCCGCATACTCCCCTCCGAGGGACGACAGCACTGCGGTCCACAGGTCCGCTCCCGTCGGCGCGCTGTCCGCTTTGGCGTCGGCATCGGCGCTTGATCCGTCGCGCGAGGGCCACGCGGTGGGCACGAAGGGGTGGTCCACGTGGAGACCAGCCCCCTGCCGCACCAGCGACCACACGTCGTCCACGTGAACGTTGAACCAGGACCCCTCTGCCAGCTCGGCCTCGAGCTGCCCCGCTGACCACGAGGCCAGCCCCTCAAAGGCGACGGCGTCGTCGTCGCGAAGGTCGGCGGCCGCGCGGGCCGATGCCTGGCCGACTGGCTGGTGGCTGGGGAGCGACTGTCCTTGGACAATCGCATTGCGAAGAGCGGCCATGGCGCCTTCTCCCAGCTCTGCCGGGCTGCCGTCGACGAAGATGCTCTGGGACGGCCAGGACACCGACGCGGCGTCGCGGGCCGCGGCCGGGGCTACGGGCGGGGCGGCACTGCCGACGGTGCGAGCGGGCGCGTGGATGGCCCTGCCGCGGCGCCTGCCCTGCGTCCGGTGGAGGCGCGGCTTCGTGTGTGCGGCTGAATCGCCGGCGGCTTGGCCCGAGGCGCCTGCGCTGCCTTTGCCGCCCTTGGGCTGTTGCAGTAGGGTTGATGGCCTGGTGATGGGGGTGACGACCCTGCGCGTTGCTTCGTCCTGGACCGCCTTGCGGAGAGAGTCGCTTCTGATTGCCTTCATCACCGCGACTCGGCGACTCAGCGAGCCGTCCTCGCCGGTCGTGCTGCGGCCCGTGGCACCGTGCGCCGGGGCGGAGGGAGCGTCGCCCAGCGATGCCGCCGGCAGCCCGGAGATGGAGTGCACGGCAGCCGGGCCGAACCGGTGGAGCAGCGTGAAACCGCTCACAGGGCCGCCGGGAAGGACATTGACGCCCACGAGCAGCTGGTCGATCGCAGCCCTCCGCTCAGCCTCCTCGATCGCCGCAAGCGTGTCCGCGGGCCCAGGGGCGGCGCTGGCAGCAGAAGCGGCTTGGGAAGGGGCTGTGGCGCCGGTGGCAGCTGGAGCGGTCGGCACAGCGGTGTCGCGAGCGGAGCTCCCAGCGAGCCGGCGAATCCATTGGCCGAGCGCTGCAATCACGCCGGGACGGGTGCCCTCGCGTTCGGCGGTTGCTCCGGCCGGGTCCAGCGCCGCCTCCGCACTGTCTGCCTCTGCCGCTGCGACGCGGTCCAGCGCCGCGCGCCGCTCCAGCAGGCGCTCTCCGGTTTCGCGCGCCTGCTCTGCGCGGCGGCGGAGGTAGGTCTGAGCGTCGGCCACGCGCACCGGCGCGTCAGTTGCGGTCCTGAGGCCCGGGACGAAGAGGGCTGGAAGGGTCTCGATGTCCCCAGACGCCACGGGAACTGCCCAGCGAGGGCGCTCAGCGGCTGCTGCTCCGGGAGCTACACTGGAAGGGGCTGCGAAAGCCGCAGGACTAGCAGCCGGAGCAGCAGAAGCAGCGGCTGCGCGGAGGTCGTCGGGCAGAGAATGGCGGGTCCGCTGCAGCATCCACCAGGCCAGCGACTCGCGAAGCTTCGCCCCGGCCGGCAAGTGAAAGTGTTCCTCAATGACGGCCCCATCGCTCGCCGGTCTCGCCCCCATCATCGCCACGGCCGGGGAGCCGTCGCTCCCTGGCGCCGCCTCGCCGCGCGCCCCCCCCAGCGCCTCGTCCTCCGGCTGTTCAGCCGAGCAAGCCGACGGCTTCGATGCGTTCGCAGTTGTAGCTGAGCTCACAGGCGCAGCAGCTGCTTGCTCCGCAGCGTCGGCAGCAGCGGTGGTGGCGGCGGCGGTGGCGGCGGCGGTGCCCCGGTCGTGTGCAGCGGGCTGGCGCTCAGGCCAGCCGTTGGAGGCGACGATGTCCTCCACCGCCTCGGGAGCCATCGGGCGCCGGCGGCCGGGGCGGCGCGTGCGCCCCGAAGGCCCGCCCAGCCGGCCCAGCGCTGCGGCGGTGAGCTGCCGGGCTGCAGCGTTGGCCGGCAGCCCGAGCGATGCGAGCGGGGGCAGTCGGGTGAGCAACGCTGTCGGGTTGACCACCACTCCCACTGCGCCTGCCTTGGGGTTCCAGTCCAGGACCATGACGACGGTGCGGCAGAAGCGCGCGTCCGCCATGGCCGGGTGCGCGACGAGGAATGTTCCGGGAATTGGCGCCTCCGCTGCAGCCACGCGGCCGCTCGGAAGCGGCCCGCGGCCTGCCCCAGAGGCCGACAGGTCCACGTCCTCCGGGACGGGCTCCGCGCGGCTTCGCCTCAGTTCGGCTGCGGCTGCCGGGCAGTCCGCGGGAAAGGTCTCGCCAGGCCGGAGCAGTCCCTCTGCCCTGGCGATGCTGATGGTGCGCCCGCTGATGCGCAGCGCAGCCAGGGCCTCGTCGATGCGCTGGTCCGCAGTCTCGCCGGCGCGGAGGGGTCTGCGGAAGGCCTGTCTCACGGCGAGCACGAAGTCCACGCCCGGGACGTAGGTGCGCCTCCCGCCGGGGAGAATGAACCGAGCGGGCCCGGGGTGCTCCGCCGGCGGCATTCCTGCCGAACCAGCGTGGGAAAAGGCAGACGCGGCGCGGCTGGCGCGCTGCGCGGTCGCGGGGCCAGCCGAGGAGCCCAGCGCCACTGGGCCCGACGCGAGGGACGGCAGGGCTCCGGGTCGCGCGGCGGGCGACTGGGTCATCGATGCTCGGACGACGGCCTGCGGGCAAGGCGGTGGGAGCGAAGGCGGGCCGGGCCGGGCCGTGGGGGGGGTGGGTGGGGGTGGGGGGGGGTCGGGACTGAGAGGACTGGCCGAATAGTGCGAACCGGCCTCGTCCCTCGTCGTGCACGAGCCCAAGCTCGCCGTAGGGACGCAAGACGCACGCAGGCAGCACCGCCGGGCTGCGCATCAAGACGCGGCCTTGCAGGCACAGACTGGCGCGGGCGCGCTCGGCCAGAGCAGCGCGGACGTGGCGCCCGGCCGTCGAACAGGGGCGTCGGGCGGTGCTTGGCAGTGCTCCGACCCTCTCCGACCCGCGCACAGTCAGGAAAGAGTTTCAACGCAGCGCCACCACCCGCCTGCCGGGAAATTGGCGCCGCCGGCCTGACCGGAGCGCGTTCGGCGCGCAGCAGAGCGTCAGCTTGGAGGTGCGAGTTGCGCATGCGAAGCTTGGACCGGCAGACACGATGGGCCGGACCAAGAGCCCCCCCACCCAAGCGAGGGGCCGCGGGCATTCGGCGCCCCCTCGAATCGGGTGCTGACGAGGGTAATCGACCTATCGGGCCAGCCCACAGGCGCACTTGCTCACTTTGAGTTCGGGACGCGCCTCGTACGCCTCGGCATGCCTGAGCAGCTCGCGGTACAGCCGCAGCGCGAGGCGCCGCTCAGTGGCCGACATTATTGCTGCACGGGCCCTGGCCCGGTCGGCGCGGGCTGTGCACGGTGCCGCTGCGGGGTGCGCCCTGCGCTCTCCGGGCGGGTCGGAACAGGCCAGCAGCTGGCCAGCGAATTCGGAGCGGTTCCGGGCGCGAGCACTCGCGTTGCCTCGCCTGCAGCTCACCCTACCTCGGCGAGCCGTGTGGCTCGCCAAGATTCCCCGAATGGGCGCGCGAGCGCCTCGCGGGAGGCGCGTCCAAGCTCGGGCGTGGCTCTCGCTGCTTGCAGCGGTTGCGCTGGCTCGCGTGGCCGGCGCCGCTACCCTGGTGCGGGACGGGGGGTACTGCAGCAAGGACGCCGACTGCGAAAGCCAACTGTGCTTTCAGAATGTCTGCGCTGCGCCAACGTGCCAGGACAAGGTCAGAAACGGCTTCGAAACGGGAACCGGTGAGGCCCGCTTCGGTCGGCACGCGTGATGCACATGGCACAGTATGCGCGAGTTCCCTGCTCCTCTCGAGCCCGTGACCACAACTCTGCTCCGCTGCATCCTGCCAAGGCCGTCGCCTTCTTGTGGCGGGTGCGAGGCCCGATTGCCTCGGTAGGCGGCGATGCTCTCGGCCTCCTCCGCTCGCTCCCCCCCCTCCCCGCGCGCGCAGACTGCGGCGGCACTTGTGCCGGGTGCATCACAAGGAGCTTCTGCTACACCGGGAGCGACTGCATCTCGGGGATTTGCCTGGGCACCGGCGACGAACGCGAATGCGCGCCATCGCGGTGCTACGACGGAGTGAAGAACGAAGGCGAGACCGACACCGACTGTGGCGGCAATTGTTTCGGACTCTGCCAGGACGGGTATGCCTGCGACAAGGGTTTCGAGTGTCAGTCGACAAGGTGTCTGCGGAACGACAAGATGGGAAATGAACGCTTCTGCTCGCCGACGCGTCTCTTCAACGTCGCGGGGCAAGAGCACTTTGCCACAGCCGTGCGCGGCGGGTTTGACATCTACGGCCAAGACAAGGCCGCCCTTGTCATGCAGGTGTTCGTACGAGCGCTGTCGCTCTTTTTCGACCTGCCCATGCCGAACCTGGCGACAGACAGCATGGTTGACTTGACGGTGCCCCGGACGTATGGCGAGCGAAGCAACGACACCGAGCTTCGGGTGGGGTACACGGGCCAGCTCATGAGTGCCACCACCGACTTGGTGTACGCGACACGGTTTCGGTTTTATTTGTACTGCGAGCCCTACGAAGGGGAGCTGTACCACGAGCGCGTGCAGAATATTGAGAACGCCTACATCGACTTGGACAAGCGGGGCAACCCTATCCGGCGAGGAGTGTATGGCGTCGACACGCTGTTCCAGGCAGGGGACGAGGATAAATTCCTCAACGAAGAGCCCACGTTGCGCCGTCGAGCGGCTGCCTCGAATCAGGCCCCTGCAGGCTCCAGGCGGCCAATGCCGGGCTCACCGTGGTGGGGGCCACCCCCCGCCCGGCTCCGAGTGGGTGGCCGTGTCTCGGGCAGCCGCATGCTGACTTCTCGGAATGTCACAGCTCCACTTGGACGGCCGCTTCCGGACGGCTCAGGGTCCCGATTCTACCTGAACGACCTTTTGCAGCGAGAAGGCGTCAACAACACAGGCATAGTGCGCGTGGACGACGCGACGTGGGCGGGAGAAAAGGCAACACGCACGTTCACCCCGGCCCGCATCGTCATATACCAGCAGCCGAACAAGACAAGCTCCCGGGATATCGAAAACAACATCAACTTTCCCGTGCAGCCAGTCGTTGCTGTCCACGACAGGCACAACCGTCGAGTCCGCCTGTTCGAGAAGCCCGCGTCAATCTTCTGCCAGCTCGACCCGGACCTGTACCCCCCGTACACGCCCGACCTCAACGGGCGCTACGTGGACTTGTTCGGAGAGCAAGACATCCCCTTGACCTACATCAACTCTGGCAAGGCATTCTTTTACGACCTGAGCATTTCGTCCCCCGTGCCTGAGGGCCTGGAGCTCCAGTTCACGTTTCGATCGACTGATCCGAAGTTCGAGGACGTGAACCTTCCCATGGTACGATCCCAGTGGTTTGTCGTGGAGGAGTTCTACGTTGCCCCGCCGGTGGTGGTTCCTCGCGTGCCGTTCCCCCCTGCTCTTGCTGTACTCCTCATATTCGGGAGCGTGGCTGTGTTGCTGGCGGTGTCGTACTTTGGGCTCAAGTGGTACCGCAAGCGCAAACAGGAGCGCCACGTGGTTCCCGCCCACGGAAAGCACAGGACGGCAGCGCAGAAGAAGCAGTCGCGGATTCAGTTCGAGGACGGCGTGGGCATGCAGGCGCACGTGGAGGAACTGCAGCCAGGCTACGTGGACCCGACTTCGGCAACCCCACCGCAATCGGACAACGGCGTTTCGCTGCACGCCCCGACTGCCTCTGTTGTCGGAGGCAGCCGACGCGTATCGGATGATCTGAGCGTACACCAGCCTGCCACTCCGCCCGAGCCCCCACTTGAGCCTGGGGCAGTTCTGTCCACTCTGGGAAACGCAGACACGTCCCGCGCGTTCGACATGCTCCAGCTGGGCATGGGCAAGCCCACCCCTGCAAGCAAACTGCCTGCAACCATGCAACAGCTGCACGCCGAGGGGAGGCTGGGCATTCCGCACGTCTACGACGATTGCGGGCCCGCGGCCGGGGCTCGGGCGGCACTTTGCGACCAGGGCAACACGTCCCATCGGCTTCGCGGCGCTGCAGAAGACGGGTCTCCCGGTGAGGCGACTGGGCAGCGCCCGAAGCTCACAGTCGAGACCAACAGACCCAGCATGGAAATCCAGCGGGAAGCGGCGACGGAGTGGGCCGGCCGTCCGCGACGAGTCGAGGTTGGTGCCACCGACAGCGACGAGGCCTCGGGGCCGTCCGGTCCGAAACTGGGGTGGCTGGCCAAGCTTGGCCGACGCGTGCCGCTCGGAGGCACCGGCCCTACGCGCACACCGGAGAGTCCAGCACCGCTGTCGCTCACTCCTTCGTCGGGCAGCGGCTCCGTGCGCGTGCCGGTGTTTGAGGGCCCCAGGCCCCGCCCGGCTGAGGCGTACATGGAGAAGCCAGCTGCAAGGTCCATTTCTGAAAGGCACCACCTCGCCAGCCGGTCGATTCGTCGGCACTCTTCCCGCCTGGCGCTCAGGCTGGGCTTGGCAAAGGCGGCGGCACGTCTCTTTCCCGCAGAGGATGTTCCCGCAGTCTTCGAGGCCAGCACGCCAACGTCTCCATCTGGCTCCCAGGACGGCCCCTCAATTGTGCCCCCAGCCGTGGCTGAGGCCCAAGAGGAGTCGGAGTCGTCGTCGGGCACAGGGAGTGATGAAGGGCACAGCCCGCGGCGTGGCGCCGGCGCGTCGGCCAGCGAGAACGAGTCGATCATGGACGCAGTGGGGCTGGACAGCCAGGTGACATCTGCCAGGCAACCGGACTCGGAGGCGGGGGATGACGCTTTGCAAGAGGTCGACCTCTCATGAGACGCCCTTGCGCGAGCGGGGGCCCAACAGCAGCCACCGACCGCTGAGCCGGCTTCGGCAGCATCATTTTATTCTTTTTCTCCAAGTCCTGAATCGATTGCGTGGTTGCACTTTGCCCGGCGGAGCGGCGTGCGTCTGTTCACTCAGCCGATGGGAACACACAACTAAGCGCCGTTGGCGTGGCAAGCCCGCCCGCGCCACGGTTTTCGGCCGGCCCTCACACTCCACACTAACTGTTTGCCACTCACTGCGCAGCGTCCACATCAAACAGCAGGTATGCCCCAGCCTCGTCCCAGTAGCCAAGCCCGTCCGTGTAGTAGCCGCCGCCTTGGCCATCGTCCTGCCACCACACTTCGCCACCTGACCCCGGGGCCCAGCCGCTGCCGGCCGTCCCGTCAGCATCAGCGGCAGCGTCGTCCCATCCACCAGCCCCGCCGTATCCGGAGCCGCCTTGATCCGCTGTGCCCCATTGCCCGGTCGCCGCCGCGGGGTCGCCCCAGCCCTCGCCGGCCGCCGCGGCATCGCCCCAGCCGCCATCCGCAGCTGGGTCGCCCCAGCCATCGTACCCGGGCACCGCGTGGCCATACCCGTCGTGGCCAGACGCAGCTGCCGTTGCCGCAGCCGCTGCCGCTGCCCCGCCAGCCTGCTGCTCCTCCTCCTCCGCCTGGGCAGCCTCCGCCTCCGCCTGCGCCCTTCTCGCCTCCAGCAGGTCCTCCTCGGGAAGCATGTCCCCGGCGATGCCCTTGGCCGCCGCCGCTGCAGCAGCCGCCGCGGTTTCATCCGCAAAGGCCCCCACCCCCAAGGCGCCGTCGGCGCCCCCCACGGGCCCGCCGTCCGGCCCGTGAGCCGCCCTCGCTCGCACCTGCAGCTCTGCCTCCTCGTCGTGCCCCAGGCCCTCCGCGCGAATGTCATAGGGTCCGAAGACGGCCGGGCGGCGAGTGTGGCTCGTACCTGACAGCTTGTTGACGTAGACGAAGCAGACGCGAGTCTCGTCCCACCTTTTGGTGTAACCGCTGCGCACTGCCGCTGCCAGCGCGTCCCGGGCGCGGCGCGCTCGCCACGCCAGCTGCAGCATGCCGGCCGCCTCCTGCTCCGTCGGAAGCATGCGCCTGGCCAGGCGGGCCTCAATGCGCTTCCGCTCTGCCCGGCGGAACGCCGCCACCTCGTCCATGGCGCGCTGCTCGCTGTCGGCGGTTTCGGCAGCCACCTTGGCAACTTCGTCCGTGACGACTTTGGATATGGCGGCCACGTAAGCATCGCACTCGTGCGACTTGCTGCGGCGGTTGCTGACGCCAGAGCGGACGGCCTCCTGAATGCGCTCCAGCTCCTCCTTGGCGATGGCTTCCACGCGAGCGGCGATCTCAGCCTGCTCTCTGATCTCCTCCGCGGTGAAAGCGGCGCTTCCGGCTGCGGCGGACTTGTCTCCGGCTGCGGCGGCCGCCGCTGCGGCCGCCGCCTCGTGCGCGCCGGCGCTGAAATTCCGCCACCCCACGCCTCCCGTGGGCGCCCCCGGCACAGTCTCGGGCGAGTCGTCGAGGTAGGACACCGCCTCGCTCAGGTGGGGCTTCTCGAAGGCCAGGTCCCGCAGCAGCTTCACCAGCTGGTCGGTCCGGGCCTTCTCGGCCTCCTCGCGGCCCTGGGCGAACTTCTCCTTGGCCACTCTCGTGCGCCGCGCGCACTCCGCGTCCAGGTCCAGCAGGTCCTGCCGGCGTGCCTGCAGAGCTGTGCGCTTCTCCCGCTGAAACCGCTGAATGCGCATGAACCTCCGGCTCGCCTCCGCCTCCTCCTCCGCAAGGTCCTTGGCCCGAGCCGCCGCCAGCTCCGCGGCCACGCGCTCCGCCTCCTGCGCCTCGGCGATGCGCCGCTCCAGCTCCTGCCGCTTCTCGAACGCGTCGAACTCCTCCTCCTGCCTCCGCTTCGCCCACAGCATGACACGCAGCTCCCTCGCGCGGTTTCGCCGAATCCGGCCGCGGGCCATGCGCTGAATGCGCCGGGCCATGGCGGCCTCGCGGAGGCTCTGCAGCCGCTTCCGCTCCTTCCGAATCTTTGCCATTTCCTGGCGAAACCGCGATTGGACCATGCGGCGAACAGCGGCTCTGCCGCGGCGGCCGCGAAACACCCGCTGGATGTCCGTTGCGGCCTTGGTCCGCTGGGCAAGGGCCTGCCTCCTGAGGCGGTGGCCGAACCAGAACATTCGCCAGGTGGACTGGATGCGCTTGGCGGCGGCCACTCTGGGCATGAGCTCCCGGACCATGGCGATGGCGCGCTTGCGCCGCCAGAGGTTCTGGAATCGCTCGGCCGCGGCGTCCGTTGTGGCGAGGCGGCGCCACTTGCGGAATGCCTCCCTCCTCTGGACGAAGAGGAGGACGGAGGTGAGCCGGGCGAGGCGAAACCGCGTGTGGCGGCGGCGCGCGACGTAGAGCATCCATGACTCCACGACGCTGTTGAGGCGGAGACAGGTCCAGCGCCGCACGACGCGTCTCACGGCCATTGCCTTGCGGAACGTGTCGCGGCACTGCACGATGTAGGTCCTGATCACGGGGTCGTACAGCTCCTCGAACTCGCACGCCGGGGCCTCGGTGCGAAGCTCGAAGCTGTTGCGCGGCCGCAGCAGCTTGAACAGCGGAGGCGCAAGGAGCAGCGAGTCAAACGCGCGCAGCGTGACTGAGCCGCGCGGCTGCAGACCGGGCTTGCCGCCCGGGCGTTTCTGGACGAGGGACACCCCGGAGGGGTGGTCGGGGTCGTCGCTCACGACCTCGCCCAAGAGCTGGAACAGCAGCCGCCCGTACTTGGAGCGGCGCATCAGCTGCTCGCGGCTGCGCTGCAGGAGGCCGGCCTCGCCGTCCCGCGCCAGAATGGCCTGCCGGGCCTTCTTGTCGGGCTCCTCGATAGCCAGGTTCGGCAGGGACAGCACCAGCTTGGGCAGCCGCCGCACGGCCACCACGTCCGTGTCGCTGGCCAGCGCCGCGGCGATGCTCGCCTCAGCCTCGACGCCCCAGTTGGCAGAGCCCTTGTTCAGCGAGTCCTCCAACAGGCGATACATCGTGATCATCGACCGCTTGCCCCGCGCGGCGGCCCCGCCCGCCCCGCCGCCCGCCTCCTCCTCGTCGCTGCCGTCCCCCAGCACGGCGAGGGAATCGAGCCCCGAGCCGGCGCCGGCGCCGGCCCGCCGAGAGCGCCGCTTGCGGGTGACGGTGACGGCGCTGCCGCCGTCAGCCGACCCCGCCGCGGCAGGGCCAGGCGCCCCGTCCACGCCGCTGCTTCGCCGGCTCGACGCGGCAGAGCGGCCCCCAGCGGCCAGGGCCGCGTCGCGCTGCAGCGCCTCCAAGAACAGCCTCGTCTGCTCCGCCCGGACCGCCGCGGGCCTCGTGCCGCCCACTCCGAGCCGCTGGGCGAACACCTGGCTCTCCGCCGCGCGCGCGTCGGCGAGCCGGGCTACCTCGGCTGCTCGGTCTGCGTCGCCGGCGGAGTCGTTCCGGTACCACTGCGGCGGGGCCGGGCGCCGCGGCAGGAAGCGGTAGAGCCGGTCAGACCACTGCCACGCGTCCCGCTGCCGGGAGGCCGCGGCCTTGCGAGCGATGGCCTCTGCGCGGCGGATGGCGGCTCGCTCCGCCTCCTCCTGCGCTGCCACCGCCCTGTCATGGTCCTCCGCCTCCTCCACGACGAAGGCGAGCTGCTCGGGCTCGGGCGGGGGCAAGAAGGCCAGGGACTGAAGCTCCATCACCAGGTCCTCGATCTCCACGCGGCGGTCGGCTGAGGCGACCAGGGCGCCGACCACGTCGATGATGGTCCTTGCCGGGCAGGTGATGGTGGCATAGGCAGGGGGGCGAATCCTGGGCCAGCGGGGCACGCCCGTGAACCGCACCACCGCCAGGTCCTCCTGCTGCAGGCCCAGGCCGGCCGCGGCGGCCAGCTCAGCCTTGGCCCGCTCGCGCTTGGCCTCGTCAGTGTCAACGGGGGGACCATCCTCCGCGGCCGCTGCTGCCGCCGCCTTGTTCCCTCGCGCACCGCCGCCGCCGCCACTGGCCCCGGCGCCCTTGTCGCCGTCGGCTGGCTCCTCCTCGTCGGCGTCGGCTGGGCCGGCTGTGGCGTACACAAGGCCGTCCTCCCGGCCCGTGAGTCCCGGCCAGTGGCTCTCACCCGCCCCTTCGTGCCAGAGGGGCCTGACTGGGCCCCCCGACTTGCCACTCCTGCCGCCAGCCCGGCCTCCCCGCGACAGCGACGTCACCACGGACCCTGCCCCAGGCCCAACGGACCCGCTTGCCTTGGAGACGATCTCCGCACCGCCGGGGCCCCTGGGGACCCCGTGCCACTTCAGCCTCCGCACGTCGCCCTCCCGGGCCTCCCTGGCACGCACGGCGCCCAGGCCAGGAAGAACCACCGCCGCGCCGGTGCCGGCACGCGGCCCCGACGCGGCTGGGCCGGGCACCCCCGACGCGTCAACCCTGCCCTCCGCAACCGCTGTCGCAAACTCGCTGGTGCTCTTGGCAGAGCCGCGTGTCACCACCTGGCTCTGCCGGCGGTTTCGCGCGCGCATCGTCAAGGGGGTCGGCGCAGGGATCAGCTCCTGCCCGGCGGGCGAAGGGCCGTCGGCAGAGGCGTCGCCTGAGGTCCCCCGCATCATCGTCGCCGCCGCGCCCGTTGCCGCTGGCAGCCGGCCACGGGCGGCAGTGCTGGCGGTGTCAGGCCGGAGCTGCAGCGCGGTCGAGGCGGAGGAGCGCATCGGTGTGGTCGGCAGCGCAGCAGAGCCGGCCACGCTTCCTGGGGCTGACCTGCCCTGCCCCGTGAACCCGGGCGGGGCCCCGCGGGGGGGCCGGCTCGAGGGGGTGGCTGCTCTGCCGGCGGGGGTCGTCGCTCGCGATGGCTGGGGGACCTCCTCAGCGGGCTCCTGCGGCAGAGAGCGAATGTACTGCAGCCAGGCGCGTCTCCGCGCGGAGTCCTGCGGCTTCAGCTGCGGCAGAGAGGTGATGGCGGCCTCGGCCTGCGCGCGGGTGGCCCAGCCGGTGCGCGGGGCGGGGGCACGACGCGCCGGTGACAGGAGCCTGACGGGCGGCTGATGCCGGTCGTCGAGGGAGGAGGACGAGCCGTGCATGGCAAACGCCCAGCGCATGTGCTGGTGCGGCAGTGCGAAGGGGTCCACCACCACGCGCAGTGCCACGAGCACCTCCCTCCAGTTGAGCGTGCCCCCCCCGGCCGCCGCCTCCTCTCGCGCCTCCGAGGCGCTGCCTGGCACGCCGGTGCTGGGGCCGGCGGCCCCGCCCAGCGCCGCAGCCGCGCCCCCCCCGCCCGACATGGCGAACACCTGTCCCACTGTCTCCAACCAACGCACGGCGGGCTTAATCAGCTCCTGGGCGAAGGCGCGGATGGCGAGGCGAAGCGTCGCTCGCTCGGCCACAGCCAAGTGAGCGACTCCGCGGGCCAGATCCTGGTCGAACGCAAGGCCTGACGCGTCCCCGTCGAAGCACCCGGCTCCCGCCCCCGGCTTTCCTGCGCTGTCGCCGGCGGAGCGCGGAGCGCGGGGCAGAGCCAGCGACGAAGCCGACGTCGCCGTCGTCAAGGGCCTGCCCCTGGAGCCGGTTCCTCCGCGAAGCGGGGTGCCGACGGCGAGCGACCCCGCGTCGCTCAGCGCGCGGCTCTGCCGCCCGTCCCCAGCCTCCCTGGACTGCCAGGCCACAGACGCCGCGTGAGCGCCGTGCCGCGCCACAAGCGGCAGCGCCCCCGCCGACGCTGCGGCCGGCGCCGACGTCGGCGGCGGGGGCGAAGTCAGGACCAGTGCCCGCGACTGCTGCTGCCGGGGCGAGGCTTCCAACAGCCGCTCACCGCCGCTGCCATCGCTATCGCCGCCGCCGCCGCCGAGCTGTTCCATGGCCTGCCGGGCCGCGAAGGTCATCCTGGCGAGCTTGCGGGGGTCGCGGTGGTCGACCGCGGCCACAGCCGCAAACTCCCCCCCAAAGCGAGCGATGCCCTGCCGGCCCGGGCCGCTGAGCGTCCCGGAGACCGTTCCGAAGCCTCGTCGGAGCGGGGACGCAAGACCGGACGCCGCGGCCGGGCGAAACCGCTTGGCGACCTTGCGACGGGCCTCCGCCTGCGCCGGGGACAGTCCCCACGAGGACGAAGAGTCGCCGTCGCCTGACGTGGCAGCCCTCCGGTGAGCCCCCTGGCCTGTCAGCTGATCGCGGTCCTCTCCCCACGCCGGCCGCAGCGACGCCACCAGCGTCGTGGAGGCGGAGGGCATGCTCCCGTCCGCGGGGTCCCAGTCCGCTATGCCGGCCCCCAGCAGGCGCGACCCACCGTTGCTGGCGGAGCCCGGCCCGCCATCCCCGCCGGCAGAGCCAGCCGCTGCTGTTGCCGCAGCTGCCGCCGCGCGCGCGGCCGCTGCCATGCGTCGACGTCTGCCCGCTTCTGCCGCCTTGTCCAAGCGGCTCTGCCGCACTGCCTGATCCCTGGCCTGCGCTGCGAGCTCTGCCGCCCTTCGCTTGTTGACGGCCTCGACGGCCCACTTCAACAGCAGGCCCCTCGTGGTGGTGACGAAGCGAGACTGGGACATGCTGGAGCCAGGGTTCTGCTTGTAGAGCGCCGCAAAGAGCGGCCGTAGGTAGGCCCCTGGGATGCCTGCGCCGGCAGGCCCGGGCATCACCGCGGCGCGCATCGCGGCGTCGCTCTGCGTCGCTCCGGCCGGTGCCTTGGCCGCTCGCATCACGGCGGCGAAATTTTCGTCCGCCACCTCGGTTGCGTCATCGCTGCTGTCGGTTTCGCCGGCTGCCCCGTCCTCGGAGTCTCTCATCTGCCGCTGCAAGTCGCGCTCCTCCTTGAGCGCTGCCGCCACCGCAGCCGCAGCGACGCCCCTGGATCCGGACGGCGCCTGCTGCTCGCGGCCTTGTCCGCCGCCGGGCGACGCTTGCCCTGACGACAGCGCCGACGCCGTCGCAGACTCGGCCGACGAGGGCAACCGCGACGGCGACGACGACGAGGACGACGACGCGCCGGGTGGCGGGGAGGATGCCGCGGCGGCCGCCGCCGCCATCGCTGCCCGTAGGCGCAGCTGCTGCTTGCGAATGAGCTCTGCCCTGCGGGCCTGCATCCGCTGCCGGCGCAGCCTGCGTCGCTCCTTCCGCCGGAGCTCCGCCTCGGCCCTGCGCTGCCTGGCATCGGCCGCCTTGCGCTGGGGCTCGTCCAGCAACGGCTTTGTGGGGTCGAGGCCCGGGTCGCTCAGCGTGGTGAGGTGGCAGTGGAGTTGGAAGATCGCTCTCCACTTGACAGCGTCCCGGGTGTTGGCGTACAGCTCCGCACGCTCCGCACGGTCGCGCTGGGCCACGCCGTCGCGCGCTCGCTTGGCCGCCAGATACCGCTTCACGAGGGCATCGTCGTGGTGCCGGCGCTCTGTCGCCCGTCGGTCCGCGTCCGAGACCTCGTCAACAATGTCCAGCCTGAACGTGTCGGTGGAGCTGGCTGCGCTTCGAGCGGAGTTGGGCGCCTGGCCAGGCCCGGAGGGCGCGTCGCGTGCCGGAGTGAGCGCCCCCGCCCGGCCCTGCCTGCGGGCGGAGAGAGCGATCCCGGCCGCGCCTCGCGCTGAGGAGGACCCGCGGGCCGCTCGAGCCGACGATGCTGCCGGTGGGGGCGACGAAAAGGGGGCTCTGCCGGCGGCGGGAGGGCCGGACGTGACCGGCGACACGGGAGGGGCCAGGGCTGCCCTGGGCCGGCCGGCCCTGCCAGGGGAGGCATGCTGCCCTGGGGCGAGCGAGGCCGCACCGCTGGCAGCAGCGGGGCCGCTGCGGTCGTGGCCTGCGGGCGCCTGAAAGGAGGACAGGATGATTTTGCTCCCGCTGCTCCAGACGTCGCGGTGGGCGTGCGCAAACGCGGGGCGAGTCATCGACAGCATAGGGTCCACTGTCGACACCGGCGGAAGGCCCTCGAACGGGTCCTTAAAGTCGCCGCGATCGGTCGAGGCGGCGGCCGACGCAAACCGGGATTTCGTCGGCGTGCGGTTCATTCGTCGCAACAGCGACGACGCAGGCGGGGCGCCGGAGGGGGATGGGCGTCCGCTGCGAACCGCGGGCAGACTTGCCGCCCCGGGGCTCGCAGCCATGTCGCTGAGGCCGCGTGCGTGGCAGCTGAGTCGGCAACCGACTCCCAACACAAGCGCAAATCGGCACTTGGCCTTTGCTTGCGCTGGGGTGCGCGGACGGGGCCGGCCGCAGGCCTCGGCTGGGATGCGAGGTAGGCACGCGAGGCCCGACCCCGGCGGGCGTCGGAGCCCGTGGCCTGCGCTGTGAGGGCGCATCGCAAGTTCCGTCGTCAACCGCGCAGAGGAGCAGCATTTTGGCTCCGGGGCTCTGCTCAGACCGGGCTGTCGCTCGCAACTGCCGCCGGACCCGGACGCCACGCCCCTCCCCCGCCCCCGAGACGCGGCGCTTTCCCCTGGAGGAGCATCGGGACCAAGAGTGCTGAGTGGGCGAGTTGCGGCGCTTGCCGGTGCGGGTAGCAGCTTGCCGTGCCGATGCCACTCTGTCGCGACCCGATCGCGCCCTCCACAATTCTCAAGCTTGCCAAGGGGAGGGGGTGCGCAACCAAGGCCCCCATTCCTCACCTCGCAGCACAACTGCCCGCTCTCTCGCTCGCGCGCGAGCGAGACACGCGGCGGCGAGCGCCACAGCGCAAACTTTAAAAGCTGAGCGGCATCACAACGAACGCGCAGCCCACAGCCTGCGCGCGGTAACCGATGTGTGGCCCGGGGGCCAGTTTGAGCACGGCTTCGTTCGTGCCTCCGTCCAACTGAGCCCAGCGGGCTGCCATGGCCCTGCCGGCCTCTGACGCGGCAAACCGGTGGACCGCCTGCGCGAAGGCCACGGTGAGCTCCACGGCCTCCCCCGAGTCACTCGTCGTGCGGGCGACGGCCAGCGACGCGGAGGCCTCTGCCACGGCCCGGTCGAGCAGGCCGGCCGTTGCCCACATGCAGGCGAGGTTGGCCTTGACCACGCGCAGCGTCATCTGGTGCGTCTGCGACGCGTGCTCCGCGTGCTGCATTGCGATCTTCACGCTGCCCCACCTGTGCACGGGCGACAGCATGCGGACGACGAAGGCATTGCTGCTCAGCACGTAGCGGTGGTGGTGCGACGCGGGGAGGGTGTTGGCGGCCTGGGCCACGAGGGAGACGAACTCGGATCGGTTGAGCGACGCGGCCTCTGGCCCGTCGGAAGCCCCCCTGAGCCGCGGGAAGGCGCCCAGGCCCGTGGTAGGGTCTGCTCCTGGGAAGGGCAGCTCTCGGAACATGCGGGTCGGGACTCGGCCCAGCACGCTGTCCGTGAGGCCGGGATGGATGCCCCCGGCCCCCGCCTCCGCGACTAGCGCGTCGATGGCATCCGCAGCTGGGATGGCTGCCTCCAGGAGCCCCAGCATCCCGAAGAACTCCCGCCTGTTCGACCGCGATGCGTTCACATAGTTGAGGAACGCGTGCGAAGCGCGCACGGCTCTGCCCACGGTGGATGCGTTGAGCAGCTCCGCTCCGGCGCGCGCGGCCTCCGCAGGCCGCCTCATGGCCGGCGTCGCGCCGCAGCCAGCAGCAGCAGCACCGCCGCCGCCGCCGCCGCCATCGGCAGAGGCACGTTGCGCAGCGGCTCCCTTGCTCGGCTGGCCCGGGAGGGGCGGCCAGCCCTGCGAGTAGTTGGCGGCCACCCACTGCTCGCCGCTGACCTGCAGCACGACGACGCCCGGCCCCCCGAACAGGCAGTGGGACCTCACGGCGCTCCGGAGGGCCATCACCTCCTCGTGGTCCGGGCGGCCGTTGAGGCCCATGAGGAGGGCTGGGACCACGTCCCTCCACAGCACTTCGGAGAGCGCGATGCGCGGCTCCGCAAAGCCGCTCAGCTGCGTGGACTCGAGCAGGAGAGCCGTTGCCTCCACCAGCTTGCCTTGGTAGAGCCGCGTCATGCCGCTGCCGTACCGCCCCATGGGGTTTCGGTTGGGGTAGCGCGCGACCAGGTCGCTGCCGATGGCCTCGTCGTTCAGCCAGGCCGATGCGCGCACGGAGGACCGAACAACGAAGGCAAGCGCCACCGCAATGGCAAGCAGCCAAAGCGTGAAGCCGCTGGGGGTCCCGCAGCGCGGCCGAACGGAGGCCAGGGGCGCTGGCACCGCCACAACGTCGCCCTCCCGTGGCATGCCGCGCCGGGCGCCGCCAGCCTCCGAGGCCGCGCCGCCCGGCCGACCCGCTGTGCGCAGCGAACGGGACCCGCCCTGGCCAACGCTTCTCGCAGGCGGCGCACCCGCCGTTCTCGTCTCAGAGGCCTTGCCGGCAGCCCCACACCCGGCGCGGCCGGCTGCCGGCTTGCTGCTGCGCACGTTCCCCGTTTCGCGCGGCTCTGCTGCATAAGACGAGCTGACTTTGCTCCCATCCTCGGCGAACCGAACGCGCCGCGGCCCCGGGGGGTCCTCGCCGCCGAGAGGCCACGGCCATCCCAACGCCTGCCGCTGCTGGCCGCGGTACGAGAGGCCGATCTTGCGCTCTAGCTCTGCCGTTGACGTCCCCCTGTCCCATACCGCCACGCCGTCTGCACGCAGTCGAAGCGCGCCGTCGGTTCCCGGCGACCGCTCAGAGGCCGCGCCCAGGGCGGCCAGCACGTCAGCCGACGACTCGTCCCGCCCAGGCGGGGCGTCGCTCTCAGAGCCAGCGGGCCTGGCTGCGGCAAGCACAACGTCTCCTCCGCCGCCGCTGTGGACGGCGCGGCGTCCCGGCCGGATGCTAGTGCCCACGGGCCTGAGCGCCAGCGCGGTGCACCCCAGGGCGCTTGCCAGGCGGCCAGCCGCGCCGGCGCGCACGCGCTGGGTCGCGCAGTGCGCGCCCACCATGTCGGATATGCCGAGAAGGGCCTCTGCCATCAGCACGGCCGCACCCAGCGACGGCAGGTACAGCTGCCTCTCCGCGAGCACGAACCCGACCACCAACACGACGTGGGATGCCGGCAGGTACGATGCGGCAGCGATGCCTAGGCCGCCCAGCAGACGCCATCGGCGCGAGATGTGGCCGGGCGGAAGGAGCTCCAGCGCCAACGGGGCAACGCCCAAGCCAGCAGCGCCGGCAGGGCCGGTTGGCGCTGCCGGCGAGGGCTCGGAATGCACCAAGCCTCGGGCGGCGGCACCGGCGGCGGCGCTGGTTCCAGAGCCGCCAGCAGGGGGGCGAACGAGCTCTGTCTGGACGGCTTTCGTCCCGAACACGACCACTTGGTCATCATCATCGGGGGCACTGCAGCCGTTTGCGGACTCGGGTTCCAGCTGGCTGGAAGCCCGCCACGCGCTGCCGCTGTGCACTGCCCAGGCCAGGATGGCCGCGATGCCAGCCCAGAGCGCCACTGTTGCCAGGTTCCGCGGGTCGACAAGGGAGGTGACTGGCTCAATCGCGTTGTGCTCGTGCGAAAGCAGAGCAGGAACGAAGAGGAGCGACGCGGCGAACGCCTGCACGAGGCCGAAGCTGAGAGTGCGGTCGACGAAGGACGGCATCGTCGAGATGGGGTTGTGCATCGCCTGCATGTTGAGGCTGTAGCCGCCGGTGAGGACCACCACCCGTCCGTAGAAGACGCACGCCGCCCAGACAAGCACAAGGACGCAGCGAACGACGAGCATGCCGTGGCAGGCGCAACTGCTCACGTCCTCTGCGAAGGTCACATGCTCGTACCGCAGCTCCCTGGGAGGCTGCGCCGACGAAGACGGTGGTGGCTGCGTTGCCGGCTCGGGAGACGCCGCGCGCGGCGCCTTGGCGGGGGCGGGGTCAGGACCGGTCGGGGCGCGGGCGAGGGTCAGGCTGGTCCGGCGAAGCATGGTGGCGGCGACGTCGGCCACAACCACGACTGCGGGGAAGCCAATGGCGGTTTCCTTTGCGAGGACGGCCGCAATGTGCAGAGCAGCGGCAACGAGGGTCCATGCAGCGGATGCAACGACCGCTGAGCCAAAGGCAGCGCCATGCTTGCGGGGCCGCGTCGCCCGCTCGTAGGCCGCCCAAGCGAGGAAGAGGAACAGACAGCAGAGCGGCTCTGCCCTGTGCGTCGCGTTTGCGACGGACTCGACGTGGATGGGGTGCGCGGCGAAGAGCACGGCTGCCACCACGGTCAGGGCGGATGGCCTCAGCGAGTCGACGGCCGGCCGCGGCGACGTCCAGCGGCGAAGCCACGCAAGCGCGCGTCCCGCAAGAGTGCCGCCCGCACTGGAGGCAGGGTCTGCCTGGCTGGGGCGTGGCCGAGCAAGCAGCTCGGCTCCCGCGTCAGGCTCCAGGCCGAGCTGCGCCCGGTCCGCTTCGCGAGGGGCTCCGGCTCTGCCGGGGGAGGTAGCCACGCCGTGTTTGCCGCCCCGAGGCACGGGCTGCAGCCCCGTCAAGGCCGTCAGGAGCGGGACCACGGCGGCGCACGCGGCTGCCTGGATCAGGATGTTGGTCGCGTGGAAAACGTGTGCGGCGCCCCGGAGCCCAGTCGGCTGCGCCATCTCGACGTTGGCTCGGAAGGACAGAATAGTCAGGGGGCGGTACGAGTGGTGCGACCACCAAGACATGTTGGCATTGGGGTCTTCGGCCGCAGACTTGGGCCGGAGCGAGTGCCCCCAGAAGTCATTCGAGAAGGCCTCCAGCAGCGGACGATCTGCGATGCGCGGACACGAGCGGGCGCGCGAGACCAGGACGCGCGTCACGGCCTGGCGGGGCGAACACCAAGAGCTGCCTCACAAGGGCCACCTGCCACAGCGAGAGGCTCCGGGGTGGCCGCCAGCTGCGCCCGCGGCAAAGAAATCTGGCGTTGGAGAGCACACACCGAGCGCCTGCCCGCCCCAAGTGACCCACGAGGCCAGGGCCACGCGAGCAGGCCTTTTCCCACTCGCCAAACTTCGCGGGGCAGGTGGGGCTGGGCCCCGGCCCCGGCGTGCGCCAGCTGCGAGGGGGACGGAGTTTGGAGCCGAGCGGCTCCCCAACGCAAACTCACGCCCCACCACGTCCGGGTTGGTTTGAATGGCAACCTTGTCGTCGTATGCCCACTTGTTGTCAATGCTGGCGAAGTGCGCAAGGACTGCGGTCACGGCGGCCGCAGCAGCCACCATCGCTTGCCCCGTCATGCTGACGCCGCGTTGGGTGGACGGACCGCACGCCCGAAAGCGCACGCGCGGAGCCCTCCGGTGGGCCAAGGGGCTGAAATCAAGACCACGCAGAAGCCGAGGCCCCACGCGACGGCCCGCCCGCTGACGCGTGCGAGCTGTGCGCCCTCACTTGACTTGGCTCCGAAATGAGCAGGACGGAGCGGGGGTGACTGCTCTGCACTTTGCGACCCGGTTCGTCGTTCACTTGACGAATCACTGCGGACCGCTGTGACCCGCTTTGCCCCCCTCCCCGATTGACATCGAAAGTCCGTCTCGTGAGGAGGGAAGCCCGCGGCACTCAAGACGTCAGCTGCCCGAGTCGTTCCGCCCATTGGCGCGCTCCAGGCAGGGCGAGCGCCTGCCAAGGCCAGGCCCACCGGGCGAGGGCTGGACTGGAAGCCTCGCGGCTCGGAAGCCGCAGCTGGTCATGCCTCAGTCGAGCGCGGCCTCGCAGCGCAAGCGCGTCGCAGACACCAACTGCTGCGCCCTGGACACCGTGTTCGTCCTTTCCTGCCTGTTCCTCGTCGTGAGCGGTGTCGCGACTGCGGTCATCGCGTGGTTCGACCCGACGGCGTACAACCCGCGCTGGGCTGCCGGTTCGGAGCGCTTGCGGAACGCCGTCGTGCCGGTGTGTCACCAGCTGGCCGCTCATCCGTTCATCCACCCCAAGGTGGCAGACCGCTTGGTGCAGTACTCCGCTGCCCTGATGGCTGCCATCGAGTCCTTGTTTCCGGCGCACATGGCGGCGGGCGCCATCTCCATCGTGACGCCCGTCACACTCTTGGCCTTCGCGTGCTGCGCGCGCGGGACTAGCGCAATCTCAACCCGCGCGGCGGTCGTCTTGGGCATGTCAAGCCTCTTCAGCGCCATCATCGCCGGGCTTGCGCTCTTGTCCGGCTCCGCGGTGGTTTGGACGCGGGAATGGGAGGCCTCGGCCTTGCCGGAGCCGTGCCGGCAAAACTTGACAGCTGCCCTCGCCTCTCTCATTGCCGGGCCCAATGCCAGCGCCTGGCCGACAGAGTGGACGATGCGCTCCACCCCAATGGAGCTTCACCGCCAGTTTTCCAGCGGGCAGCTGGAACCGCCGCGCTTGGATGAGCTGCTGGCGTGTCTGTTCCCAGCGGACGGCATGGCCGTCGCTGCGACGGCTCTCGGCGCGTTGGCTGTTGCCGGTGTCATTGCGGCCACGCCCACGGAGCCACCCGCCCAGCATTGCATCTCGTGCGCGCGCAAGAGGCACCTCAGTGGCAAAGCGGCCAGGAGCCAGTCCGGACACAGGAGCAGCGCGACGGGGGGCGGGCGGGCCCATGTCTCATCCGACGACGACGACCCGGACACGGACAGTGTGGCAAAAGCCCGAGGCGCCAGGACGTCTCTATTGGGCTTCGCAAGCCGCCTCCCGCCGACCTGCACGTACGTAAGCTGCGTCACCCCTTCCCGCGTGGCGATGCTTGCAGCCATCATCCACACCACAGTGTCCCCGTCGACGTACTTTCCGTCCCTCGTTGGAGCGGAGGCTCCTTCGCAAGGCTCCTCCTACCCGCTGACGCTGGTCCGATCAGGGCTCGCCTACTTTGTCCTGGCCTTTCTGGCATGGTCCCGCGCGGCCAGGCCAAGCTCGCGCGTCGCAACGCTTGCGACAGTGTGCGGCTGCTCGACGGCGAGCTCGCAGATGGAGTCCCGGTCCCACCAGACCATCATGACTCCCAAGCTGTCTTCGATTCACGCCGCGCTGGCACCGGGCGCTGCCTCGCAGCCGGTCGGCTCTCGAACGTGGCGGCGCAGCTCTCGCGTCAGGCACCATCCTGACCACAACTGCTTCAGGTGCTTCTGCAGGGGCCGTGGCTGGCGTCGCTGCGTGCGAAAGGGCAGGCGGTGGAAGCAGGCATGCATTTCGATCGCGTCTGCGATTCACCAACCGGACTCTCTCACGACTCTTCTCTTCGTCGCAGCATTTGCTCATTTTGCCATTTCAATGTTTCCCACCGGACCAATCGCGTCGTTTGGCCGGCAGGCTTCGATCCCAGTGGCCATCACCCTCTCAGTCTACTTTCCGGCGCTCATTTTCCTTTTGAGCGGAGTCATTCAGGCCCTGGCGGCCAAGGCGACGCGGACGCAGCTCCAGGAGTCGGGGGAGACGCTCCGGGCATTCACCGGCTACATTTCCCACTCCACAAGAGTGCCGCTCAACGCTGCCCAGCTCGCTGCAGATGAACTCAACGAGGACATTACGCTGGCCGTCGAGGACGGGTTGATGAACCCAGACGCGGCTGCAATGCTCGAGATTTTGCAGAACAGCCTTGGCGCAGCGCGTGCGGTGCTGGACGATGTGCTCACACTGGAAAGCTCGCTGCAGCGCGGGGCAGGCAGCCTTCGGCCCACGTGGGTGCGCGGTCGCGACCTGCTTGGCCCGGTGCGTTCCATGTTTGAGGGAGGCGGGACCAGTCTCGGGTCGAGCGCCGCGGGAGCCAAGGATCTTGACATCATCGATGCAGTCAGCATGGCTGGGGTGGACGTCTTCGTTGACCATGCACGATTGACACAGGTGAGAGCGTGGCTGTGGTGGGGAGGGAGCGGCTCGGGCATGTGCTCGTCGGCCCGCTGCGGGTTTCCCCGGCCCCATTCCTCGGACAGCATGCGCGCTGGCGTTGCCCAATCTCAAGTGCTTGCCGCTCCCTTCTGTGCCCTGTGCGATTGCAGATTTGTGCAAATTTTGCCTCCAACTCGATCAAGTTTGGTGCTGGCCGACCCGCCCGACTTGTCGTCCATCTCCAACGCCGCAAGCCCGGCGGCGCAACTCGCGCGCCGAAGCTTGCCGCGCCTGGATACGCTCCGGCGTTTGGCTCCCTTCGGTACGGGCGGCCCGTGGAACGCAGTCGGCCAGCAGAGGCACCGCGCTACACGCGAGCCTCCATCGTGCCCAATACTGTTGCCGACGCAGGACCCCTCGGCCAGGAGCCAACGCGCATCCCGCTTCCAGCGCTCGTGGTACCTGCACTCAACGAGCTGGTTCGCGAGGTGGGGCGCCGCTCCCTTGCAATGGTTCCGCCCTCGTCCTGGGAGGCTTCATCAGAGCGGGACAACACAACGGGGGGGCCGCAGGCATCCGGGAGCGCCACTTCGTTGGGGCACTCGGCGTTTGGCGGGAGCATGCGGGCTGGATCGTCTGCCGTGCACGCCGGCTCTCCAACTTCAGGAAGCCGTTGGCAGCCGATGGTACTCGTGGTGCAGGCCGTGGACCAGGGGGTCGGCGTGGAAGAGGCGGACCGTGTCAACCTGTTTCGCGCATTCGCCCAAGTCGATGCGGGCGTAGGAACCAAGGGCGTCGGAACGGGGCTTGGACTGGCTGTATGTGCCGCCCTCGCGCACGCCATGGGTGGAACAGTCGGCCATGCCCCCAACACCGTAGCCTTTGGCGCCGCAGGAGTGGACGAGGGGGCCCATGCCCCGCTAACGCGTCGTGCAGACGAAGATGAGTCCGCACCAACGACCCGCCGCCACCAAGGCACGAGAGGGCACTCAGGGGTGCCCCTCAGCTCCAACGAGGGTGGTAGCTCGGCACGAAGCGATGCAATGGACAGTGACGCAACGGGACTTCGGAACCAGCAGAGTAGGACTTCCTCGTCCACCGAAGCACCGGTGCGGCCGCAAAAACGGCGTCTGGTCGCGCCAGTGAGGGTTGCTGCCGTCGCCTCCAAAGCAAAGGCCACGCCCCTTGGAATGGTTGACGACAGCGAGACGACTGTCGGACCAAGCGTGACCGAGCGCTGCGACGCTCGCTCAAAGCACGGCGCCATCAGCGGCGGCACCAGCTTCACTGGGCTCCCCGAGCTCATCGGAGCCGCCACAACAACGCAGACGGTTGTCCCAGCGGCGGCGCTTCAGGCCACGGGGCCCTCTGACTCTACGTCGCAGGTTGGGGCTCGGATGCACAGCTCGGGCGATGCCTTTGGCTCAATCGAACCTCTCGCTCCGAGCCGGGCCCGTGGCTCCGTGTTTTGGTTTGCTGTGCCAGTCGCAGTCCGACCAACTCACTCCGACACCCATCCGGCCACCACCCGGGCTTCCACGGAGACGGGGTGGGGAGTGGGAAGGCAGCAGTCGCGAGGCTTTGACAGCCACTCGCCAGCACATCGAATCGGCAGCAGCTTCATGCCTCGGTCGGCGTCAGATGCCAAGCAGGACGGATCCGCCATTGCCAACTTTCCGGTAGCCGAGCCAGCTGCGTCCGCTCCGCGTGCGTCCGCGAGCAGACGAGCCGGGGTGATCGGAATGGAGGAGCTCTCTCCGAGGCAGGCAGCAGGGACACGCCAAACGCGCAGGGAAGCGCGGGGACACTCCGGGAGCCCGGGACACGGAGGTGGGTGCTCGCCGTTGGCGCCTGTTCCGGGAGAGTTCGAGCCCGCACATCGCCGAACCAAGGCGCCAACGGGGTCCATTTTGCGCACTCCGTCGGTGGAGGCCAAGGGCCGGCACCGCGCCTTTGACATTCAAGACAGTGGCGCCGCCGGCAGCGTGGGGGGGGGCGGCAGGCACTTGCCAGCGCAACGGGCGATGCTGAAGCCGGACAAGGACAGCGACAGCGCGCTGCCGCGCGAGCGGAGCTCAGGGCTCAGTCCAGACGCAGTGAGTGGAAGCACGCTGCTTGCGTCCGCAGTTGGCAAGACTTCCGGTGTGGAGGGCGGCCACCTTGCCGGCCCCGACCCAAGCATCAGCGACTGGGGAGCAGCGTCTCAAGGGGCCAGCTTTCAGCTGCCTAGTCCAAGCGCCCGGCCTGCAGCCGCTGGCGCCGTCGCGCTGCTGGCACAGGATCCCCGCCACCAGCATCTCAAGCACCCCGCGATCGGGTCCAGGATGGCTACCGACCCTGCCATCGGCCACTCCGACTCGGTGCGGACGGAGCCGCCCGCCAGTGGCCGCAACCATCTGCGTGAATCCCATGATCAAAGCTTCCTGCCACACCACGAGCGGCTGGCCCGCCTCGGCTCAGGCAGCCAGTCGACTCACTGGGGCACCCGCGGGACAGTGAGCGGAGTGGGGCCTGGAGACCAGCAGAACGGCTCTCCGACGCTGGCCTCTTCGGGCAACTGCGGTCCCCAGCGGCCTCAGACTTCGGGGTGGCTCAGCTCGCGCCTTTCTGGCGCAAGCCCAGCTCTGCGAGGCAGCACGATGCCGTCAGTGTGGGGAGCTGTTCCTGCAAGCTTCGGGTCGTCGCACACAGTTGGCGCTGGGGGAGGCTCTGCTGGCGACGAAGATGCAGCTGCCCACAGGGCTCGCAACCCCGGGCGCGCGTCCAACAGGGGAAGCAGAGCTGCCAGCCGCGCCGGCAGTGTCGAAAGCACCAAGGGCGCTGGGGGTCGGGGCCGCCCGGCTGGCGAGTCCACCAGGCACCATCGCAGCTCAGGCGGCTCAGGCTCCACGAGCAGGCCAGGGTCGCGCCAGCGTGGACGCGCCAGCCATGCGCCCAGCGACTCTGGAATGGTCGAAACGACCTCGTCCTTGGCCAACACGCAGGGGAGCGCCTCTGGGGGCGTGGTGACCAGCGGCTCCTTGACAGGCCTGGACCGCCTTGGGCACGCGGCGCGCCATGCCCGGGGAAGCGCATCAATGACCCCGCTGAGAATCGGCGCCGCGCGGATTGACGAGCTCAGGGGATCCACGAGCGCAGATGAACGGCTTCCGGCGCGGGACGGTCTGGACCACTCTGCCAGAGGGGGAACCCCGGAGGTGCTTGCAGGGCTTGCGGTGGTGTCAGGCTCGCCACACGCCTCCGTCGTTGTCGACGACGAGCCCCTGCCGCCAACTGCTTCGTTCCGGCTTCCGCGCCGGAGTGGCTCTGCTGGCGGGGACTCGCGCGTCATGAGAATTGAAGGCAAGAGCTCAGCCAGACTGCCCGGCAACGGGCGGCGCCGGTCGTCTTCGCAGTCTCCACACGACAGCACTGGCTCTCGAGGGTCGTCCTCTGGGCCCAAGCCTCCGCCTCCTCTCCGCTCCGGACGCAAGGCCGAGTCGCCTCGCAGACAGGCAAGCCCTCGCGCCTCGAGGGGCGATTCGCGGCCTAGCCCCGCGGGGCACAGACCTCCTTCGGCAGTTGGCCATGCTGGTGAGCGAGTGCCGAGCGCAGCAGCAGCAGCGGCCGTGGACCCCAGCAGCGGTGGGTCCACGCAGCCAGCCCCTGCGGCAGCCTCGGCAGATGCCGCGACCGCCGCGGATGAGGTTGGCGCTGTCCGAGCGGTGGACACTGCGATGTCCCTGTCGTCCCACACCACCTACCCGCTCAGCCCCGCTACTGCGTCGGTCTTCGGCCAGAAGCGCGGCTCTGCCCGCCGGGCCACTGCCGGAGACCAGGACGCTTGCTATGGCCTCGGCCAGTCGCTTCTTCCAGGCAGCGCCACTGGAGGAAGGCGAAGCGACGAAGCTGGCGAAACTTCGCCGCACCCGGTCCCTTCGTCGCAACGGCCGGGGCAGCGCAGGAGGAGCAGCGCGTCCGCCAGCGGGCCGACGACCAGCGCGAAGTCTCGGCCAGCCAAGCGCGGAGCGGACACGCAGTTCGGAGACTTGGGCGGACTCGCCGAGGCTGGCAAGGCCCTGCATGTCCGCATCAGTGGGCCAGCACTCGGAGCCGCAGACCAGCAGCCGCAGCACGTGTCCGGCGGGCTGTCCGGTCTCGAACACAGCGCCACGCCCGGGGTTGCCAGCTCTGCCAGCTCGGTGTCGCCTCGAACCATGCTCAGCTCATCGGCAGTGTGCATGACCTGCCCCGCCGACGGTCCCCCCTCTGGCGTGCCAACGAAGAGAGCGGCCGCTCAGGCTGCCGGCGTCCGCAACGGGAAGCTCGGAAGCGGAAGCCGGCGACGGTCGCCTCTCAGCGAGCAGGGGCATGCTGCAACGGCTGGCCTGCGCCCGCCGTCCGCGCAAGGCGCTGCAACAGCTGCCGTGCAGGGGAAAGCCGCGCCGAGCGCCGGGTCTCGAGACCAGCCAAGCAGTGCGCCCGTGTCGTCGTCGCCACGCCCTGCTGACGAGGCAGCGAGCGACGCAGCCGCTGCGCCACCAGCTAGCAGCAGGTCTCCAGCCTTGCCTCAAGGCCCCGCCCCCGTCCCCGCCCCGCTGGCGTCCACAGGCGCCGGCCGCGGGGCAGCGCGCCAGCCTTGTGATGCTGGAGCCGGTACCCTGACTGACGGAGGTGCCACTCGGAGCGCACAGCGAGCCGCGGCTCTGACGGAAACGTCCGCGTCTGGGCGCCTCACGACGGTGGACGCGGCAGGCACAGCCAGCCTCACCCCTGACGCGGAGCCTGTGGCCGCAGCTCCGCCCCAAACGCACGACTTCTCTGACAGCGACGCCGGGCCCACTCGCGGCAGGGCCTTGCATGGCCCCTGCAGCTCAGAGCCATCTGACTCGCGAGGCAGCGCTGCTCGACGCAGACAAGCCAGGGAGGTGTCGGTGCTGGCGACCCAGGGCGAAGTAACGTCCAGCGCGGAGCAGCTCGAGAGCGAAGACTCGCCCCTCCCGGACCCCGTTCGGCCTGGGCAAATGCCGCCGACCCGTGTGGCAGCGCACCGCGGCTCCCGGCCGACCGAACCAGACGCCGATGCTGGGGTGTCGAGCAGCGAAAACCGTGACCTGACCAGCGCAGTGGCCTCCAACGACAGCCAGAGCGCCGTCGACTACGGCTCCCGCCGCTACGACGGCAGCGCCCCAGGCTGCGACGCGTCGGAAGCATCGCTGTACTCGCGAGCAGAAAGCAGAGCAGCCAAGCGCCCGTCGGCGGAGGCCAGGGCGCTTGCCCAGCGACGAGGGGTCAAGTCGCCTGCTGAGCTTCTGCTCGCAGACGACTCCGCGGGGACCTCGGCAGGGTCCGGCACCTACCCGCTCTCGGGCGAGAGCGGAGCCTGCTTCCAAGCTCCGCACACCGCCCCTGAGGACCACGGGCGCACAAGCCAGCGCCGGAGCGGCGCCGGAAGTGCTCACTTGCCCGAGAAGGAGTGGTCGGGCTCCGGCAAGGCGCCGCCGACGGCCGCAACCAGCCCGCTGACCGGTGCCCCTGCTGCTGGCGCCTCGCCGGCGACGCTGTCGAGCTTGCGCCTGGCGGGCCCCGTCCCGCCAGCCAGGCGACCGCCAGTCGTCGCAGCCGTCAGGAAGGCAGCAGTCGGAATGGACGATGCAAGGGCTCTCGACGACTGTGGTGGGCAAGGCGCGCCTGGCCGCCCTTCGGCTGCTGATCAGCAGCCGGGCCCACGCGACTCGCCAGCTGCTGGCGAACAGGAGCAGGCCGGCACGACTGCAGCGCGGAGCCAGCCTGGCCGGTCCCGCTCGACGCGCCTTTCGGGAGGATCGGCGAAGAGCGGCGTGGAGTCGGCCGCAGAGACAGCATCAAGCGACGCAGAGAGCCAGCAGCACTCGCACCGTCCCCGCTCCAGCGTGACTGGCGCTGCAACGGCTCCAGCCCAAGACCGCGGAGAGAGGCGCCGGCGCAGAGCGGAGGCCAGGGCGCAGCGGTCATCGCGCGGGTCCGGCCGCGCCCGGCCCGGCGACAGCGGGCTCAGCTCGCGCAAGCCCCGGGCCAAGCCAGCAGCAGGGCACACTGTCCTCGTGGTGGAGGACGTCCCGGTCAACCGCCTGCTCTTGGCGCGAGCGTGCGCGTCGTCCGGTGCAACGGTTGCCGAAGCTGCAGACGGCCAGCAGGGCCTCGCTCAGCTGCGGGCCATCGCCGCTCGGACGCTGCGGCTGGCTGCAGAGGCTGAGGAGTCCGGCAGGGCGGCCGGCGCGCCCTGGGCCAGCGGTGTTCCCTCCGGCTGCTCCCTCGTCGTGCTGGACCGCGACATGCCCGTCATGGACGGATTCGGCTTCCTCGACGCGCTGCTCCGGTACCGGACGAGCTCGGACCCTGTAGAGCGCGCAATGTCCAGTGTGCGCGTCGAAGGCTGCACTGGCAATGCCGTCGACGAAATCCGCGAGGGATTCATGCGGCGTGGCGCTGTCGGGGTGATGACCAAGCCAGTCCACCGCGAAACCATCGTGGCTGCGGTCCTCCGCGCGGTCAAGTCAGCGGAGCGCCACGGGGCATCGGCGGCGTCGATGGCCAAGCGGGACGGCAAGTCGTGAGCGCGTCGCCTGCAGAGGCGTTCTCAATCCGCTGAGGACCTTGGTCGTTCGGCCATCGCATCTGATGTTGATGAGCACGCATTGGTCGTCATTGCGCCCAGCAGCCGGGCACATCACCCATGCCCTGCGCGACACCCCTGGTGCCGTCAGAGTGGTGCAGTTTCTCGCGCTATCCCCTGCGTCCCCCCCCCAGACCCGGGGGAAGGGAGGTCCCGGCCCGGGCCGGCCACCTGTTGTGCGCGTGACTCCTTGGCAGTGCATGCCGCCAAACCACTCAAGCGTGACAGCCCTGCGACGGCGCCGGCCATTGCAGCCGCAGAAAAGCAAGCACTGCGGCTCTGCCGACGACGGGCCGACGCCCACACGCCAGCGCCGAGCAACAGCCCAGCCACCAAGCGCCCACTCGCTGCGCTGTGCGTCAAGAGGGGGGAGGGGCATGGCCAGCGCTGCTCAAAGCTTGCTGCCTTGCGTTGCCACTGCGCAGCTCGGTGGCGAGGGCGCTGCAGGCGCCGCGGCGGCTCCGCATGCCATCTTCGCCGCCATCCCCGCGGCCGCAAGCGCGGAATATGTGCTGGACTGCAGCTATTCCGCAACGGGCGGACCAAGCGCAGCACCTGCAGTTGCTGCGGCCTTGTCAGACGGAGCCGTCCGCGTGATGCATGTGTCCTCCGCTGGCCTCACTGGCGCGGCCGTGGTGAGCCCTCGCGCTCCCCACGCGGAAGTCGCGCTGGCAAAGCAGTGGTTTCAGTGTGCTGAAATCACCGGCAGCTCCGTTTGGGTTGTGGCTGCCCCCGGGCTGGCCGCATCTCGGGCTCGGCTCGACCCCGCCAGTGCGCTCAGCTTTGGGTTCACCCCCCCTCTTCCCCCCCCCTCATACCCCGCTTCCCGCTTCCCGCTCCCCCCTCCCCCCCCACAACCCCTCGCCTCGCGTGCGCAGCTGCGAGGCCATGCTGCTGCGGTATCGTGTGTGACCTTCCATGGCGACGCGCCGGGCGCTCTTCTCTCGGCCGGTGCCGACTCCACGGTGCGCGCTTGGGACCTGCGTTCCCGCGCGGCGGTCTTCAGAGCGGCTCTGCCGGGGCCGTGCGCTGCCATCGCGGCCAGGGGGCACCTCATCGCGGCCGCGGCTGACACAGATGTGGTTTTCTTGGACGATCGCAAGCCTACTGCGCCGCTGGGATCGTACACGGAGACGCATGCAGAGCCGGTGACGTGCGTGGCGCTGGGAGGGCCCTCTGGGGCCCACGCCATCACGGGGTCGGAGGACGGAATGGTTGCCTTGTTCGACACCTCCATCGCGACTGAGGACGACGCGCTGATGTCCGTCCTCCCCATGCCGGGCAGGCAGCACGTGCGCGCCTGCGGCTTCTTCGGGGCAGGGGACGGAGGGGCCTGGGGTGTGTCTGCGACGTCGGACTTGGTGCTGTGGTCTCTTGCGTCGGCGGACGTCGTGGCGTCCTTTCCGGACTTGCCCGGCGCGTGCAGGAGGGCAGGCCTCGCCTGCGACACGCTGCTTGGCTGCCACTTCGACGCGGCATCAGGAGCCCTTACTTGCGCAGGCAGCGCGCACGACAGCGGCGCTGTGGCGGTGATGAATGTGCGAAGAGACGCCGCCGAGCCGGTCGGGCAGCTGGCCGCTGCGCCGCCCTCGGGGCATTCTGACTCCGTGCGCTGCATCGACTGGATCGCGGCGGCCGCGGCGGGCGGAGGCGCCGCTGCCGGAGCAGGAGCGCTCTCGGGGTGCGTCACAGGAGGCGAGGACGGCCGCGTCTGCCTCTGGGGCTCCGGCTTCGCGCCTGCTGGCGGGGCCAGCGCAGCGGCTGCAGCGCCTGCGTTCGTCGTGGATGCAGTCACACCCTCGGATGCGGGAGCCCACCGCAAGGGCAAGTCGAGCCTTCGTGGAAAGCTTGCCGCCAGGGCCGCGGCGGCCAGGCGGCGGTAGCGCGGGTGCTGGCTCGCCTTGGGGCCCCCCGCCGGCCCACAGCCGTCCTCCGAGCGTAGCTTGCGAGCCGTGTGCGTGACGGCTGACAGATTCCTCCGCGCCGCTTGTGCCACTTCTGTCAACAACCTTGCGCACGCCCCGACATCGTCACGCAGCCAGCCGTGCGTGCTCAGCGCTTGCGGAATGCGAGGTTGGTCCAAAAGCCATCGAATCGAGTTTTCGTTTTGCTGCTCACACTCCAACCCCGTGCCCAAAGCAATCACGCGCTCTGGGAAAGCCCAGCAGTGACCGTCGCCTCAGGTTGGCGCGCAATCGTGCCGACGGAGAAATCACTTGGGCAGAGTTGTCGATGCGCAGAGCCAACGTCAGACCCTCTGGCAACCCCGAGTTGTCCCACGCGGGCGTGCCCTTGCACCAGGAAGCCCGGGTCATTATCCCGCGCTCCGATTGTACGGTTGCTGTGGCTCGCCTCGGGTGCAACCTGAGGGGCCGCTTGCCCCATCTCTTCCGCAACCAAGTTTAAACGCCGCGCGCGCGTTTGCCGGCCGCCTCGGAGGGCTTGTGGGCGCTCCCCCCCCCCCCCCCCTGTGGTACGCGGAATGAGTTATGACTGCCACGATGATGACGAGGTGCGAGCAACGATGCCTGGCTCGCCTGCGACCATGGCAAGCAAGCGGGCAGCTCCCGGCGCGAAGCATTTGCCCTGCAGGCGCGCCGACGCCCCCCCCCCCCACCCACCTCGCGATGCCCGTGTGTGCCGTGTTTCCCGCACAGCTCCTGGCTTTGCTGGAAGCTGAGGAGGCGGAGGTTGCTGCAGCGACAGGCTCGGCCGGCAACGTGCGCGCTGACGGCGCTCACATTGCAGACCAACCGCACAGGGCGCCGGCCCCGAGCCGCACATGCCGTGGCTGCCAGTTTCAAGGTATCTCTGCGTCGCAGAGCAGCTGCCCTGTATGCGGCCTTGCGTCTGCCGCTCCTGCGCGCGCTTCCGGGCCCGGGAGGGGAGGTGCTGCTGCTGCTGACGCGGCCGGCGAGCGCGCAGCGCGGGAGGCTGCGTACGGAGCACAGCGGGCGCGCGATTTGGCTCTGGCTCGGGCAGCGGCCAGCCGCAGCGAGCACCGCTCGTACGCGGCGTCCTCGCTGATGCAGCGCGGGGCGAGGGCGGCAGTGCAGCCTGCCATCCCCGGCCAACGGAGGCTCTTGCAGCCGGCGGGTCTCGGCCGCTTGGCGGGTGGCGCTCCACTCGTGGGAAATGGGTCCGAAGCGAGCACGTGGGGGGCAAGCGGGGCCAAAGGCTTGGCTTCCCGACTGGCTCCGTCGGGCCAGGAAATTGCAAGTCGCAGCCGTGACGACACCGACTCGGACTTCGCCTCCGCGCCGGTGCAGCAAAGGGCCTTTGGCGCATTGCCGCCTGCTGAGGCTCCAGTGCAGACAGCCGCCGGTGCAGCTGCGGTGGCTGCGTTGCGGGACGAAGCCGTCCGACTGGGCACTGCACCGCTGGACCCTGCGCACGCGGGCACATGGGTGTTTCCGGCGCACCCGGAGTACCCCGAACGCGAGTACCAGCTCGCCATTGCGGGCCGCGCGCTGTTCGAGAACACGCTGGTTTCGCTGCCCACTGGCCTCGGCAAGACCTTCATCGCGGCCGTGGTAATGCACAACTACAGGCGCTGGTTTCCTTCGGGCAAGGTGGTGTTCATGGCTCCCACGAGGCCGCTTGTGGCCCAGCAAGTGGAGGCCTGCCACAAGATCGTGGGCATTCCTGCCGAGGACACGGCGCAGATGCAGGGCAGCGTGGCTGCCAGTCTTCGGGAGGGGTATTGGCGAGAGCGGGCGGTCATCTACTGCACGCCGCAAATGTTGCAGAACGACTTGGAGGCGCGCCGCGTGGACGCCCGGCGCATCGTCCTGCTGGTCGTGGACGAGGCGCACCGGGCCACGGGCAAGTACGCCTACTGCGAGGTGGTGCGCCTCATGGAGGAGGCAGGGGCGCGGTTCCGGCTTCTCGCTCTGAGCGCCACGCCGGGGTCCGACCTGAAGCGGGTGCAAGGTGTGATCGATGCCTTGCGCATCTCGGCCATTGAGGCGCGCGCGGACGGCGACCCCGACGTCGCGCCGTACACGCACAACCGCACCATCGACCGCATCACCGTTAGCATCAGCTCCGACCTCAAGGTGTTCCAATCCGCGTTTGCGGCGGTGCTGCGCCCGCTGTGCGTCCAGCTGCACGCGGCCAAGCTCATTTCCCACCGGGACCCCATGCGGCTCAGCCAGGTGGGCCTCTGCAAAGTCGCGGACGAGGCGAGGAAGAATCCAGGAAAGTACCCGGTCCCCCAGCCGGAGTGGCACGGCGTCATGAGCGCGCTCTACACGCTGCAGCGGCTCCAGCCGGCCATGTCAGAGCTGCTCATGCACGGCACGCACGCGTTCTGGTGCTCGCTGCAGCGCTTCGCGCGCGAGCGCAAGGGCACCCAGGCCGAAAACACCCTGCTGCGGTCCCACCCCTGGCGCCAGCTGACAACTCGCCTCGCCGAGCTGGAGCGCGCAGGGAGGCACATCCTGCACCCCAAGCTGGTGATGCTCGGGGACAAGGTTCGGCATCACTTTGAGAGGCACGACGCCGCCAGGGACGCTGGTGTGGCCGCGGCCGTTGAGGGCTCGGCGTCAGGGGCCGCCGCCAAGGGGGGAGGCGGCACGAGGGTGATCATCTTCACCGAAACGCGTCCGAGCGTGGACGAAATCGTCAAGTACCTGCGCGCTCACGCTGCAGACTGCTGCCGTCCGGCGGCCTTTGTGGGGCAGGGCGGCTCCCGCAGGCCCAAGGGCGCTGCACCTGGTGGCGCCGCTTCCTCGTCGTCCTCGTCGTCAACAGCTGCTGACGCCGGTACCAGCGACGGCGGGCCGCAGCAGGAGGCCACGACATCCGTGCTGAGCTCGTCGCAAGGTCCCATCTCCATCACTGGCCAGTCTCAGAAGCAGCAGCAGGCAGTCGTGGCCCGGTTTCGCAGCGGGCGGTACAACACCCTAGTGGCCACGTGCATTGGCGAGGAGGGGCTTGACATCGGCGACGTTGGACTGATTGTGCTGTTCGACGCCAGCGGGAGCCCCGTCAGGACTGTTCAGCGCATCGGGCGCACCGGCCGGCAAAAGGCTGGCGAGATCGTGGCGCTGGTCACCCCCGGGGCCGAGTCGGCCAAATTCGAGGCAGCGTTTCGCAAGTACCGCCACGTCGCGTCAGCGCTGCGGAGCAACGCGTCGCGGTTCCGCATGAGCGACGCGTCACCTGTGATGGTGCCCTCCGGGGCGGGGCTGGTGCGGAAGCGCATGGACGTCGGCGAGCTGCGCATGTCACAGGTTGCCGGCGCGCAGGTGCCGTCGGCCCCTGACGGAGGTCAATCGCGAGCCAGCCAGCCGGACATCAGGGCGGCCATGAGCCGAAATCGGGCAGGCAGCGATGCTGGCGCCCTCACGGCCTCGCAGGCGGCGTTTATCAGCCGGGCCTACGGCGGGTCGCAGCCGCTCCACTCCCCGGCCGACGGGGCAGCGACGGCGGCAGCGGCAGCCGCAGCTGGGACTGGCGCCCCCGCTGGAGCTGGCTGGGCGAGCGCTTCGCAGGCAAGAGGGGCCGGTGGCTCAGCGGGTGGGGACGGCCAGCGGGACGACCTGGACTTGAGCGCAGGGCCCGTCGCGGTTTCGCGGCTGCTAGGGCACCGCCAGGGCTCACCAGGTGTCGCGCCGAGCCAGGGTGCTGCTGACTTTCGTGCCGGCCCCGCGCAGGCTGCAATGGCACCAGCAGCCGTGGCCGGGGCTCGGCCGCGGCTGCTGCCGTCCAACGCATGCCGCCCGCGCAGCCTCCCGCCCCGCCTTGCTGCCGCCGTCCAGCGATCGGCCCTCTTGGCTGCTGCCACGCGAAACCGCCAGCGAATCAGCGTGGTGCACCCTGGCTGTGCCTCGCAAGGCGCCACGGCGACGCATGCCTCTGTGCTCTGCCAAGCCTGGCGCGCTCTGAGTGCGGTTGATTGCGCAACTGCGGCAGGGCGATCAGAGCTTTCTCTGAATTTGCCTGAGGAGCTTCATCTGCAGCAGCGGGCTCGGCGCGCCCTGGGCCTGGGCCCAGTCCGCCAACCCGCCGCAGCCGCAGGAGGGCGGGCAGCGGGCCGCCGCGCGCCAGCCGCCAGCGCTGCCGATGCAGCGGCAGGTGGACGCGGCGGCAGCCACGTGCCCGGCGCGTCGGCTGCAGCTGTCAGGGTCGGCTCTACCGGCCAGCTGCGGGCCGGGGGCGTGGGAATGGGTGCAGCTGCCGCCGCCGACGACGAGGTGGTCATCAGCGACGACGACGACGACGACGACGACGACGACGACGACAACGACGACGACGACGACGACGACTGCTGGCAGGTCAGCAGAAGTAGGCCCAGCGTGCCCACCTTGGCCAGGGCCGTGGGTAACGACGAGCAGCCGCCTGCCCCGGGACCGGGCGAGGCGCAAGGTGGCGGTCGCTTTCAGGGTGCCAAGCCTCCTGGTCCTTGCCTTGGGCTGGCTGAGGAGGAAACCGGGCTCGCATCCCCAACTGAGCGAATGTCGTGGGCAGGGCAGCCTCCGCGTGCCGATGGTCAGCTGGGTTTTGATGAGGGTGCCAACGGAGTCGGCGGCGGCGGCGGCAGTGGCGGCGGTGGGGTGCTTGGCACGATTTACCGCGAGCGGCCGAGAGAGGAACGCGCCGGGCCTTTCCCAGAGAGCCGACACGGGAACGTTGGAGGCGCAAGCGCACACGGCTCGCACATGCCCATCACGCCGGCTTCGGCCCTGAGTCGCATGGGAATCAACCAGCTCAGGACCCCTGCCTCACGAGGCAGAGGGGGGGCTGGGCTCGCCTCCTCTGCAAGCCGAACGACCAGGTGGGAGCGTCGAGCAGCGCAAGGCGCGCCAGATGCAGGCGGCACCGAAGCCCTGCTGCCGCACACAGCCGTGGAAGACGACGCAGGTTCTGGCCCGGGTCAAGTCAGTGCCCCGGGAATCCGCGCCACACCGGGCGGTGAAGCCGCCGGCCGAACGGAACACGACTCTGCAGTGCAGCCCGCTTTCGACCAAGGCTCTGAAAGCGACGTTGTGGTGAACCCTCCAGCACCGTCGGACGGCTCCCCAGGCAGTGCCGAGTCGGTCGACTTTGCCTTGCTTGCGGAGGATGCTGCCCTGTCTGCGGGGCTCGAGGGCTTGCCGCTTGTGACGGCTTCACAGCGGCAGCGTCGCTCAAAGGGGGTGCAGCGTCGCTCATCAGTGCGCGTCATAGAGCCGGAGCGAATGGAAAACAGGCAAAGTTTCGGCTCGGCTACAAGTCCTGCCGGGGCGGCAGGGGAGGGGTGGGCGGGGGAACTTGCCGAGATGGACGAGCCGTGCGACTGGGCCGACGCGAACGGGTCGTTCGTGAGCGAAGGCGAGCTGCCCTTGCGTGGGCGAGCTGCAGACGGGCCTGCATTGCGAAGGGGCGGTGGAGCGGCGGCTGACCTAGACAGAGGAGGTGCCGATGGCATGCACAAGGAGGGCATGGACCGGCATGACGAGCACGATGATGGCGATATCGGGGACGACGAGCAAGAGGACGAGGATCAGGAGGAGGACGAGGACGAGGAGGACAAAGGCCAGGACGAGGACGAGGAGGACGAGGGGGACCTGGACGAGGACGAGGACGAGGAGGCTGTGAGAGCGGCCGAGGCCGAGGAGGAGGCTGCCCTGCTTGCCTTGGCTGCCATGGCCGAGGATGAGGAAGCAGCAGCAGCAGCAGCAGCAGCAGCGACTGCAGCAGCAGAACCGGGAACGGAAGGGGCGGCTGTTGAAGCCGAGGCCGGGGAGGCAGCACCGCCTTGGGCAGGAGTTTCAGCTGGGGGAACGACAACGGGCGCCGCTGTCGAGCGCGACGCTCCAGCCAGGAGCCACGCACCTGGCCCGGGTGAGGGAACGGCAGAGCCCGCAGGGGAGGAGCGTAGCAAGCGACACCCTGCCCCTGGGTCTTTGCTCGCTGATCGTTCGGCAGAGCTGCAGTGCGGGGCGGAGCCCAGGGCTGGGGCCGGGGCTCCGCTGCTGGCTCGCCGCGGCCCGGGGGCCACTGAACCGCTTGCCGGCCTTCCCGATCAGGCGCTTGAGCAGCAAGGCGACGCCGCATCCGACTCAGCCAGGGGACTCCCGTCCGCGACGGGTGCCGCAGCTTCTGATGCCGCAGCTCGTTGCGATGCAGCCGTTGGCAATGCCGCTGCCTCGGCGAGCACGCCTAGCAACGCGGCTGATGTTGATAACAAGCGCTCGAGCCCCGGCAGGCTGGGCGACCGCCGCCTGTGCTCTCTTGAGTCGCAGGCCGCTTCAGCCGAGCCGCCGCTCTCTGGCTCTGGCCGAGCGGCCGACAGCGGTCAGCTGGTCTCGCCAGTTCGGCCCAGGCCTGCGGTCGCGCTAGACGATTGCTCGGCAGTCTGCGGCAGCGTCCGGTGGTCGATGGCCCTTGCTGCTGGCTCTGCTGGTGCGGCTCTGCTTGCCCTCAGTGGCTTGAAACCGCCGGTGCCGGAGGCGGACGGTCGACCGCAAGAGTGTTCGTCGACGGCCGCAGGGCCCGTGCCCCGGGAAGCAGCAGGCCCCTCGACTAGCGAGCCGCCAGCCACCTCGACAGGGCGTTCCCTCGGCACGCAGGCCCTTGCTGGAGCGCCAGTGCCGCCTGCCGCTCCTGCCAGCCATCCAGCAGCGCCCAGGGTCTCCGACGCCGCGGCCTCAGGCGACTCCTCGTCAAGGCCAGCATTGGCTCGGGGGGCGGGCAGTCAGTCTGGCGAGGCGGATGCGCGGAGCAACGGCGCCGCCTCCCCGTCCCAGTCGTCGGCGCTCCTGCTCTCTGACCAGGAGGGCTCCGCCGGCACGGCCGGTCGCCTGTCGCTCGTGGGCGGCACGCTGGACTCTAGTGCCGTCGGTCGGGGCCGCGCCGTGAAGCCAGGCGCCCGGTCAGCGGCGATTTTGCCAAGAGCAGTGGCCTCTGAAGCCGCCGACGTCGCCGACGGCGACGGGAGCGAGGACGGGAGCGACGCCAGCGCCGTACAGAGGCGGCCGAAGAAGGCTCGCACAGCAGGCGAGTCGGCGCATGGGCGTGCAACCTCCGCAGATGATGCCATTCCGCAGCTGCGGCCGCAGGCCAACACCGGCCAGCGGCGCGCAGGCGCGATGCCCGACCGCGCCGAGGAGGCACCTGCACGCCCGTCAGCGGGTCCGGGCGCCCGCGGCGGAGGGAACTCTGGCCAGGCCGCTGCGAAGCGCCTTGCCAGAGCCTTCTTCGACGACCAGGCCGAGGAGGAGGAGCCGGAAGAGGGCTGGGCGGGGGCGGGCGGCAGGACAAAGGCTGGCCAAAGCGGCAAAGGCGGCGAGGCCGGCGGACGCGCCGGCCAACAGCGACGCCACGGGACGGGCTTCGAGTCCGACCCCGATGGCTCCGGGTCGGGCACGGACCCCGAGCAGGATGCGTTTGAAGCGTCCTTCATTGATGACAGGGGGGGATCCCAGGTCAGCGACCGGCCCTGGACGCAGCGTTCGAGCTCGCCCGGCAGTCCCGGCGGCAGGGCCCGCGGCGGAGCTGCCCAGGAGCCTGGCGAGTGGCGGCCCAACGCTGGCCGCATGCCCCTGATCGCGGCTCTGCTGGATGCGGCAGAGGAGGGAGGGATCGACGTGGGAGGCAGAGCCAGGCGGGCGCCGAAGAGGCGAAGGGCGGAGAGAGACGCGGAAGCCGCGACTGAAACCCGGGCCCGCGTGGCTGCCGAGCAAGCCAGTCGCGGTGCCGGCGGACCGCTTCTCGCGGATTCGCAGCCCGTGTCCTCCAGCAGCGATTCGTCGCCGGCGGCGCCTCGCGGCAGAGGCCGGCCGCGGCTGGTGCCCGTGCCCGCTACCGGTGTGGAGCTTGCTGCAGAGCCCTCAAGGTCACGCCGACGTCGGTCCGAGGCACTTCGCGCTGCGGTGCTTGCAGAGCTGCGGGAGCTAGAGGCGGCGTCCGCGGAGGAGGAGGCGGACCGCCGGCGCCGCGACGCCAGGCGGCACCGTCGGCGCCCGAAGGCGCGGCGAGCGGCAGCCCAGGCGGGCAGCGGGCTGGCCCTGTCTGGAGCGTACGCCGGCGGCTACGCGAGCGATGCGAGCGACTCCTTCATCGAAGACGACCTCCTGTCCGGCAGCGAGGAGGACGCCGCAGACGGTGGGGCGACGCGCGATTCGGAGGCGCTGTCCGCGGATGAGGAGGAGGGGGAGGGGGGAGCCGACGACAGCGAGGACGGCGAGGACGACGAGGACGAGGGTCCCGCACCTGACCGGGGCACGGCCGGGCGGGGCCGGGGCAGAGCCAGTCGCGCGGGGATGGCCGGCGTCAAGGCCAGGCCCCGTTGTCGCGCCGGACACGGAGGCGCCGCTGGTGTGTCGGAGAGCAGGCGCTCATGTCAGAGCAACTCTCCCCACGCGGCCGAGCCTGCCATCGTGCCCCCCTCGGCGCCAGAGCCAGAGCCATGCGCCCAAGGCCCCGCGGCGAACCAGGCCGGCGCTCAGCGCGACGCCGCCTCCGACGTGCCTTCCCCGGGACAAGGACCCGCGGCCGGCGCCCGCAGCCGCCCAGGGCCGGCTATCTCGGGACGCACAAGCGCTGCGGCCGGCGAGGAGACGTCGGCCGGAAGTTTGGGCAATGACGCTCCCAGCGACGATATCTGCTCTGCCAGCCACAGCTCTGCCATGCACGGCTCTGCTGAAGCAAGCTCCGCTGCGCTGGGGTCCACGTCTGTCATCGACTCGGCGCTCGGCTCAGCCGCACTCGACGGGCTCGCCCGGCGCCAGCCAGTGTCCCCAGCCCTGCCGCTTCGTGCCGCGTTGCTTCGCGGCGCGCCGCCGCCCTCAGCGCAGGAGCCTGAGGGCAGGGGCGCGGGTGCAGGTGCAACAGGCGGCGTGGCGGCGAGCACCCCGCCCGCGCTGTCAGCATCGCTGTCGCCCATCAAGGGTGACGAGGCGGGGCTCTCAGAGGCGCAGCAGCACGACGCCCGCGCCGGTGCGCCAGCCGGCTGCGACGTGGCGGGGCCAGCGGGGCGGGCGGCGGCAAGGGGTCTGCCGGGACAGTCCAGTGCGGCCGCCTCAGCGATGGCGCGCGCGCACGCGCCGGCGGTGAAGCCATTCTTGCCGTCCCCTGGCCGGGGCGGCGGTGGCGGGGACAGTCGGGGGGCTCGCGGCGGGAGCGAGGGGCACAGCCGAGCTGTTCAGGGACGCGCCCGCTTGTTTGAACGGGTGGCGCAGCTCACGCCGGCGACGGCACTCGCTGCCGCTGTGGAGAGCGTCGCTGCCCGGCTGCGCATCGACGACTTGCAAGCCATGCTGCCGCCCGACCTGGTGCGGCGGGTGCCGTCCCTGAGCGTGCGAGACGCGGCCATGCTGCGCGCGCGGTTGCGCAAGCTGGCGCCTGTGAGGGCGATGGCCAAGCCCAGCTGAGTGAAGTCGCGAACGATGTTGGTATTTCTCGCCGCCGTATGCGCGCGGGCTGGAGCGTCGCTTGCGCTTTTTTGTGCAGCCGCCGTTCCGGCAGGTTTGCTCTGCACAAGCGAACCAAATGACAGCGAGAAATACCCTGCCCAGCACTCGAGCCTCCAGAGAACGCGGGCGCTTGCTCCATCTGACGCTCGCGTGCGCGCGCCTGTCGAACCCGACCCGCCCGCGATTGGTCCTGGCGCCCGAGGCTCGCGGTCTCCGCTTCGCGCAGCGGCACCATGGCGCTTTCGTTCCTGAGCAAGAAGGCCTTCGACCCCAAAAAGCCCCAAAACGTCCAGCGGGTGTACGATGCCGAGCGCAAGGTCATCGAGGAGAACCGCAAGCTCGTGGAGCTGCAGCGCGCCATGGAGACGGAGCGGGAGCAGGAGGCTTTGGAACGGGAGCACGCCAGCAACGCAGGCCGCCCGCCCAAGCGAGAGCGCTTGGATTGGATGTACGAGGGCGTGGCAACCTCCGCGCCGTCTGCCGACGATTACTTGCTGGGGCGGGCGCGAGTTGAGGACGAGCCCGCCCCGGCTCCAGCGGCCGACGGCGCTGCTGCGGACTCCGCGGGTCCGGCCGAGGCCGCCCAAGGCCACGCAAAGCCGGCGCTGCTGCCCGCACGAAAGCAGTTCACGGTGCGTGTGGAAGACCCCATGTTCGCCGTGATGGCGTCCGAGGGGCGGCGCGCTGCCGAGAGCATGGCTGACCCCGTCGCGATGGCGCGGCTGCGGGAGCGACTCCTCAACGAGCGCCTCCGGGCGCGGGCAAAGGAGCAGGGCCAGGCGCACGCGGCGCCAGGGCATGTGCCTGCACCGCCTTCGTCGGCTTTGCCGTCGTCCGCGCAGCCTTCCAAGCCTCTCGGGTCGAGGTGGGGCGACGCCAGACCCGCGCGCGAGTCGACTGCCCTTCTTGCTTCATCGCACGAGGGGGGCGACATTGAGGACCAACACCAACACCGCCGCCGTCGCAAGCGCCACCGTGACGACGACCACGACGACGACCACGACGACGACCACGCCAAGGGAAGCCACCACCGCCACCACCACCGCCGCCGCCATCGCCACGCTGGCGACGACGACGACGACGTCCATGCCGAAGGAAGCCACCACCGCCGCCGCCACCGCCGCCGCCACGCTGGCGATGACGACGACGCTGACCACGCCGAGGGAAGCCACCACCGCCACCGCCGCCATCGCCGCTCGCGCTCGCGCCGTTCCGCCGACGGTCGTGACGACGCGGACGAGCCCCCGGCTGATGCAGCGGGAGCGGGCGCGGCAACAGCCTCGCTAGCATTGCCACGCGGCCGTGCGGGCGGCTTGCCCGCCAGCGGCCCGGACGCCCCGGCCGCGGCCGCCGCGCCGACTGCCCCTGCTGCAGCCGGCGCCGAGTCCCAGGCGTTCGCTCGAAGCGACGCGCCCGAAGGCCGGCCGGCAGAGGGCCCCGCGCCGGCCCTTGCGAGCACGGCGGAGCGCGAGCCGCAAGTGCAGCTGGCGGAGCGGCGAGCGAGGGAGCGACGCGCAGGCTACGGCCTCCGGCTGCCCGCCAGCAAGGCTGCTGCTCCCTCTGGCCCAGCGGCCGCCGTTGGTCCATCCGCAGCCATGGTGGCCTCAAGGACCAGCACCCTTTCCAAGATGCGCGAGGCTGGCGGGAGGGATGGCAAGACGGCAGAGCTGATTCTCGGCCAGAGGGCAGCTCCAGCACAGCGCCCCGAGGGGGCTGGTGGAGCGGCAACGGGTGCGGCGGTGTCCTCGGGCGCGCAAGCGCCGGGCCGCGTGGAGGCGCGCACCCTTCCACGAGCGATGACGGAGGCTGAGCGTCAGGAGGCGCTTGCGCGCATGGCAGCGGACGGCGACAGGCTGGCGAGGGCACAGCGAGAGCGAGCGATGGCGACTCGGCGGGGCGCTGCTGCAACCGATGAGGCAGAGCGGCTTGCTCTCGAGCGCGCTGGTGCCGCAGGAGGCGCGGCGCTCGTGGCGAGGGCGCTTGCGCCCAACGGCAGCACCGACGACCCAGTGACCGAGTGACTGAGGGAGAGCCGAGTCGCAGCACTGCCCCGCGAACTGCCAGGCGTGAACGAAAGCTGCCAGTCACGCGAGTTGCGCCGGCCGCGATCAATCCCACGCAGCGAACTTCGACGGCGATGCCGTCTTCAGAGCATGGGCTGAGATTTGGCCTCTCGGCTGCGCGCGCGACGTTCCACAGGAGCCAGCATCGGCGCGCGGCAGAGCCAGCCGCAACAGCCACGGCCAGCGACGCTCCACTGCGCGAGGCGCCCACACGGGCCCTTTCCTTTTCGGGGTGCATGAGAGGCGGCGACCAGAACGCCAGGACCTCGAGGGAAATCCCTGGGAGCAAGTCGCCCACGCAAAAATGGCGGTTTCATGAATCACAGCTGCGGACGGCGCCAGCAGGCACCACAGCTCCGCCTCTCGACTCGGTAAAGCGCAGGGTAGGGCGGCGAGCACGGCTCTTTCGGAGTCAAGTGCTTTACGCTCGGCTTGAGGAGCTGGAAAGGCGAGCAGCGGGCCGCCTGGAGGCTGAGGCAGAGCGGATTCTGGCCGACATGGACAGGCTTGGCGCGGGAGCGGCAACATCGCAATTCCAGCGCCGTCTGAGGCACCCTCCAAGCAAAGGGGTGGAGCCTGATACTGCGTCGGGTGATTCTGACGCCGACAGCGGCGACGGCAGCGAATCGGTGGGCTCCCTTCAATCGCTTGGACCGCTGGAGGAAATGCAGGAGGACAATGCGTTTGCTAGAGGTTCCCACGCGCGACGGGTCGTCGAAAGGGCCACTTTTCCTTCGAGCGGGGCACACAGCAGTGGCGTGGCTGTGGCGATTCGGCCGTTCGAAGGCGCGGCGACTGGAACTGACGCAAAGCTGGAGCCGCCAACGTTTTCCTTTCCTGCTGCGCCCAAGGCCCACGCTGGTCGTCTGCCCCCATCAGGCACAGAGTCCGCCGATTCAAGGCTGCGCCGAACTAGCTCCGCAGGCTTCATGAGCCTGGGCCGGCCGAAGACGGAGTCGCACGCCAGCGGGAAGGAGGGATCGCTTGGAATGCTGAGTCGATCTGCCAGCATGCGCGTCATGGCTTCGCGCGTCCAGTCGATGACGTCGGCCCTGAGCGCGATGCGACCACAGTCGCAGAATGCAGTGCATTCGTCGCTGGTGGGTTCCGCCGGGCCACCGTTGACGCGAAAGCACTCCATGGCGGACTCGCTTGTGCGATATGCCAGCCCTGATGGGGACGAGACTGGGGCCCCCGACAAGGCAGCTCGCAAGCTGTCCTTTCGCCCTCGGTCCTTTTTGCAGTCAATGGGGCTCAACGCGCAGCTGAGCTCAAGCAAAAAGGAGCGAAAGCAGATCATGAGCGCGATCGATGCCAAGAGCGGCCAAGACTCCAACTCTGCGATCGAAGTGTTGCGCCGCAACGGCGTCGCTGCTGCGCCGCAGTCTGGCGACCAAGCGGGAGAGCGCCAGCACGAGCTGCGGGTAGAGTGGCAAGCCATGGAGGGCAGCAGGCTCGAGCTGATGCTGCCACCTTGCGCGCCGGAGCGGCACGGGGTGGTGGCCCCTCGAAGTGCACCTTCACGGTCGGGCGGAAGCGCGGATGCGCCCGTCAAGGACGTGTCGACCCGGCGGCCAGGCGGAGTGGCCGACCGCCTCGGCGCGATCGTTCAGCCGCTCAAGGCGGACGACATGCCTGCCGGTAGGTTCTTGCTCCCCTCGACGCAGTTTGCCGCCGACGCGGGCCTCAACACGTTGCGTGTCATGGACTTGCCCCCGGATACTCGCGACCGTTGGCTGGGCGAAGCCTTCAAGCTGTCAACCGCGTCTCTGCGGGAAAAGTCCCTTCGAGCGCGACGGACGGAACGGCCCATCAGGCTGGGCCCCGTGGAAGAAAGGGCACGGCCGCCAACGCGAGTGCGCTTCGGGAACTGGGCAGTGCCTGTATCCAAGTGGAAAGCCGACGACGGCTCTCGGACTGCTGCAACGGCGCCAGCAGCCGCCGGCCCGAGCGCGACGCCCGACGGCCCCGTCCTGTCCAGAGGCGACGAGGCTGCGGCACTTGCGTCGCAGTTGGAGACAATGGATGCACCGTTCCTCTTTCGCGCGTTTTGTCAGCGGAACGCGACGCGGCTGCGGCAGCAAGTGGACGATGCCATCGACGCAAAGTGGGAACGAGAAGCGAAAGCAGGGTGGAATCTGGCAAGCTTGCGACGGTCAAAAGACGCCATGGTTCGGCAAAAGACGCATGGGGGTGACCCGAGCGTCCCAATCATGCTCCACGGGTTGCCCGCTGCAAAACGCAAGGACGCTGGGTCGCGCTCGCAGCGCTTCGAGAGGCGAGCGGCGATTGCGTTCGGGTCGTATGTTGGGAGCAGCAGCCTTCGCCCCAAAGCGTGACACTTTGCAGCGCCGCTCGGTGCATTGCGTGAGTAGGTCGCAATGGAACGCAGAACAATCGCGGCTGCCGGGGCAGGCAGCCACAGGCGCCGGAGGCCACACACAAGCGTGCGTTGTTGATCAGTGCGTCGTCAGCAGCACCAACGTCTCGAGAACCCAGCAGGGCCCACTCGACAGAACTGGGCCAGGCAAACCTGGAGACAGCTCAAGCCAACTCGCAGGCCATCAAAGGCCCGCGCTCCGGCGTTCGTGCTCCCGGCAAGAGCTCTAACCGGCCCGAGGAGCGACGCCTGCTCCTCGGCGACCTCTGACCAAGCTCACACCTCGGGCTCTGCGAATGGCGCGTCACCACTGCGCCATTGTCCCTCGCCGTGCGCGTTTGCAAGCGAGGCCTCTCGGGCTTCAACTGTGTCAAGAGAGTGCCACAGGTCCGTCGCTGACCCGGACAGGAGCTCGGCGTCGGCTTCCTGGGAGGGCTCCCCAGCCTCAACAGCCCTTATAGGGCCTCCAGCGCTGGCGTCAGTCTTTTGCGGCGTGTCGCCATCGCTCTGCCGCGACGGCTCGTCACGGGCTGTCACTGCCGCTTCGGCCGGGGATGTGCTCGACCACAGCGTTCGCGTGACGCCTGGCGACCCGTCCTCCTCTTGCCAGTCATCGCCCCACTGGTCTGCCCCGGCCAGGCGGGTCTGTGGTCCAGAGGAGGGCGCAGTGGCGGCCATGCCCCGAACAAGCGTCTCCGTCGGCCCGTGCCGGCGCGGCTTCGTCTCGGTTTGAGGCGCTCCAGGGCCTCGGCGAACCGCGCGCTGGGGCAGAACTGCCCACTCCACTCGAGGCAAGGAGGACGGCTCGGCCAGTCGGCCCACGAAACCGCTGGAGAGAACCAGGCCGATGCCCTCGTGCTCGCCGTCGACGCCCCAGCGGCGCGTGGTCACGAAGAGGGGCACGTCACGCACCGTGCAGCGCCGCTCATTGAACACGTGCAGCGTTGTGACGGTGCCGCGGGCAGCGTGCAGGTGGTCGCCGAAGCCCTCCACGCCAGAAAATACGGCGCCGTCCGCCCCCAGGATCACGTCACCAGCAGGGCTCATGCGGGCGAGGGCTGCGGGCCCGTGGGGCAGCACTCCGTCCACGCGCAGCACGTCCAGCCGCGCCCTGGAGGCAACAGGGAGGGCGTAGCCCCCGGACGTCGCTGCCTCGTCCAAGGCCGCGAGGTCTGGGTCCTCGTCCACATCCGTGTCGGACACAAAGGCTGGCTCCGCAGTGATACCCAAGAGTCCGTGACCCTCCCACGGGCCAGGACGGAGACGCACGACTGCGCGGTCAGCGGTGCAGGGCGGCAGCAACGGGCGCATTGACCAAGCGAGCCGGCGCGACCAACTTTCGCCCTTGGGCAAATCTCTCTACCAAAGCCTTGCTGACGCGAGATGGTGGAAAAGGAGCGCAGCCCATGGGGAAGCGCATGTGGCGCAGCACGAACTACCGTCCTCACTTCGAAGCGTGTTGGTAAGAGACTCCAAGACTTCAAGGTCGAGGCTGCCGCCTGGGCGCTGGGCGGCCTGCGAGGCGACGCTCTGCTGGGACCCGGTCTCGGCTACGACGGCGCGGACGATGCGAAGGAATTCCTCGCCGTCGTCGCCCTGCGCACATCGGAATGCAAAAGGAGCGGTACGCAGGGCAGAGGGGGCGCGACAGTTGTCAAAGGCCGCCGCAGCTGCAGCAAGGCGGGCGCCCGGCGACGAAGCGCAAGGAAGAGCCGGCAACACGCAAGGCGCCGCGGGAGCTGTCCAGCACGGCGCACGGGCAGTGAAGCAGCTCGGCGAGCCCTCACACACTCGACGCCATTTGCAGACAAAATAATGTCCGTGAACGTGATCAGGCCACGGTGATGCGGGCCCGCCAGCGCGGCTGCCCGTTCCGAACCGAAGGCGACCACGCGGCCCGTCGCGGCGGGAGACCCAAACTCAACGCTCATCACGCGCAGGCCGCGGTCTGGCAACTGGCGGGCCTCGGCGTCTGCGTCCACAACTGTGCGCGGCGTCGACTGCGCCTGAGACCCCTCCCCGTCCTCCCCAAGCCAAGCGCCTTCCTCGCCGAACTCGGCATCAAAGTCGGCCTCCTCCCCTCCAAGGACCGACTCCGCGATGCCCATGGCGTCGGCTGCGGGGGAGAGGAGCGAGCGAGGGCTGGGAGCCACTGAGCAGCGCGCGGCTGAGCAGGCCGAGGTTGGTATCTACGTGCCTCGCGACAGACAGCCCAGGTAAGGGCCACACGGCCCTTGGTGCCCAACGTGTGCCCGCCGACTCCGTGCCCCTCTGCAAGCGAGGCCGGGACCTCCGCGTTCGCCGGCGTCTGCTTGAGGCTGGCAGAGCCGCGACCCTCGCCTCCAATTGGCGAGGGAACCTTGAACGGCCCGCGCATGGCCTTTGTTTTGTTTGCTTGCCTCTTTGGTTTGAGTGGAGCACGAGGTGGTCGGGGCCGGACAGGACTTGAGTGCCAGACTTCGGCAAGTGCGGTTCATGCGAGGGCCACAATTTTGCCGGATCGCTCAGGGGCGAGCACTCGAATGGCCCGCGCAGCTTTGTCCAGAAACGGAGGCCTTGTCGCGACTCTGCCCCCAGCCAAAGGCGACAGTGAATCCAGTGTGCGTGGGGGCGTTTGGGATTGCGGACGTGGACGGTCTTCGCTGCTTGACAATCAGACCGAGGTTGGTGCACGCTCGTGCGACGGAACCGCCGCTCCCCGCAAAGCTGGCTCCGTCACTGCGACCGGGCGCAGATGGATCGAGCGCCACCGTGACAGTGGCCTTTGTGCTGGCTTGGATCTGGTGGAGCTTGCATGCCGCGCAGCTGGCAGTGCTTGCGGGCGCGCGAGTAGAGCTGCGGCGGGTGGCGTTGAGCGCGGCGGCTCGCACGGCCTCGGCTGCCAGCACTCGGCACCCCTCTTGAAGCAAGAGAGGCCGACACACCGCCCCTTGCCCGCTGCCTTCTTGTGCGCGGGCTCGCTTGGATCGCAAGCATGCGCGCCCTTCTGGCTGGCCTCGTGCTGGCGTGTGAGTCGTTGCAATAGCGCCGCGCAGTGCCGGTTTCGTCGCGTTTGGGCTGGTGCCCTCCCATGCCGCTCCAGGCCGCTCTGGGGCGAGGTCAAAGCTGCCTCGCTCTTCTGCGCTGCTTCCCTGGATACCATGGCCCGGCTGCCGTTCAGCGAGGGCGAGGCAGGTGGTGCCCAGCGTTGACGTGCGCTCGCGCGGAAGTCCCGTGCTTTTCGGCCGGCCGTTGGCAGTTGGGCAGGCGGCTTGCCCGTCACCCGAGCCAAGGCTGCGGGGCTGGTGATCACTGAGTCGGCTCCCTCCTCGCTGGATTCTTGTCAACGAATCCGAGGCGCGCAGAGGGCTTGCCTTCAGCCCTCGTCGTCAGCCATCGAGCCTTGCCCTGCGCAACGCTCGCCCCGCTGCATGTTTCGCCTCCTTGCCCGCAGGCTCGATCATGACCGCGGCCGCGGTCCCGAACGGGCCAGACCTCACCAAGACAGCAGCTGCTGCCTCGCCTTTTGAGGTTGTCGAAGGCACTGACCTATCGTTTGATGTCGTCGCGCGGGTCATTGAATCTCTGGTTGACGATGATGGCGTGACAGACGCGGCCGACATGACGCTGCAGCTCTCGGTCAACAATGGAGCTGACAACAGCGTGGTAGCAACTTCTGTGTTCGACGTGTCTGGGTGCCAGGGCACGTATTCTGCCGGCTGCGTCGTGACCGGAGCAGCATCTGGTGCAACACCCGAAGGAAGCGCAGACCTGTTCGAGTTTGTGCTAACCGTGACGGACGGTGATAGTGTCCAGGGCGGGACCACCTTTTTCATTGCCCTGCAGTCGTCCATCTCCGCCACCAAGGACAACCTTGACGTGACGATCGGCGGCGTCTTTGCAGAGTCTGGGACCCGCGACTTCACCTACGACTTGAGCAGTATTTGCACATCCACCGGTGAGGACGACGATGTGACGGTTGAGGCAACGATTAATGGTATCTCCGGGTCGCAAGGTGGCGCTTGCACGGGCGTGTCGCCCGCAGCTGCCCAAAGTACCAGCCCAGAGATTTCGTGCACCTTCACGGGTGCCGGAGTTGTGTCGGTGTCCGTCACGTGCACCCACGAGTGGGACAGCTTTGCGGACGCGCCAGCAACGGTCACAGGCACGTGGACGATTACTGCAAACGGCGCGCCAGTCGTTGGCGCGACTGGAAGCTTCGCCTACTCTGAGAACGGCGGCGCGCGTGCTCTGGGCTCCGACGTTGTATTCTCGATCACTGACGCCGACACCGACATGACCAAGGCGGTCGTTGCCATCGACACTTGCGCCACCGGGAAGGAAACGCTCGGCGTGGCGGACGCTTTCCCCGCCAGCCTGACCTCTGCCCTCACAGACGACGGCTGCACGATCACTCTGACCCCGGCTGATGACGCCGCAAGCGCGTCCGTTGCCGACTTTGAGTACGGCCTCGGAAACGTCACGTTTACTCACACCTCCGACGACCCCGATGCGACGAGCGGCGTCGGGCTCACGGTGACCGTCACGGACAGCTGCGTTGGCGATGCCACGGGCCCAGCTGGTTGCTTTCTCGAGGGCACAGCAAGCGTCTCCTTCAATGTCACCAGCATCGACGACGCCTTGGGCATCATGGTCGAGAGCGAAGCCAACAACGCATCGGCGTTCTCCGCTGCCACGACGACGCTCAAGATCTCCGAGCACCCCGCTGCCGACGCGTGCCTGCAAACGAGCTCGGACTCTGATCTGGTCATCACGATCGAGGACTTCGACGTGGCTTCCTCTTCTGGCGACTTGTCGGCTTCGGCAACTGACCTGGGCATGACAATCATCGAAGGCGGCCTCGACACAGCGGACCTTGAGATCTTCAAGCTTGTGCCGACTGACGTGACAGCTGCGTCAACGTCTCAGATGGGCAGCACGCTCGTCGCCGGCGCGGCCACGTCGATCATGTACCGCACCTACAAGGTCTGCGTTGCCGCTGTGGACGCAGAGACCGTCAACGGGGCCACCCGCTCGAGCTTGAGCACCATCGACCGCGAGAACCTGGCTCCCAACAAGTTCGCGAACATGACCTCCGACGGGAAGCTTCCGCTCACCCTGTCAGCGTCGAGCCCCAATGGGGCCAACGCTCGCAACTTCACCATCTGGTACCAGGTCGTTGATACTGCGGACGAGGCGCCACACTTTTTCCCCCCCTCCGCTGGCACCGCAGCCATCACTGGTCGCCGCACTGGCACGGTTGGAATCGTCAACCAGCGCAGCTTCTACCGCTCATCGCTCAAGGCCAGCTTCACCCTCAAGACGGCAAACCTCGAGAGCGCAACCGGAAATATTCTGACGGACGCCCCGACATACAACTACTACGACTCTTCGGTTGATGCCGAGCTTGTTCAGAATGTGACTCTCCCGCCTCTGGATTTCGTCCATGGCATCAGGAACGAGTTCGCGATTCCGATCTCCAGCATTGCAGTGAACCCAACCGTTGCGGCATCGTCAGCGCGTCCCCGATTCAGCATCGAGCTTATGGGCGAGGTCACCTTCGAAAGCGATCCGGCCTCTACTGGGTCGCTGTCGGGTGCCACAGTGGAGGCCAACACGACAAGTACTCTGTCTGAGCTGTTCCCCGACAACGCCGACTTCGGTTTCAAGTTCACGCAGAACTGGACGCACCTGGTCTTCGCCGGCAAGCCAACGTACGACAGTGCGTATGACCTGACAAACTTCTCCACTGCCAGGACGTCGCCCACCGCAAAGCGCCTTCACTTCCGGATCCATGCCAAGCATCCGACCGACGACAGCCTCGAGTCCATCCGCAACATGTACCTGGACATCGAAGTCCGCGGCTGCATGGATGTGCGTGGCTCCTGGACCAACGGCACCTCCTTCTTGAACAAGAACGTGACGCTCGACGAGCTGCCAGTCGCGACAAACCTCGCCCAGTACGACTCTGCCAACGTAAGCTGGAAGAACCCCAACGGAAACTTCAACGACGACGCAACGATCCCATCACTGTGCACTTTCCCTCCCCGTGCAGTCCCAGCGGGCGAAGCCGCAACGATGGTGGTGTCGGGAGCTCGGAGCGAGACTTCTGCGGCTGCGCTGGAAACCGCGCTTGGCTCTTCCCCAACGGATGCCGAGGTGGAATCGGCCCGCGGCTTCGTGGCGGTCGACGTTCCCACTGGTGCCACTACTGCCGAGGTGGCCATCGAGGTTGCAGGCGTCACAGAGGACGTCGCTGTTGCCGTGGCGCCTCCCAAGGAGGGCGCCATCGTGGATACCGACCTTGCCGTGAAGCTCGGCCCGTGCGGACAGCAGTTCGAGAAGCCGCTCGAGGTGTGTGTCTTTGTGGGCAAGGCGCTCACCGACCGCTTCTTCACCTTGTACCACGCCCCGGCCGTCAACTGCGACGACCTGAGCCTGGGGTATGCCTCCTTCGAAGAGACAACCGGGAACGTCTACAACTCGCGCACCGGCAAGCTGTGCGGCAAGGTGTCCAGCTTCTCAATCGTGGCCGGTGTGAGCTTGCCCGTCCCAACCTACAGCCAGCTCGACGGGCGGTTCATGGTCGCGGGAGGCGGCTGCCCTGGGGACTGCTCGGGCAAGGGCTACTGCCGCGCATACGCCAAGTGCGAGTGCTTCGAGGGCTTCGGCGGCTACGACTGCTCGCAGCGCGTGTGCCCCTTCGGCGACGGCTGGGCGTCCAACTCCGAGGTGCCTCGCGCCTCCGCCGAGTGCTCGGGCCTTGGCGACTGCGACCGCGCAACTGGCGAGTGCCAGTGCTTCGGCGGCTTCGAGGGCCCCGCCTGCGACCGCGTTGCTTGCGAGAACGGCTGCTCGGGGCACGGCCGGTGCAGGTACATCAACGAGCTGCCCAATGCGCTCTCCTACAGCAACTGGGACGCTGCCCGCATCCAGACTTGCGCTTGCGACCCTGGATACACGGGGCCGGACTGCAGCCAGCGCATGTGTAGCTTTGGAGACGACCCGCAGACCCATTGCGGCGGCGGCGCGAACAAGAAGCAGACGGTGACGCTCGCTCTTCCCATTTCTGACGTCGATGCGCTGGCCGGGTCCTACCCCACCGCGCCGGGCGGCTTCGCCGGAACCACGAATGCCTGGGAGACGGAGTACGCCTCTCTCGCCCTCGGCTGGCAGAGCTCCAACGGGGAGCAGTTCTTCACCTCGCCCGTGCACAACCTGCTGGCCACCAAGACCGGCGCTGCCGCCTCCTCTGCCGACCTCAAGACCGCCCTGGCAACGGTGTTCCAGGCGCTTCCCAACTACGTCGCGGACGACGCAATGGTCATCACCGACGCGAGCACGGCCAAGTCCCGCGCCGTGACTCTTGAACTCGCCGGACACCAGAACGCCGGCACGCTCACCGAGGCGTTCTGCCCCGACACTTACGGGTGCCCCTTCCCCGGCTGCCGCCCGCGCTACCAGCAACCGCGCATGACCGCTTCCTTCGTTGCGTCCACCGACGTGGTGCCAGCCGAGCCTTTCGTCATCAAGCCCCCCGGAGGCGTCGACGGCGTGGCCATCAAGGTCACCATCGCCACGGCAACGTACAAGACCGCAGCTGACACCACGACGATCGCGGCTCAGACCTGTCCCATCACCGTTTCGGGCGCCACCATGACCGAAGGGGCCTGCACCACCACGATGGCCGCTCGCCCCGTGCCGTCGAAGAACTTTGAGACCAAGCCGGTCCATGTCGGCGCCGGCCTTCGGCTCAAGTTCACGACCAAGACGCCAGCGGCCGGCGACTACTACTTCTACTACATCGTCGGCTCTTGCACCGCAGTCGAGGTCCGCCCCGCCGGCGAGTCGCGCAAGAGCCTGGAGTGCTCCGGCCGAGGCGCGTGCGATCGCACGTCTGGCACGTGCGAATGCTTCGAGGGCTTCCAGGGCTACAACTGCGCGGCCCGGTCCATCATCCTCTGATGGGCGCGGCGCGTGGTTGTCGCACGTTGCGTGCCCATTCCTGCTGTGCCACGCCCCGTGCAATCCCTACCCGCTCCACAGCCAAACCGCCACACACCACTCGGCAACCTTCGAAGGCTGAACTGGAAGGCGGTTGGAGCTGCAGTTGGCGGCGGCGCATTGCTGCAAAATAGTTGAGCTTTGCTCTGCCTGCGCGTGCTCGGAGCTTGCGTGAAAAGGCCCGCCATTCACCCACGCGAGCGGCCGACGCCCTGGCGGCGACCCTGCGCCCGCAGGCGGACGCGAGGCGGCCTGCTGAGCAGCTGGCTGCCCGTCGGCATTGGAGGCATTGAGCTTGCTGCGGAGCCAGCCAAGCGCCAAGGCGGGGTCGCTGGCTCCTGCGAGATGGCAAGCGCCAATGTTCCGGAGAGCGCTGCGGTGTCCGTAGAGCTCGATGGCGGTGGGATTGAGCAGAAAATGGAGCCCATGTTTGGCTCTTCGCTCAAGGGCCGCATGCAGCAGCGCCTTCCTGCTCGGCTGCGTGGCAAACCCGAGGGTGCTGGTCTGTTTGATCCCTTCACGAATGGCACGGAAGGCCCCGGGGCGCCGCCATACTCGTGGCTGGAGATAGTTAAGACCGTGTTGATGACGCCCATCGCCGTCGTCCGCATCCTGTTGTTCTTCTGTGAGATGCTGCTGACCATCAAAGAGGCGCAAGCGGCCGGCCCCACGCGCGCAGCGCCACTGTGCAAGAGTTCCGCTCCCCGCTCCCGCCCCCGCCCCGATCTGTGTATATCGCGCAAACATGGCGACCGTTCCACCCGCAGTGATCATCCTGCTCCTGGGGGTCTTCGTCTTCGCGGTGAATGGCTGCCGGCGCCGCACTGACAGCAACGGCCGCTGGATTCCGTGGGGTGGCGCTCGCGCCCGCTGCCTCGGCTTTGTCGCTGTGCTCTGCCGCATCCTGCTCTTCATCCTGGGCTTCTTTTGGATCAACGAGCGGTTTCCTCACCACGATCAGCGCCCCGCAGTCGAGGAGGATGCTGGCGCCGGCTCTGCCAACGGCTCTGCTGGCGGTCCAGCCCCGCCTGCACGTGCAGGCGGGAGTGCAGTTGCTCCGCGGCGTGTCCGCCTGCGAGAGGGGTGCTGCAGCAACACAGACGGCGGGTGCGTCGGCTGCGGCAGCTGCTTCCGGTGCGACCACGTCCCCTTCGCGCTTCGACGAGGGGCGCCCAGGATCATCGTCGCGAATCACAGCAACTTCATCGGTGAGCGCTCGCGCGCGCGCGCGCGAGCGCGGCCCTGTTGCAGCGCTCGTGGCAGTCTCTACAAGCCCACGCCCTCGCGCAGCCCGCGCCGCTCCTGCAGCCCCGGCGGAACCTCTCGCCGCGTCTGCCCACTCTGTCTCCCGCTCCACGCCCGCTGCCGCCGCAGATGCCATTTACATGGGCACCAAGGTCTTTCCCTCAGTTGTTTCCAAGGCATCCAACGTCGACGTGCCAGTGGTCGGCTTCGCCGTCAGGTCCCTCGACGCGATCCTCGTCCCCAGCACCCGCGAGGAGCGTGCCAGGATTCCGCCGGTCATGCACCAGATGCGCGACAGGCTTGGCCTTCCCGTCGAGCCCCTCGATGGCGCAGTCGGCGCCGCGGCCTCGGCGTCGACATCACCGCCGCCACAGCCACCGACAGCAACTAAATCGGCTGTCGCAGCAACCGCAGCGGCGGTCCCAGCGAGCGGCCAAACGGCAGCCAAGGCGCGCGGAGCGGCCGCGGCGGAGCGCTCGACCGCCACTGCGCCAGCGTTTCCAGCCGAGGCCCGCGACGCTGCCGAGCCGGCACCGGCTCCAAGGGGCCCGAGGCCCCCTCTGCTGATCTTCCCGGAGGGCTGCGTTGTCAATCAGACGTCGGTGATCGAGTTTCAGCGCGGCGCCTTCGCCCTCGGCCAGCCGGTCCAGCCCGTGGCCATAGCCTACCCGCACCGCTCCCACGACCCCAGCTGGACGCCCGACGTCGGCATGCCGTTCCTCCTCTTCAGGCTGTGCTGCCAGGTGTACAACGAAATCACAGTCACGTGGCTCCCGGCCATTGGACCCGAGGCTGCTTCCCCGGCGCCGGAGGCGGCCGGGCGCGCCCCGGAAGCGCAAGACGCCGCCGCCTCGCCAGCCTCTGCTCCCGGCCGAGCCGCCGGAGCGCGGACTTCCCTCAGCCCCGCTCCTGCCGCCGCGCCGTTCCCCGGGCACGCCACGGCGGGAGCGGCCGGCGCCGCGGCCCCCAAGCAGGTCAGCGCTGCCGACGCTTGGAGGCACGCGCTTCGCGTGCAGACGGCCATTGCGGCAGAGCTGGGCGTGCCGGCATGCCCTCTGTCCAACGCAGACTCCTTCCTCTACCAGGGCGCGATTCGCGGCGGTTTCGCGCAGTACGCGCTGCGGCACATGCTCGCGCAGCCGTCAGCTGACCGCGGCTCGGCGGGAGGCGGGTTCTTCACCCGCGTTGCCCGGCGTCACACCAACGCGCAGATTCGCTCGCTGGTGAAGCTGGCGCGCGGTTTCGCCGCCGCTGACGCGGACCAGGACGGGGCCCTGACGAGAGACGAGTTCGTGGCCCACTTCGCGTCCAGGCTGCTGGAGGTGGGAGCCGCTGCCACCAGGAAGGAGGGCACGGCCGGCGGAAGCTCCGCGGAGGACCCTCACGACGCGGACTTCCATCCGCGTGCCCGCAGCCGAGACCGCGACAGCCCCGCCAGCAGCTCTGCCGAGCCGAGCACCCCGCGGCGCGGCCGGCTGGGCAGGGGCGCGCCGGCAGGGCCGGGGAGGGCGGAGCGACGCGTTCGCGAGCGGCTGGCCAACGCGCTCTTCTCGCGGCTGGACCGCGACGGCGACGGGCTGCTGCGCTGGCGGGAGCTCGTTCTGGGCCTGGGCGTGGCGGCTGCGACCGCGGCTGCGACAGACGGACAGCCCCGTGCTGCCGCTGCGGCGAGTGCCACCGCTGCTGCTGGGGGGGGCTTGGCAGACCGCAGCTCTGCCGGCAGGGCGAGCACCAGCCCGGACGGCGAGCCCGTCGGACTCGGGGCGGACGTTGTGGGCATCACTGGGTCGTCAACTGCCGGTCACCTGCGCATCGGTGCTCCGTCACCGGCAGCTGCCCCACCGCACGGAACGAGTGTTTCGGCGCCATCCGCGCCGGGCGTCGGGCCCAGCTCGCCGCGCACCGCTGCGGAGGCGGAGCAGGCCGCTGCCGAGGCTGCCACTCTTGACCTGCAGGCAGAGCTGGCGTTCGCCGTCATCGACAGGCAGGGCGACGGCCACCTGGACCGGGCAGACGTGGAGTGGGCCGTGACCGCCCTGAGGCGGGCCAGGCAGCGACACGCGCTCAGATCGGGGCCGCGTACACGCGAAACCGCCGTTCCGGTGGAGACTCCTTCCAGGGCCTCCCTCAGCGGCGGCCGCCCAACGGGTCAGCTGACCGTTTCCGTGGGCGGTGGCGCGCCGGAGGGCAGCGGCGCGGAGCCAGCGACGCCGGGAGCAGGCGCCGGACGCGGGGCCGCCGCCCGGGCCGCTGGCAGCGCCGGTCCGAGAGATGCTGTGGGCTCGTTCGGGTCGGGCGACGCGTCGCTTGAAAGGCCATCGCTCCGCCGCGCGGAGAGCGTCACGGAGATCACATCGGAAGTGGACCGGCTCTTCGACGTGGCTTCGAGCCTCCCGGGAGCCTTGGTGCCCGCCTCTGGCGAGTCAGCTGACTGCTCTGCTCTCTGTCTGGAAGGATTCAAGGCGCTTGTCGCGTTTGACCGTGGGGCCGCAGAGCTGCTCCTGCCAGCTGTATCGGTGGTGCGTCAAACTGTCGGGTTTGACGCCGAATGACGACTGCTGCTGTGGCCCTCCGGCGCTGATCGGACACAGTCGCGTCATGTTTCGATTGCGGCTTGCGAGCGATGGCCTCTAGCAAGAGTGGGGCGCATCTGCACAGATGCCCCTCTCGTGGCAGGACGGCGGCGGACGAGGAGCGGGGCACAGGCAGCAGCCGGAGCGTTCGTGAGGACGCAAGAGCGAACGGACGCAGCGAACGGACGCAAGAGCGAACGGACGCAAGAGCGAACGGACGCAAGAGAGAATGGGCGCACGGGGCACCCTGCACACAGGAACACGCGCACACATTCACGCGCGCACACACAAAAAGTGGAACAATGCATCGGCTCAGGGAGGACGGCCGCGCGGCGCTGCTCGGGTCGCTCGCGTGGCGTGGGGGGGAGGCGCCTAGCGGGGCGCGCCGATGGCTTCGGGCATCCTTTCGACGGTGAAGCGGCGCGACTTGATGCTGATGATGGGCACACCGGGGATCTTGCGAATGCGGCGCTGCAGGTCCTTGTCGCAGGTGGCTACGATGTAGCACTTGCTCTCGGTGACGAGCTTGACGATGTTGTCATCTGCGTAGTCGCCTTCCGTCCTGATCCGGCGGAAGCGGGGGTCCTTGGCCAGACGCAGCGCAACCCGGAACTTTGGCCCCAGCTTTTCCAGCTCGGCGATGACGCAGGTGGTCACGCAGGGGATGACCTTGGCGAGGAGGCAGTCCATGAGGCCGCGCACGATGTCCAGCTTGTTCTTGATTCTGCAGGGGAGCGTCGGCGGGGGCGGGCGTGCCGCGGGAGCATTGCGAGCTTGGCCGGGCATCTCCGGACGCAGCACAACGCACGCCGCGTCCCGGGATTCAGGCAAGCGCAGCACGCGGGCGGGCCTCAGGAGCACTTTCTCACGCAAAATTGATGGCGTTGGTGTCGAGGATGACGTAGTACGGCGGGCCGAGGTGCTCGTTGTGGGCGAACCACATTGCGGCCGCGGGCGCGGCCACGTTCTTCACCGGCTTGGGCGCGATCTTCGCCTCGTTAGCTTCGCGGACAGATGTCCTGCGTACGCGATCACAGCAGCGAGCAACATCAGGAGCAGTTGGAGGCCAGGGGCTGCGCAGAATCGTGCCCTGGCCGCGTCGACAGACCCGCCGCGAGGCGCTGTGCCGCCCGTGTGCGCGCCCTGGAGGTCATCGCGTGAATGCACAAGGCGCGCACTCAAGCCTCACAATCGGCTGTCCTTGGTGCTCAGTAGACGCTTGGACATCTGGATGCGCTTCGTCTTCCGGACCTTGGGCTGCGAGAAGGCGCAAGGAGGTCAGCAGAGCGCCTGTGCCAGCGCGGTCGGTTCCGCTGCCGCTTGGAGCGAGCGCGCGGCGCCCAGCGCCTCTGGCCGAAACCGTCCGACGAGCGCTCATGCTCACCATGTTGCCTGGGCGAATCGGCGAGGTGGGCCGGGGCCAGCAGCTCGCTTTCCCCGTGCGCGTTCGGCAGAGCCCTGCTTCAGGCCCGTGCGGCTCTACTTCCCAGGCGCTTGGCCGCGGGTCGCGCTGCCCCGGTACTTGGCGAATCGAGGGTTGGCGGGCTTCCCGGCTGTGCCGCTCGCCTCGTTCCCGTTCATTCTGCCGCACGCAAGGGCGTCGTGGACCAGCACGAAAGCGGTGCTTTTCGCGTGGACTCTCCGTCTGCTCCGCAAAAAAGGCAGCGGTGCCCGCGCGCTGCGACACAGTCGTGACCCGCGATAACGTGTACGGCACTCAACAATGTTCGCGAGGTATCGAATGCTGATGCCTGCACAGGGGCTGCGCGCGAGGCGGGGGCGCAGCCGCGTCCACAAGTTCACACAGACTGACCGGGAACCACCCGATCCTCTAGCGCTTCGTTCGGCGAACGTGCTCTGCGGAGCTGACTCGCGGCAGCCCGCGCGCCTCCGGGAGCGAGCGGGCTCCAGCGCCGTGTTCCTGCAGCGAGGCCGCCCCGGACCCCAGCGGGCCGCGCGGCAGCAGCAAGGGGGACGCATCCAGAGCAAGGTCGGCAGGCGGCACCGCGCCCTGCGGCGGCGGCGGCACCGCTCCCTGCGGCGCCTTGGTGTCCGGGGCGGAAGCCGGCGCCGCGGCCGCCGGGACTTCGATCACAGCCACTGCCACTGCAAGCAGCGCACATACCAGGTCGAGCGCGATGAACGACCCAAGCACGATCTCGTACCCGCCCGACCGGTCGCGCATCACGCCCACGGTCATAGGGGCGAAGCATAAGGCCCAGTTCTGGAGGGCGAGCAGGAATCCGAGCATCGTTCCGCTCTCGGAGGGGCGGATCACGCCGGAGAGCGCGGGCCACAGCGTGGCCGACACGATGGAGCCGCCCGCGCCGATGAGGAGGCACGCGAACTCCGGCGGGCAGGAGCGCACTGCCAGCAGGAGGGCGTGGCCGGGCAGCACCAGCAACGCTCCCGTCAGCAGCATCAGCCCGGGCCGCTGGATCACGTCCAGCAGGTACGCCATTGGCACTGTGAGCACGATGGCCACGGCCGTGATGACCGACGTCGTCCTGCTGGCCTCAATGTCGGAGTACCCCCATCGCTCGGCAAACATGTCCGTTGCAAAGTCGACGAGAGACACGGAGATGCTCGAATAGGTCACCAGGAACAATCCCAGCAACGCAAGCTTGCCGTGGAACCGCGACGCGGCACGAGGCGTGTCCACGCACACGGCCTTGAACAGCTCCTGGCACAGCGTCAGCCGCTGCCCGGGGCTGCCTCCGGAGCCACCCGCGCCAGCGCCAGCCGCCCCGCCGGTGCCAGGGCCGGTGCCTCGCGCTGCCTTGCGCGCGCCCGACCGCCGGGCGCCGGCCGTGCCCCCCGGCGCGAGGTGCTCGTCCCAGTGTCCCGCCCTGTCTGCAGAGCCGTGGCGAGCGCGGCGGCGCAGCCCGACGCCACTACCGAGCGAGTGGTGGTCTGATGGCTGGCCGGCCGCATCGGCGCCGATGCCGGCGACGCCAGGCACTGTGTCGAGCGCCGCCGCTGTGGCCGTGGGGCGCTCAACGGAGCCGTGCCAGCCAAGCCTCGCCCCTTCCTCCTCGTCCTCGTCATCATCGTCATCGTCATCATCGTCGTCGCCGCCAACATCACCGCCGCCGCCGTCGACAGCACCGCCGTCGACAGCACCGCCGCCGCCTCCGCCGTTGCCAAAGCCCTTGTCCCCGTCACCCGCGCCGCTACCGCCGCCACCTCCCCCCGTGAGAGACGGCTCTGCCTCTCCAGGACCTGCTGCTGCGTCCAGCGGCGCGGCGCCCGCCGTTGGCCTCGCCCCCGACGCCGCAACGCCTCCGGCCGGCTCGGCAGGCGGTGCCGCTGGCCCCTCGCCATCTTCAGCCCCGGTCAAATATTGCCCGTCCGCGACGTGGAGCTGCGCCGTGAGCGGGAACTCGCTCATGGTGCCAGCGCCCACCTCCCTCACAGGGGCGTCATCACCGTCGCCAACGCTGTAGGAGCCGGCACCGTCCCCGTCGCCCCCCCCAGCGCCAGGCCGCTCCCCAGCTGGGCGCCAGCCGCCCCGACCGCCTCGGCGCCCGCGCCCCCGCGCCTGGCCGCCAAAGCTGTCCTCGATGGACCAGCCCTCCTCGTCCTCCTCATCGTACTCGTCGCCGCCTCCAAAGGCACCCCCTCCACCGCCGCCGCCACCGCCGCCCCCTCCGCCGCCCCGAGCCTGCCTGCGGGCAAGCGCCCGCTCCCTCCTCTTGCGCCTGGCGCGTCGACGGCTCTGCCACTTCGATCCCTGCTCTGCCGCCTTCTGGGGGGACCACGCGATGACGGCGGTGCGCTCCCAGCCACGCGTCTGCCAGAGCAGGCCGAACACTGCAGCCGCCGTCACGCTGAGCAGCGTGAACGCCACGACGACCCACTCGCCGCCGTAGCCTGCCGCGCGGTACACGGATGGCAGGATGAGGAACACTCCCAGTGTTCCGAGGCGGGCCACCATGAGCTGCAGCGCGAACGCCACGGCCGTTGTTGGGAAGGTGGCGGCCCAGGGGAGGGACGCCGCGTCGCTCACCGCTCCAGCCGTGGGAATGGCGGGCAGCGACGACGTCGAAGTCGCGTCACGCCGAATCACCGCAAGGTCATCGGCAGGCCCCGCCGCCATCGCAACGCCGGGTGCGCTTCCCGAAGCGGCACCGTCCCCGGCTGCCTGGTTCGGCAGAGCCCGCTGCGACGCAAGGAGACCACCACTCTCGCTCACACCCTCGCCGCCGCCGGCACCAGCCGCGCCTCTCGGCAGCTCTCCAGTCGTGTCTGGGGAAGCCGTCGCGCCGGCGACACCGGCAGCCCCGGCAGCAGCTGCGGCCTCTGCCCCGGCCCCGGCCCCGGCAGGCGCGCCGTCCCGCTGAGCTGCGCCGCCCTCCGCCTTGATGGGCCCCTCACCGTCCTTGAGCAGAGCCACTTCGTCCGGTTTCTCCTCGACCTTTGCGGTCCCGAAGCAGTGGGAGAGGAGGGCCAGCTGCGCGGCGCAGAGCGACTCCCCCCCGATTCCCACGATGGCTCTGCCGATCATCATGAGAGACACGGTGCGGGCAGAGGCCACGAGGGCTGTGCCCGCGGCCGCGATGATGGTGAAGAGAATGGACGCGTTGACGGCGCCCATGCGGTCGGTGAGGATGCCGCCCAGCGCCACCATGAAGATGTTGGGCAGGTGGTAGGCGCTGTAGAGGTCGCCGATGGCCTCGGCGCCGAAGCCGAACGCCTTGCGGAGGTATGGCGCGGAGGCGCCCACGGAGTCGTACGAGATCTGCGAAGCGGATCCGCGAAGGGCTGGACAAGGCGCAGGGAAGGGGCGTTGGCGAGAGGCGGTGCCACGGCGAGCTGTCGAGTGCCGCGGCGCTGGCGCGGCGGCGGCAACAGCCCATGTTGCACGAGCGCGCGATTCCGCTCGCAGACGGCTACACGGTCTGGCACCCCGCCAACGGAACCACTCAAGCCCTCTGTTCCTGCCCAGGCTCTCCAGTCCGCGCCCGGTCCCCGGCCGGCCTGAGCAGCCCGCTACACGGCGCAGGCCGGCTCGTGGCGGCAGCCGCAGCATTGCCGCGCCGGCCCGCGCGCGGCTCGTCGCTGCATCAACCAAAGAAGCGCGTTCTCTTCCCTCACTTGGACGCCAATGCTGAGGAGCGAGATGAGCAGCAGCTGGATCACGCGCTCCAGGAGCGAATTCGTGTAGGCGTGCACGCTCGACGCCGGAACCTCGACGGCGTGCGCCTCCGGGGCGGGCGTTGCCTCGTCCACGGCCCCGGAACGGGGCGGGCGGGAGTGCGCGTCCTTGCCCCGGGCCATGGTCATCCGTGGGCCTCCGCGCCGCCGACCGTCGTCGCCTGCCTTGCGGGTGCGGCCCGGCCGGCGCCCCGAGCCGGCAGAGCCGCTGTGGCGTTCGGGGGCGTTGGCCGCTCGAGCGGCCGTCGAAGCCTCACACTCGCGGCGGGGGCGGCCCTTGAAACCGACTCGCGCGCAGCAGGTTGTCGCTTCGCATCCGAGCGTTGTCGCCCGGGCATGGTTGGCGCCCCGTCGCCAGCGCTGGGCGCGCTTGCGGTGCTTGCTGTTGCCGCCGCCGTGTTTTCGCATGGTGAGACCGCGACTCTCGCTTCCGCTCAGGATTGCGCGGCGACGGCTTTGCACAAAATTTTGCGCGTGCGGCGGGGTGCACAAGGGACGGGCTTTTGTTGGCGCTTGGGTGTCGCGGCTTGATTCGCGGGTCGCTCTGCAGTGTGCATCCCCGAGCTGCATCTGCCCGCCCATCGCGCGCGAGCCGGCCGCAAGCGCCCGGCTTCCACGGGTGGCATGTCAGCTCGCCGCGCTGTGCCGAGCCCTCTCCTGGCCGCCGCTAGTTCCCTGCCGCAGCTTCGGCGCAGGACGTGTCGCCGTCGCCGACGCCTGCCGTGACCCCTTCGCCGACCCCCGGGCGGCCGGAGGAGCAAATCTGTGACTACACCACCTACTTTCGATCGTACGCCTTTGAGATCACTGAGGGATTCGACACGCGGGGCCGCGACTGCGAGGCAAACGTGCTGGCTCTGCAGCGGCTGCAGTTCGGGCCGCCGACGGAGTGGGAGATTTTCACGTCCGTCTGCAAAGGTGACTGCAAGGCGTACACGGACCGCATCACGCGCATATTGGGCGTCACGGACTGCGACTGCAGCCGCGTGGCGGACCCCCTCTACCGCTGCCCGGCCACGCCCACGGACTACCTCTGCAGGGCGATGCAAATATGCCTCGACTACGAGCAGTACATGGCCGACTACTGCAGCGAGAGCGCGTGCGGCCGGTTCGCCACCAACGAGGACGACTGGCGCACGGAGCGAGCCAAGTGCCCCGGCTCTGCTGCCACGCCTGCGCTGCTTGCAGGCTTGGCAGCTCTGGTTGCTGTGTTTGCCACAGCGGCTGCTGGCGCCGCACCATGGCGGGGGCTGGGCGGAGCGTGACAGCGCCCAGAAAAAAAGGCTGCACGTGTGTGGCTGCCTTGCGTGCAATCGTACGACGGCGGGCGTGCGCGTGGCTTGCGATGAGAAGTCACTGCGTCGTTGGAAAGGGCAGCTCAATCAATCGAATACAACCCGCTGAGTTGCAATCGTGGAGCGTGAGAACGCAACCTGGCCGTGCAAGGGCCCGCAGTCAGAACGATCCGTGCAAAGCGTGGCTCTCGAGAAGTCTCCTCAAGCAGGCCTTCACGCGAAGGGAAAGGCCGACGCGATGACAAAAGGGTGATATACCAGCCGCGGGAATGCCGTCATTGCGAGCCGATTTGGCAGGGAGCCCACACGTGCCCCTGTGCCGCCGCCCGCGTCACAGCGCGCTGAGCGCCGAGTGCAGGGCCGCTTTGACAGCAGAACTGCCGATTGGCTTGCTGATGACGATGCGGGCGCCGGCGTCCCTGAATCGCTTCTCGTCCTCCGGCGTGCCCGTGACGCCAACGAAGAACACGCGGCCCAGAGCACGCACGTCGGGATCCGAAGCTGCCGCCAGCACGAGCCCGGGGCCGTCCATCCGAGGCATGTTGCAGTCCGAGAACACCACCACTCGAGGGGGGACTGTGACTGGAGCGACGGTGCCAACGTCGGCCAGGATGCCTCGAGCTCTGCTGTTGGAGCTGGACGACGCCGCTGGATCGGCCTTGCGCCCCGCAGCGTGTCCTGCGGCGCCAGAGCCGGCAACTCCATGGCTGGCAAACGGCGTCTTGGAGGCCAGCGCAGCAGCCAGCGGCGTGAAGCCCCTCGGGGAGGCCGAAGCAACGACCGACTGCGCCCTGCCGGCGCTCGCATCCAAAAAGCCATCGCCGGCGCCGACGTCCTGGCCGCCTGTCGCGAGCAATACAAGCCTGTGCTGGGCAGAGGTGGTGGCCGGCGCAGAGTCGCCCGTGGCGGCGCGCGACAGCATGAGTGGCTGGCTCTGCCCACGGCTCACCGGCTGGGCGCGTTCCGCAGGGGGGGACCCGGCCATCGGAGGGCCCTGGCCCACAGCCACGGGCGTTCCCATTCCGTCGCCGGCGGCCGGCTCGACGGCGGCGGCCTCGTCGGCGGACTCGTTTGTCGAGCGCTCAGAGCCCCGAAGCGACACGCCTTGCATCGCCCCCTTGTGGGGCGTGATGGACGCCGCATCGACCACGAGGGAGAAGTGCGGTGTGACGTCGGCGTCCGACCCCCGCGCCGTTGCACGGCTGCTGGGGAGCGGGGTGCCGCTTGGCATGGCCGACGGCGGGCTTGGGCCGTTGGCTGGGGACCTGGCGGCCACGGCGAGGCCAGAGCCCCCCGCGCCAGCTCGGCCCGGGCGGCTCTGGGTCGACTCTGAGCGCGCCTCGTCCGACTCCGCAGCCGCTCCGTCCGCCTCGGCCACCGTACCCACCACGCCCGGGTCACTGCCGCCGGCGAAGAAGCGCCGGTGCCTCCTCGACTCGCGCTGGAACTTGGTCGCCAGCTCCCGGCACAGCCGCTGCAGCGCCTGCAAAGCATCTACGCCATCAGCCGCCTCCTCCACGCGGATGCCCTGGCGGCGGAGCAGGCGGCAGAGCCCTCGCCGCTGCGAGGCCTCGTCCTCCACCACGAGGCAGCAGCACCCGGAAGCGATGGCTGCAGAGGCAGCATGCGCCCCGCCCGCAGCAGTAGCAATACCCGGAGCGTGGGGGTGTGCTGACGACGTGAGGCGCGTCCAGTGGCCGGGAGCAGACGTCGGCTGCTTGGGGTCCTGCTTGATTCGGAACCCTCCTTGCCTCCCCACAGCGAGCATGGGCGGCCGCCTGCGGTGGGTGTTAGCGCCCCCGCCTCCCACCGAAGGCGCTCCTGCCGGCCCCTGCACGCCTCCCGTGGCGGACTTGAGGCCGGCCTCGCTGGCGTCCGACGGGGAGAACTCTCCGACCGACGAGGCCTCCGACTGCGCAGCGCTGGACTCCCCATCGCCGGCAGAGCTGTGCCTGTTGGGGATTCGGCCCGACCGCTCGACCCGGCGCCTCGACCGCCGGGCGTCGCGCTCAGCGCGCGACGATCGCGCCCGCTCCGAGCGGGCGGACGCCATGCCCGAAGGAATCGGCGACCCGCTCCCCGCCTCCTGGGCGTTCGACAGCATGGACGACGCCCTTCCCGAGCGGCCAGAGCCGCGGAGGGCCGCGCTGGAGCGGCTGGCGAGCGACGCGCGAGAGTTGGTGGCGCTGGAGCGGCGATGCGCAGCCATGCTCGCAGCAACCGCGGACCCGCGGCGCTGGGGGTGGGGCTGGCACTGCACGCCAGCAGCGCCTTGGCAATGCGGCGCCGTGGGCTGGCGCTCGGGGCCGCTGGTGGGGCCGCTCGTTGCAGCGGCTGCCACGGCCGACGGGGGAGGTGTCAGGCCCGACATGTGCTCGCTGTGGGCAGGAACGAAGACGGCTCCGGATGACGTGGTCCTCACTGTTGAGGCGGCCTTGGCTGAACGCGCACCCTCCCCGGCCATGCTCGCGCCGTCAGTGGCCTTTTGCCCGCGGCTGCAAGCACCGTCGGGCGCAAGCTCGCTTGGCGCGCGCTCCTCGTGTTTGCTGGTGCGGTTGCTGCTGAGGCGCTCGTCCCCGCCCAGGGTTCCCCCGGCCATGCCCTGCGCGTCAAGCGCCACAGCCGAGCCAGTCAGCACAGTGCGCATGTCCTGGCTGGAGTGCCCCCACCCCGCGACCGAGCTCCCAGCCATCGTTTCTCCGGCCACCGAAGTGCCCTGCGACCGGAGAACGGCCACGCCGGGCGGAAGGAGGACGTCCCCCACGGCAGCGTCGGACTCGCCAGAAGGCTCCTCTGGGAGGGCCGCAAACTGTCGCCCCGACGACCTCCAGGGGGACGCCGTTACGGACACCGCCGTGGCCGACGGCACTGAGGGAGAGTCTCCCGAGAAGGCCGGGTCCCCGGGCATGCTCGTGGCCGAGTCGGCGACGGAGCCGCGAGGCCCCAGGCTGGCAGTATTGGGCACTGCCTGGGACGAGGCTCCTGCCGAGCTACGCTTGCAATTGCGCGCGCGCGCGCTTCTATTCTGGCCCGAGGAGACAGGATCGATCTGCCGGTCCGCTGGAAGCTCGGCAGGGTCCGAGCAGGGCTCGTCTCCTCCGCCAGTCGGGGACCCGCTGCGTGTCGCGCCGGACTCGTCCCTGCGGGCATACGTGGCTGAGCCGCTCGCCCAGGCCGAGATCGCGGGGCCGTGGCGGGCAACGTCAGACGCGCGCCGGCTGCAGCGGCCAGCAAGCCCCGAGGGGCTGCTGAAGAGGGCAGCCTGGACGCCGGCCCGGGCTGGCGAGGCGAGCGCTGCTCCCGCCGGCCCTGCTCCTATCGCCAGCGCCCCGGGGCCTGGGGAGGCATCGGACTCTGCTTGCTGGTCTCGGGAGACAAGCGGCGCAAGGCTGTCGCCTGGGGAGGCGGCAGCGGCGGCGGCGGCGGCGGCGGCGGGCCGGTAGATTGCGGAACCGCCCGGCTCGCCGCTGCTTCCCCCGCTGCGCCCGAGCCGTCGGCGCTCGAGCAGCTCTTCGTGGTCCCGCGATCCGCCAAGCAGCGTCGGCTGCTTCTCCAGGTGCCGGCGCACTTGCTCGGACAGCTGGTGGCCGATCGTTCCAGCGCCCGACCGGCTCAGCCCCCGGTCGGGCGTCGCTTCGGACACGCCTCCGCCTGCGCGGCTGTGATGCGTGCCGCCGGCCAAGGCACCCCACTGCTGCCCGCCGTCGCGGTTGTGGCTTGGGCTATGGCCTGGGTGCCTTCCCGTGGCGGAGGCTCCGATGGCACGGCTCAACTGCGGCGCCCGCACCCGCACCGGCACCCACATCACGAACTCCGAACCCTGCTGCCCGTCCAGGCGGTCGCGGTGGCCGACCGCGCCCCCCATCAGCGATGCCACCGCGCGGCAGAAGGCCAGCCCCAGCCCCGTGCCCGCCATGCGCTGGGAGAGGCTGGAGGACGCGAGCTGCTGGAAGGAGGCGAAGAGGGAGGATCGGTGCTCGGGCGGCACGCCCGCCCCGTCGTCGCGCACCACCAGCACGAGCACGGCGGGGGCGGAGGGGCACGGAGAGCACTCTCTCGGGGCGCTCCGGTCGGCAGTAGCAGTGGGGGAGGAGGCGGCAGGACGTCGACGTCCCTCCCTTGGCTCGCTGCTGCCCGTGTCGATTCGAGGCAGAATAGCACCTGCCGCCGCTCCGGAGGCGGACGCAGCGGCGGCAGTTGGAGACGACGCGCCTGGGTGAAACTGCCCTGCCTCCGTGCTGTCGTCGGCGGAGCTGTCGGGACCAGAGGTCAGCTCAACCAGCAGGCGGGTAGGGGCAGCGCTGCTGCCGCGGCCAGCGCGGGCCCGATCACCCCTGGAAGTGGGCGGCACTGACGCGGGAGTCTGCTCCGGATTGCCGCCTGTTCGCGACGATTCGTCCGCACCGCCGGACCCCCCCCCTCTTCGCTCTTCAGGCACCGCCAGCAGCGGCTTCACGTGAACGGGCACTCCAGGCGCCCCATCTGCACCTGCCGGGCCAACCGAGAGCGCCCGTCGGCTGGCGGCGACGGCCGTTGCCTGGGACGGAGACAGCTGAGGGTGGCTCGCCTTGGAGCGGGTGCTGACTCCCAGCTGCGCGGCGGCGTCGGCGCCAGTTGCACCGGGAGATCGAGGCTCAGCCGAGGCTGCAGCAGCGCCGTCAGGTCCCGCCCCTGCGCCGCCGAACACCAATGACGCGGGCTCCCCTGGGTACATGGACGACCCGCCGTCTGTTGCGGCGGGCCGGTGGCTGTCCATGACTGTCGTCAGGGTGCGTTTGCTCATGACGGCGGACTGCGTTGCGGCCGACCGGCCGGCAGTTGGCGCCACCCAGCTCCCGATGTCCTCCCATGCTGAGCTACGCTGCGGCCTGTGCTGCCTGCGACTGGGATTGGAGGCCGCCCTGCTCTCGGAGGCAGCGGCAGCTGCCGCGCCGCCGAGCGCCGCAGCAGAGCGAGATGCCGCGGTTGGCAGCGTGTAGCCGCTGGGCAGCGCGGCGATGGTGACCTCGACGTCCACGCGCGACGTAGCGAACTTCACCGCGTTGGAGCAAAAGTTCGTCAGCACCTGCCCCACGCTCGTCGCGCTCAGCGCCACCTCCGGGCGCGCGTCGGCGACCCCGCCGCCGGGCTGAACCAGCGTCCCGGCGTCCCAGGCGAACCGCACCGACACGTGCGACGCGCCGCCCTGCCGGGGCTTCTCGCCCCCGTACATGAGGCGGAGCGGCTCCATGACGTCGTCGAGCGAGCGCCACTCGACGGCGACGGCCTCCGTTTGCGCCAAGGCGACCTTTTGGAGGCCCAGGGTGTCGGACAGGATATCGCGGGCACTGGCCAGGCCGGCCCTCACGGAGGCCAGCTCCGAAGCGGCGGACAGAATCGCGTCCGCTGCGGACTCCGTGGCCGAGCCTGCCACGGTGCCCGGCGCTTCGGGCTGTCCCTCCCCGCTGTGCAAGCTCTCCGAGCGACTAGAGGTCGAAGCGGTGCTTGGACGCCGCTGGGCCGGGGATGGCGCAGCGGCTGACGATGCTGGGCCGACCACTGAATGCCGCGACACGCCATGCGTCACTCTGCTGGGCGACCGCCGTAGCTGCATCGACGCCAGAGGCAGATCCGGCGCGGCGGGCCCTGCAGCCGCAGCTGCCTCCTCGGCCGTGATCGAAGGGCGGCGTTCCGCCCTTGAAGTGTCCTGCCGCGACGCGCTATCGCGGCTCTTTGCCACGCGTGGGCTGGCCTCTCCAGACGCCACGTGCAGGGGCTGCGCCGAGTCCGTCAAGTCCGACGAGTCCCAGCCTCCTGGTCGCGGTGTCCGGCGCTTGCGGCCTTGTCCCTCACTCTCTGTGCGCAAGACTCCTTGCCGGGGCAGCTGCGGCAGCCCCTCGACGGCAGTCTGGAGGTTGCTCGGCGCAGCCATCAGGCTGCCGGACCTCGACCTTGCGCGGACCTCCGAACCCCCGCCCTGCCCTCTCAGTGGCGGCGTTGCCGCAACGCTGTGCGCTGCAGTGCGGCGCCGCAGCCGGTCGATGGCCATGGCAGCATCTTCCAGGTCCAGCGTTGCGTTGTCAGCCCCAAGCATCGCTGCAGACACGGGGTTGCGCGCCTCGTGGCTTACGTAGCTAATCAGTCGGTTCAGCCCGCTGGCTTTGGCTTCCAAGGCAGCCTGAGTCTTGAGCATGGCAGCCCGCTGGTGGGCGGCAGCTGCCGTGACCAGCATGGCTGGGACGATGAGAGTCGCAAAGATGCCCGCAAAGACAAGGGAAACGGTGCCGTTGTATTTGAGATGGGTCAGAAGCGTCGAAAACACGTATGCAATCTGCGTCACCGTGATGCTCAGCATCCCGATGACCGGGCGCACCGGCACTCGGATCGTGCAAGCGTAGCTCTGGGACTGATTGCTTCGGCGGCGCTCGCTCCCTCCTCCGGCAACATCGCCCGCCGCCTCGGGCAGCTGGCCCAGCGCCATGATGGACAAGAGCCGCACATGTTGCTGGGCGAGCACTTTGGGGGCTTCGGCCTGCATGCCCGGCTTGTGCTGCGGCGGCATCGGAGCGACAGCCCGGGTCGATCGGCGCCTGCCCGCGGCTCTTGCCGTGGCCGCCCTAGTAGGGCAGCCTCGGCATGCGTAGCCCCTCGGTCCACTTGCGACGGGGATGCAGGGAAGCTGGATGCGGGTTGGAGTCCAGCGAGTCGTCAGCAGGAGGCCAATAGACGCAATGGCCAGCAAACCCATCGACACCGTGACCAAGCCTATCGTACTCGTGAACGCCAACGGCGTTGGCAGAAACTGCGCCAAGCATTGGACGGACGTAGCCCCGAAGAGCCCGAGTGCCACGACTGGCCACACGCGGGCGACCTTTCCGCGCGCGCGGGCGGCAAACATCATGAGAAGCGAGCCAGAGACGAAGTTGAGGAGCCGAAGCCAGCTCATGGGCGGGCCGAGCGCAAACTCCTTGTCGCAGCCGCCGGGTGTCTGCACCGCCACAAGGTCGGCTTGCAAGCCCAAGAACGCAGCCACGATGACCAGACTCCCTGAAGGCACGATGAGCGACCAGCGCATGGCCCAGATGTAGTTGACACGTCCGTTGGCACTCGCTGGCCGGCAGGCCGCCCTTGCCGCCCCCGGGAGCAGCAGCACGGCGAGCAGAAACCCGAGCATGCCCATTCCTATGAACCCGGTGCTGATGACGAGCATTGAGGATTCCAGCTGCTCGCTGGCGGCGACGGCAGCGTTTCCGCCTTCGGAAGAATCTGACCCGCTCAGCCGCTGGCTGCCGCACGGCAGCCCATCCGCGTACGGCGCCGCCGCAACCCCCGGCGATGTCTCCGGCACCAAGATTCCAAGGACTGTCGTCGCCACAGTCAGGCCGACCGCGATGGCTGCGCCAATTGCCGCGGCGCGGTCGAGCTGGGCGTCCGCGCCTGCCCAGCAAACGCCCCCGACTCGCCCCGCCTGCCGGGCCACATAGGACTGCCGAGGCGAGCTGCACAGCACAAAGCTGAGCACGCCTTGGTCTGGTGACTCGTCCGCAGTCTGGGGCCGCCGCTCCGATGCGCTGTCTGACCTGGGGCTGACTGGCATCCCTTGCTGCTTGTGTCGGCCAAAGCGACCAGCGCCGACTCCCAGGCCCCGCGACCAGCAAGGGGCGCCAGGCAGACTTGCCCCACGTCCGGTGATGACCTGCGAGCGCGCTGGAACTCAGTCGCGCCGGGAGCGCGAAGGCTTCTCTTGTCCTCGGGGAGCTGCGCGGGTGGCTGTGGCGCCTTCTGCGCAAGCCTGGCAGCTCCCTGCGTCGACTCCCTCCCAAGCCGCTTGCAGGGGGTCCGGAGGAGGCGCGCGCGTAGCCGATGAGCACGCGGCTCACGTGCCAGCGTCACCGGGTGCCGCCCCTCCGCCAGGTGTCTGGGGCGCGAGTGGCCGGAGCGTCAGAGGTATTGGCGGGTTGTTCCCTCACAACAACTCAGCGAGACAGAGGAGCTTGCCTGCAACTCGGTAAGGCAGTTCAAGCGCAACGCTCGCAGCCGGCAAAGCCGGGCGGCAGTCCCTGGCGTGCCTGCTATGTGGGCCCAGGTTGCGCATCGCGAGCGAGCCTGGCGATGGGGCATTCTGGACTGGCTGGCAGGCAGGCAACCCCTGAATGCACCGTCCGTCAGGCTGCGCACGCTGGTGCGACGCTTCCCGAGCACACACGCAAGCGGCTCCACCGAGGCTCGATTGCCCGGACACAAGACGGCGCTCGCTTTGGCGGTGCGCGAGGCCAGGTCCGTGGGCGATGGACGGGGCAGCAAAGGTGGGGAGGGGGGTGATCACCGGCGACTCGCAAGCATTGTGACGACACGAGCCCCTTGTTTGAGAGGGCGCTGTGGCACACACGAACCAAACAGCCGAGAGCGCACAAATGTGACCTGCTGCTGGTCCCGCAATGGCTTTCATTGCGCCTCAGGAAGCTGGGTGGGCGTCATCCCGGAGGATTTGCCGAAGAACTGAAACGACAGAGGCGAATTCCAGCGGCTTGGCAAGCACGAACTTGGCGCCCGCAAGCGAGAAGGCGCCCTCGTCCTCAGCCGAGCCGGTGGTGCCCACGAAGGTCACTTGGCCGTGCGAGAGAACTGATGGCAAGGTGCTCGCCGCCGCGACCAGCTCTGGGCCGCTGAGTCGGGGCATGCGGCAGTCGGTCCACACGATGAGCCGGCGCCGGCGCTGCCGCGCAGCCGAAGCGATTCCGCGTGGCCGCCTCTCGCCCTCGATGGCTTCCATGCCTGGGAGCCCTTCTGCCCCGCCCCTGCCTTCGCGCTCGGCCGCACTCGGGGACGGCAACTTCCCGTCGTTGCTGCCAAACACCGACGTCAGAGCCATCGCACTACTGCTCCTTCGCAACGCGGGTGCTTGGTCTGGAGAGCTGGCCGGCAAAACTGCCCTCCTGGGCGCTGAGGGGGGAACAGACTGGGCGAGTGTCCTGGATTCGGCCGCATCGCCAAGCGGCGGAGACGTGTCGTACTCAATCGCACCGCCGTTCGCGCCGAGCACGCTTGAGCTGCACAGCTCGACTAGCTTGTCCAAGCCTGCTTGGCCGTCTGCCGCCTGGCTGCACTCGAGACCGAGACGCCTGAGAAGCCGGCACAGGCCAAGCCTCTGGGAGTCGTTGTCCTCCACAACGAGGCACGCAGCGCGGCTGCCAAGGTCCCCGAATTCGCCAAGCAACGAGTCTGCAGCAGCACCGCAGCCGCCGGACGAGGAAAGCGATCGAGCCGGCGTCGAGGGCGTCGTCAGCGCCCCTGAAGACGGCAACGCCGTTGAAGGCATGCTCTGGATGCTTCCCCAAGTTGCACCTTCGTCAGGCACTCGCTGAGCAGCAAGGGAGGAGTTGGAGTGTTGAGCCCGAGCTTTGGCGCGCGCCACCCTTCGGACGTCCCTCTGAGCCCTCGACTTGGACCTGACTGTCATGCAGGCTGAAACGACTCGACTCCGTCCCGCAGGGCTGGCGGCGCCCTCCGGCGTGGAGCCTGCCGGGCTGGGGTGCAGCGCTTCAGCCACGGTCGCGTCCTCCACCACGTCGCGGCTCCCATTGCCGATCGCTTGCTCGAAGCCGCTTGCGGTAGGGGTGTCGGCGGGGCTCCCTTGGGACGAGCGATGACGCGAGCCGCTTTTGGAGGAGGACAAGAAGCGGAGGGGTGGAGCACCCGACGAGCGCGGGTTGGCTTCGGTGGCTGTCGAAGGCGAGCCAAGCCCTCGGTGAGTACCGCCGTGGCGCGAGTGCGGAGACTGGGAGCGGCCAGTCAAGAGGCCATCCAAGCCGATGACTGTGTTGCTTCTGGTCGCCACGACGTGGCCAGCGTGGAGCGAGCGCTCCCTGCTCAATCCCGCGCCCAACTCGGCTCCGATGGGCGCCCCAGTCGTTGACAGCGGCGACCCGCCGACAGCTCGGCGAACCCCGGGAAAGCACAGCGCGCCGTCTCTCGGTTCCCGATCGCCAAGGGAACCAGATTGGCCGGTGAGCGCAGGGCTGCTTGGCACAGGTCCCCACCGCGCCTCGGTATAGCCAAGGGCAGCACACCGCGAGTCCGATCGGTGCGCGTCCGCTCCAAGGTTCGATGAATGCACGCTCTGCTCGTCCGGCACCTCCACCCCGTCATCGTCAGTGCGGACGGCGTAGTTGAGCGAGCCTGCTCCAGACGACTGACTCACCACAGCTCGCGCTGCCGGTTTCGCATCGGCCCGAAATGCTCCTTGTCGCTCTGTACTGCGAGATGAATCCTCGCGGCGGCCGCTGGTAAGACGGCGAAGCCAGGAGGGCCGCCCGCTGGACAAATTGCGTCCCCCCGCGCGCTCGCCGGCCGAAGTCTGGGGCCCAATCACCACGCCCGCTTCGCTCTCCGTCAGAGCAATAGACGGCCTTGCGAGTTCCGTGAGCTCGGCGGCTTGAGCAGACGTGCTGTCGGTGTCCAATGCCAGGGATGGCGCCCGCACCCGCACCGGCACCCACATCACGAACTCCGAACCCTGCTGCCCGTCCAGGCGGTCGCGGTGGCCGACTGCGCCCCCCATCAGCGACGCCACCGCGCGGCAGAAGGCCAGCCCCAGCCCCGTGCCCGCCATGCGCTGGGAGAGGCTGGAGGACGCGAGCTGCTGGAAGGAGGCGAAGAGGGAGGATCGGTGCTCGGGCGGCACGCCCGCCCCGTCGTCGCGCACCACCAGCACGAGCACGGCGGGGGCGCTCTGCACCACGGAGCTCGCGACTTGGCCAGCTACGAGCACGCGTGACTCAGTCATGGGAACAAGCCTCCTATTCATCCCTGGGAAGGCTGCCAGGTCGGCAGCACTCGAATCAGTGGGTGCGGCTGCTGCCAGGGCCGCTGCCACGGGGTTTGCGGTGACTGGGGCCGGCGGAGGCTGGCTGACGGCCTGTGCACCACCACTCGCTGGCGTGCTTCCGAGTGGGCGTTGAGCCGCCACTGGCACCTGCCGACCGCCGAGCCCGGCTTGGTCACAGGGGAGCGGCGCCACGGTCGCGCTTCCCGGGCCGTGACGTCCGGGCCGGGGCCCCGATGCAGCGCAAGCATCCGGGCCAACCAAGGGCTCGTGAAACTGCGTCGCGATGGTGACCTCGACGTCCACGCGCGACGTAGCGAACTTCACCGCGTTGGAGCAAAAGTTCGTCAGCACCTGCCCCACGCTCGTCGCGCTCAGCGCCACCTCCGGGCGCGCGTCGGCGACCCCGCCGCCGGGCTGAACCAGCGTCCCGGCGTCCCAGGCGAACCGCACCGACACGTGCGACGCGCCGCCCTGCCGGGGCTTCTCGCCCCCGTACATGAGGCGGAGCGGCTTCATGACGTCGTCGAGCGAGCGCCACTCGACGGCGACGGCCTCCGTTTGCGCCAAGGCGACCTTTTGGAGGCCCAGGGTGTCGGACAGGATATCGCGGGCACTGGCCAGGCCGGCCATCACGGACCCGATATCAGACACAGCAGCGTGAACAGACTCCAAAGCTTCGCGCTGCTTTGCCGCCGCCGTCGAGATGGCTCTGCGTTCAAGTGTGCAGGCCGTGGCCGCGCCCGACACGGGCTGCACCTCAGGACCTTGTGCCCCGTGTGAAGCCCGAGCTGACTGAACTGTGCGCCACGCGCTGGAAGGCAGTGATGCGTGGCGCGCAGCCGCTGGAGGCCTGGCTGGCCGCTTCCGCAGTGCCTGCTGTGCGTTTGGCGTGCTCTGTTGCACCGAGTCGATCTCCTCTCTGCCATCGTGGCCCTGCACCGAGGCCATGTGGGCGAGAGCCGCGTCGAGGCGGCGAACTGCCAAGGCCAGGTCCAGGTCGGCGTTCTCCGCGCCAAGCATTGCGGCGGAGATGGGGTTTCGCGCCTCGTGGCTGACGTAGCCAATAAGCCGGTTCAGGCCAACGGACTTGGCGTGGGTGGCTGCCTGCGTCTGCGCGACGATCGCACGCTGAAGAGAGGCGGCCGTCATCAGAAGCGTAATGGGAATCACCCCTGCGCAAATGATTGCGGACACTCCGAGGGCGTGGGTTCCAGGCCGCACGCGGCCCTTGTCCAAGCCCCAAGCCAGCAAGCTGAGCCGAAGAGCGGCCACGAATGTCGTTGCCAGCACGGGCGAGCTCGGTAGCCACACCCTGCAGCAAGGCGCCAGCTCAGGCCTCGAGTCCGCTGGCTCGTGCTTGGCGGGAAGGGGGCCGAGGCTCTCAACTTGCACGAGACTCAGCGCCAGCCGAGGGAGTTGCCGTTGCGATCCTCTCGCAGACCTGGATGCGGTGCGTGGCTCTTGCGAGGGCCTCGCTCCAACCCTCCCACGCCTTACGCGCCGGCAAGGCGGAGAACACCACCAGCACGAAAGTGGGAAGGAGACAAGCTGCGTGCCACCAAGCAGGATCAACGTCATGGCGGCGGTGGGTCCGAAGTCCGCGACTTGCGCAAAGAACGTGACAGGCTGGCCGAGGCCCGGGCCCACGACCGTGATGATGTTGGCAAGCACGCCGCTGGTGGAAGAGAGGCCCGAAGTGATGGCCCAGAGCAGCCCGATGTTGCCGTCTTGCCTGCCGGCGAGCAGCATGGTGATTGCCGACGTGTAAAACGTCGCGAGGTGGGACAGTGTCAACGTGCTTCCTATGCCGAAGCCGGCGGGGCAGCCGTCTTCGGGGTCAACGAAGAGAAGGTCACCGCCCAAGGCCATTGGCGTCCCAGCGATGCAGATGCACCCGATGGGCAGCAAAATGGCCCACCGGTATGCCCACAAGTAGCTGTCCCAATGCTCCGCGCTCAACCCCGAGTCTTCGGCTCGCTCTGGACGCGGCAGCAGGAGCGTTGCCAGCAGAAACCCAGCCATGCCGAAGATGACGAATGCGTGCCCGATGAGGACGCGCCCCATTTCGTTGTGAGCGAAGGGGTTGGGGGGGCCTTCGGCTTGGCCTGCGCTCGAGCTGGCGTTCCTGCAAACCGAGCCTGCATCGAAGCGAAAGGGCACCGCGCTGGGAATGGTGCCTGGGCTCAAGATGCCGATTGCCAGCATGGCCACGGTGCAGACGGCGTGCAGGAGAGCCAACGTCGCGAGGACGGCGTCAGCATTCCTGCTCGATGGAACCCAGCAGCATCCGACGCGAGTCTCCTTGCTGCTGCCCTGGCAGCAGCGGAAGGCGACGCGGTGCAGCGATGACTCCCGCAGGGTCTCTCCGACATCCATTTCGCGCGGTTGCTGCGGCTGCGGGGACTTGCTGGCCCTTGCGGGGTGCTGGCGCGCCTGTCGGGCTGGAACGTCTCGACGAGCTGCCGAAAATCGACACGCGCTTGTCCGCCTCAGCTGGGCTCAGCGAGGCGCACAGAGGCCCGAGAGCACCACCCGCGGTGCGGGCCCTTCGACAAGGCCGAAAAGAAGGGCAGCGAGCGCCGTCCGGTGCACGTGGAGTGCTCGCTTGCAGTGGCTCAAGTCGCTGGGAATTGCTGCGTTGCTCGTCGAGCAGCCGTTTCCGATCTCGCCAGTTCGGGCAGGCTGTGGCAAACGCGCCCTTGGGCGCCAGGCACCGCCGGCGCAGTCGGCCGGGGCTGACTCTAGAGAGCGCGCCCCTGCAATGCCCGGGCACCTGGCTCTTCGGTGGCGTGATCGTGGACGGCTGCAGACAGAAGTGCGGGCGGGATCGTCGCCCGGTTGTTGAGGTAAACGTTGGACGCGCAAGCTGTGGCACGCGACGCTGCTCGCTGGCGAGCAGCGGCCTAACGTTCGTGCCGGAGACTGGCAGCAACGCCCAACATGCCCGGGTGGGTCGGTCCCAGCGCTTGCACGCGTGCGGGCTCGGCCAGCGGAATGGAAGCGAGGGGACCTGGAACCAAAGCTTGTGTGTGTCAGCCGGCTAGCCCAGCAAGCCGCCCCCCGCAAGCCCCGCACCATGACTGAAGAACCCGGGCCGCAGTCTCGCTTGAGGCCGGCCAGCCAAGGGCGCAGAGTGCTTTCCCGCGGGGGCGCCCGACTGGGTCCTGGGCCCGGCCCGGGCCTGAGAAGTCGTCGCGACAGGTGACACGCTTTGGCCGGCGCTCCGGCGCTCCTCGACAACCATCTGCTCGCCGGCTTGCTGCCGAGCACCGGCCGGCTTTGCAGCGGGCCGACGGCTTTGGCCAGCCGCTCGAAACCCTGGCCGCGCAGCCCTCTCGGGCGAGGGCGCGCTGTCCCGCGTCCTGGACCTCGCAACACTCCTCGGAGACGTGTCTCGAGAGGCGGCACGACCTTCGCGAGACGCGCCGAGCTCGCCGCGCTGCGCCCTGCGCCCACCGGGGCTGTGCGCGGCCTGGCCGGCGCGCCCATGGGCGCCCCGTGGCAACGCCGACCGATGAGAGCGCGCTGGTGATGTTCCGGCATCCGCGGCAGGTGCGGCGAATCGAGGTGCCGCCGCCCGTGGGTCAGTTTCTGCTGACTCGCGCAGGGAAATTCCGTCGTCGCCGACGGCGCGCGCGATTGCAGCCGAGTACGGCGAAGGCGGCGCCCGTGCTGGCGAAGAAGCAACCCTGCGTTCAGCTGCCCCTGAAGGAGGCGAACGCTCGTGCCCTTGCCGTGCGCTTGCACCGACGCTGGAAGGTCCGGCCCGACGCGCCGCGCGGATCGGCGAGTCTTCAAGTCCCGCCTGCATCTGCGGCGATGCGGGGTTGCTTCCCCTCTGCTGCCCCCCCAACCGTGGCGAGTGTGCAGGCGACGCATTTGTCGGGTCCCTACGCACCCTGCCCCCCTCAGTCTCAAGACCGGGCCTGGGCGGGGCTGGCGGCCTGCTTGGCGACGTTGCAGTGAGCGCACCGGTGTGCAGGTCGCGCGGCGCGGCTTCGGGTGGATGGCCAGCTCGGGGAGCAGCCCCGCCGCGTGATGGAGACACAGCTCGAGCTCCGGGGTGGGCGGAGCGCGGCTCCCCCACTGCGGGCCTCCGCGTCGGCGAGGCTGCGGGCACAGGAATGCGACTGGCAGGCACGGGCTCTGGCTGAGGCGGCGCCGGCTCGCTGCCATCGTCCGCGGTGGCGGCGGACACGCTGGGCCACGGCCTCGTTGCCTTGCCGTTGCCTGGCGAAAGCGGGCGCTGCCCAAGCTGCTGCGTCGGGGCGGCGTCAGGCAGCGACGTGCGCACCGGCGGGGTTCCTGCTGGAATTGGCACGTCCGCAACCACCTCACGCGCCGGAGGGGGCGACGGAGGGCGCGCTGCTGGCTGCTCTGGGGAACAAGCCAGGCTCGAAGGTAAGGCCAGTTCCTTGTGGAGGTCAGGATACGAGCGGCCAGCTTCACAGGCAGCTGCGCTGGCAGACGGCGAGCATGGCGACCGAGCTGGCGGGCCGTGCAGTGAGGCGGAAAGAGCCGTCTGTGTCAGCGCTCTCGTGTCGTACCAGGAGCTTGCCGGGGGAACAATCGACTGGTGCGAAGGAAGACCGACGAAGAGGCGTCGAGCCGCCGCGGGGGAGAAGGTCTCGACGTGGTCAGCGCTCGCGGTGGGATGAGCAGGGCTGCTCCGTTGCTGCTGGTGCGGGCGCTGGTAATGACGCAGGTGGGCTGGCTGCGGCTTTCGCGAGGCGGACTCGAACACGGCGTCCCAGCTCTTGGAATCCGGCTGGGTGGAGGGAGAGTCGATGGGGGAGCCACCGGACGCCGCAGCTTCATGGCGCCATTCCTCGGCGCGCGCGGCCAGTGGCACTGCCTGAGGGGGCAAGCCGGGTGCTCCTCCCCCTCCTCCTCTTGGCTCTTCACGTGCGAAAGAGTCGGGCTGATCCGCCTGGACAGCCCTGCCATGCTCCGTCGAGGTCGACGCCGGTGAGCAATGCCGCGCCGGCCGGGGAGGCGTCACAGCTCGCCGCTGAGCAGGGGCCCCAGCAGCCGCGGCTGACCCCTCGCTGCTGCTGCTGCTGCTGCCAGGCGCTTGAGGGGAGCCGAGGGCACCTCCCGACGCTTGCGCTGCAGACCCGTGTGCGGCATCGGCGGCTGGCGGCGATGCGGCGGCAGAGTCTGCGGCAGAATCGCGCCCCGCAGCAGCGCCAGCTGGCCGAGAAGCCTCGACCGGAGGCGGCGGAGGGGGTGCGCGACGCGGTGATTTCGCGCCCAACGTTGGTCCGCCGCCGGGTGACGAGCCTGCTGGGTCTGGTGCAGGCAACGTCCCGCTGACATCTCGCTGGCCAAGCACGTCCGAGAGCCGGCGCAGCATGTCGGCAGAGCGCTGTTCCGCCTCTTGGATGCGGTGATGAAGCAGCTGCTGGTAGTCGGAGGACCCGGAGCCGTCCGCGCCTGCCGCTGCCCGCCTCGCTGCCGCCAGAGACGCGGCGACCGTGGCCGGCCCCGGCGAGCTCGCAGCACCTTGCCCGGCATCGTCTTTGCGCGCGGTGCTAAAGCCCCCCTGTCTGACAGGGCTGCGCGCACTATCGGCGCGCAAGCCCGGGCCGGGACCGAACGCCGCCGAGGCCTCGACCATGCCGTCGGCCAGCTTGACAAGCGGGGTCGTGGTGTCCCGCAGCCACAGCGCCGCAACTTCCTGCGAGGCCCCCCCGCCTGGGCAGGCATTCGTCGCGAGAGTGTGTCCGGGACCGTTGGCGAGAAGTCGAGTCTCGCTGCCGTGGTCCGCCCCGCCCCGTTGCTGGCTGGGCGCAGGGGGCGCCATGATCCGCCTGGCGAGCGACGCGCCACCGCCCTCCGATGCAGCCACCGTCGCAAGCCGGGCCGCGGCTCCGGCCACCAGCCTGGCTGCAAACAGGCCGAGCGACGATTCGTTCCTGCGACGCCGCTGGCCAGGCCCGGAGGCCTCGCTGGAGGACGATAGGCCGCGTGTAGCATCGGCAGCCTGCGCCACCAGGCGGTCCAGCACCGCCTGGAGCGCTGCGGCGTCGCTGGCCGCGTGCTCCGGCGAGCCGCCCTCTACCCCGGCCGATTGGCCGCCGCGCTCCGCACCGGCCGATTGGTCGCCGCTCTCCGCACCGGCGCTCCCCTGGCTGGATGCACGTGTTGATTCTGTCCGCTCCGCGCTTTGCGGTGCGGCGTCGCTGCGAACGAACCACTTGGCGGCCGTTAGCAGTTCCGCCATTGCCGACGTGTCCAGAAGCGAAGCTGCAGCCGAGAGCGCCACGGGGGACGCCTCCTGCAGCTCAGCCAGCACGGCCTCGGCCCGCAGCTTGCGGCCCTCGGCTGACCGGGCGCTAGCCGCAGCCCAGAGCGCCTGGTGGGAGCGCCGTGCTGCGGCTACCGCTGCCTCCTTGGTGAGCGGGTACTTGTGCGAGGTCAAGTACTCCGGGGTCGAGCCACCCCGTGATCCGGACTGAGTGCCTTCCGCGGACTCGGACTGCTGGCTCTGCCGATCGGGACTGGGAGACCGAGCCTTGAGGGGGCGGCCCTCCGTGGCTGCGGCGGTGCTGCTGGCGTCGGGAGCAGGCTGGCCTGCGGCGGCGGAGGCGCCGCCTTGAGCGGCATTGGCGGAGGGCGCTGAGGAGCGAAGCGCCGAAAGCGCCGCGCCAGCCCATGAGGGGTCAACGCCGAATGCGGCCACGCCCCCGAGCCGTCTGGACACGGGCACCGCGGCATGGGTCAGCGTCACCACGGGCACTGTGAGCCGCCCGTCGCTGTCGTTGGCACGGCCGCGGTCTTCCGTGTGCGGCGGCGATGACGCCCCGCCAGCGTCGGCAGTGGATTGGGACCTACGGGTGTCACCGGGCGGCACGGCAGAGGCGGCGCTCTCCCCAGCGCTCGCAGGGCCCACGGGCGGTGCGGCCTGCTGGGTGCGGGCAGCGGCAGCATTGTCTGCCGGCGACGAAACAGCGGAGAGGACTGCCCTGAGGGGGTCAATGTCGCCCCCAAACGCCGCCTGCGGCACATCCAGGGCCTTCCTGGCGGCTCTGGCAGCGGCGAGCCTCGCGCGGCGGGCGGCCGCTTGCGCGTCGAGGTCCGCAGTCCGGTCGTCGACGGGCGAGGGGCGGGCGGGCGGGCGCGGCTCCTGCTGTTCGTAGGGAGACCCCTTCCTTCCGTGGGATCCTGTGGGGGAAGGGGAGAGCCTGCGGCCGGGGGCCGCCTCGCCCGAGATGCCTGTCGAGGCTGGGAGGCGCTCGCGTCTTGAATGCGCCTGCTGCGAGGAACCAGCCCCATGCGTAGGCCTTGGAGGCAACTTTTGCGGGGGGGAGGGCGTCGAGTAGCCCTCTGGGCGGAGCGATGGCCAGCCAGGAGCGGACCCCGCCTCGTCCGGCGCCGCTCCCAGCACGGGGTCGGCCCAGACGCCGTCTCGAGACGTGGACGCATCGCCCAGCGACGAGTGGCTGTGGCTGAGCGACTGGTGACGTCTTGGGTTCCGTTGACGGGGGGACGGGGGCGAAGGCGGCGTGGCTGCGGTCGGAAGCGCTCCGGAGCGGGCGGCGGCTCCTCGGGCGCTGCCGGCCGCCTCCCTCGTCGGCGGCTGGGGCGGGTGGCGCCGCCCGTGCGGGTCGTGGCGGGGTGCGCCTGGTGGCGCGTGTTCCAGCGGCAAGCGAGCCCCGTGGGCCGCTCCGGGCCGCGCATCGGCTGCGCGAAGCAGGTGCCAGTCGTGTTGTGGCGAACGGCGGCCTTCGCTTGCGCCAACACCAGGGTGCCCGGGAGGGAAGTCTGTGCTCACTGGCGCGTGCTCAGGCGGCTGGTGGGCAAGGAAATGCGATGCCCTGGCCCTGTCGGCAGGCCTCCTCGTGGTCGGAGACGCAAGCAAAGCCACGGTGTCGGACGTGGGCACCAGGTGTGCAACGTGACCTGCGCGCGGCCTGAAGAGGCGGGACCCGGCATAGTCGCCGTCAAAGAGGGCCGTGTACTGCGTTCGCTTTGTCCTGGGAAGGCGCGGGGGCTCCGCCGACTCGATGGCGGCCCAGTCGCCGGGTCCAAGCTCCGGCAGCGCACCGATCCATCGAATGTCCTGCGTGATCGCGCGGCAGCCGCAGGGCAGACGCGGGATGGGAAGAGCGACCGCGGGTACTGGCAGCGCGTGCCCGGCTTGGGAAGTATGCGGCGCCCGTGGTTGGTCGCCACGGCAGGCCTCAGAACGCAGGGGCTCGAGCGAGGGGGTCTGGTTGCTGCGCTTGCCGGCCCCAGTCCCAGCGGCTGACGGCGCCGCCTGGAAGCGATGCGCACCGCCCAGGACGCACGAGATGGGCATACCCCCTCATTGGCCGTGCGTGCCGCTCCGGAGCGACGCCTCGCGGGCGCTGTTGGCGGGCTTGCCCTGGCAGCGAGCTGCTGCCGCGCGCGCAGGGGGGCCGATGCAGCAACTTCGCGCCAACTCACACCTGTGATGGAGCCGTCGTGCGTGGCGACGGCAGACCCGACACCCAGCGCCATGCCCGCCGGTGCGGCGCCCGCGCTTGCGTCGGATGCCGTCGGGCAATGAGGTCGTCGCCGTCGCAGGGCGTCGCCTCGGGCTCTGCCGCCGGGACACGGCACGTGTTCGCCGGCGCGTGATCGATCGCGACCGGGTCAAGAAGGAGCCCCTGCGCGAAGCCGGGGCGTCGGGCACCTCTGCGCGGAACCGAACCTCGCCTTGGCGTGCCCTGGCCAGGCACATTGCGACTCAGCCGGTGAGAATCGCGTGTGTTGGGAGGCCGCCGCGTCAGGGAAGCGGAAGGCCCCACAGCATGCGCAACCAAACGCTTGCCCGCGCGTCAATGCTGCGCACCCTCGCGGACCTGAGCGCGCGGCCGCGCCACCCGGCCCCCATGGGTGCACGGGCGAGGGGCCGGGGACCGAGGGGCCCACGGGCGTCGGGAACGCTTGGTGGCTCCCTCGCCTCTCCCCGCGGGCTGAGGGGGTCGGCGGTCGCTGCGCTCGCCGTGGCAGTGAGAGGTCGCAGCACGCGCCGGCTTGACAGGCAATGTCTCGACTTCGCATCCCAAAGTGACTTCCCCCCTCGGCCCCCCCTCGCGCTGCGCACCTGTGCCGCAGGCAAGAAGGCTGGGCAGCGAGCGGGCAGGCTCGTCGGCGCCTGTCGCTTCAGCAGGGCGCGGCCTCGCGAGCGGCACCGGCTGGCTGGCAAACGCTGACGACTGCATCGGCCGCCTTCAAGTCGCCCCAGTCGGCAACCGGTCGGACGACCCCCCCGCGGCAGCCGATCCGGATGGCCCTGCGGTCCTCCCCAGACGCAAGCTCGTGCCTCCCAAGTCGCAGCGAGCAATCGACTGGCTCGGGCCAGCTCGAACCGGCGGCGCCAGGCGCTGATCGTCTGCCGGCGCCCGATTCCGCGCAAGCGCACTCGCCGCCGCGGCCGGCTGCCGGAGCCGCCGAGCCCTGGCGCCGGCCCCGAGCGCGACACCAAGGGGCAACAAGCCCCCCTCCTGCGCGCTCTACAAGCCCGAAGGAAACGCTCAACGACGCGACGGGCCTGGGGTCGGCCGCGTCGACTCGAGCTTACGCGGCGGAGCGCCCAACGGGCCCAGAGTCTGCCGCCCGCCCGAGAAGGCAGCCGAGGCTCCGGGAAATGGACAGTGGGCGCACTTCAGAGTCGGTTGGCGCTGGCTGGGCATCGGGAACGCCCAAACGCGACGGGCGGCAGGACGGCTCGCTTGCAGGACGCTCGACCGTGTCGGGGACGCGAACGGCGCACTCCAGCCGCAGCAGGCGGGCAAAGCGGCGCCAAGGCGGGGCCATCACAGTCGTGCGTGTGCGCAACGATGGCCCGTGTGAGTCAGCAGCCGCGCTGTACGAGCGGCTGCGGGGGGCGGCCGCCGCCAGCTTGACAGTGCCGACAGGCGATCTGAGCGGCACTGTCCTCACCGACGAAGGGTCGCCCGCGGACGTGCGCAGTGCCCGCCGGGCCCGCCCCTTCTTGGGCGAAGCGGCACGGGGGGAGGACTCAACTTTGGCGCTTGCAAACGGCGCGGGCAGAATTGGGAGCAGCCCCGCAGGCATGCCGGGCCGGTTCTCCCGGCACCTAGCAAGCCCTGGCAAAGACAGGTGGAGCGTTTTCGCGGCAGGGTCTGTGCAGGTTGCCCCGTCGCCGATGGAGCGGACCCGGGAGAGCCTCGCGCTGCCATCGCGAAGCCTGGCGGGCTCCGTGGGTCCCGCAGCCGCCGATCCGGCGAGCATGCCTTGGGAGTCAGAGAGGACGCCCAGCGATGCAGGCGCGGCCCGCGTAGGTGAATCGGGACGCTCTCGGGTGGGCTCGGGTCGCCAACCAAGTGACAGCCGTGCCGTGGAGGCTTCTGGCGCAGCAGGAGACTCTAAGCTCCGCGGCCGGCGCTCGCCCGCAGGCAAGCAGACTGGCGGTATCACCGTCTCGGCATCAGCCGGTCGACCGTCTGCAGCGCGGCGTGCCGCGAGCGGTCAGGACGCAGCTGGGGGCGCTGGCACGTCAGCTAGCCGATTCCAGGACGATGCCGACGTCATGGGATCCAAGCCTGGAGGCGCAGACGGTCGAAGCGCCAGAGCTAGGGACAACGCCAACGCGCGAAGCGGCGTCGAAGCATCATCGATGCAGCTATCCCCACTTTCAGGCGTGGAGGCCCATGACCGCCGCGACGGTGAGGGTCCCTGGCCGTGGGTGGATCGCGGAGACGGCGACGGCAGCGATGCCGCAGCAGACCTGCAGTCAGCTGGCTCAGACGACGCCGGGCGAAGCCCCGGGCAAGGCGGCGCGAATGGCGCCGCTCGGTCTCGGGCTCGCGGCCCCCGTCGCGAAGTGGACTCTGCTGAGTGTGCTGCTTTTCATTCTGCAGCTCAGTGTGCGGATCACGCTGCGCTGCAGCGGTTGCTCCGATCGGGGCTGTCGCCCGACATGCAGGACTGTGCGTCGGGCCGCACGGCGCTCATGGTGTGCTCGGCGAGCGGCGACGTGGCCGCAGTTGAGCTGCTGCTCAACGCCGGGGCCTCCGTGCATGTGGCCGACGATGCCGGCATGACCGCGCTCCACCACGCGATCCGGTCCAGGCACGACCCGGTCGCCCGGCTGCTCCTGGCCGCAGGGTCGGACGTGGACGCGGCCGACGGCAGCGGCGACACGTTGCTCCTGGCCGCCATCGAGGTCAAGCTCCCGTCGGTGGTGAAGGTGCTCCTCGACGCCGGCGCGGACATTGAGCTGGCATCCCCGTCCGGGGAGACCCCCCTGATGCGTGCGGCGAGGCTCGACCTTGCAGGAATGGTTCGAGAGCTGATCCGGCGGGGATGCGACGTCAGAGCGCGGGATGGCGTGGGCGACAAGGCCTTTGACGTTGCAGTGTCGCACGGGAGCTTTGGCGTGACCCGCCTGCTGCTGCGAGCGGACCCGGTGCAACGGGCCGACAGGTTAGCAGCGGCTGCGGTGGGGCAGCGCAGAAGCAAGTCCAGGTCAGCCGCCGGCGACGGAGGCAGCGCGAGCGGTATCAGAGGAGGAGGGGACGGCGACGAGTCCAGCGGAGCTGGCTTGCGGCATGGGTCTGCGTCTGATGGAGCCTCCGCAGCGGGCGCGCTGCCCGCAGGCGGTCGCCCGATGAGCCCTTTGGAGGGAAGCGCACTGGCCGACGATGCGCGGCTTGGCGTCCTGGTCGACGAAGCCGGCCGCCTTGGCGCAGACCCTGAGGACGACGACGATCGTGTGCTCGAGTTTGAGCTTGCGTTCGGCCTGCCTGCTGACGTGTGGGACATTGTGAAGCGATTCGGTCTGCAGGCACTGGCCGACCGCCTGGCCAACATCGAGTCCCTTCGCTCTGCCAACGACTTCAACACGGTGGGGCGTCGCGAGCTGGCCAGAGCGGGGCTCAGCCCGCGCGAGGTGTTCGAGTACTCCGAGGCGGTGCGGCAGCGTCTCCACGAGGAGCTACTGGACCGGGCTGCTGTGCACCAGCCCGACGTGCCCCTTGCGGACAACTTTGCGTGGGTTGGCGCCGTGGGTCGCCTGGTGCAGCGTTCAGCCGGAGCTGCCGCAGCGGCCTTGTGCTGCGGGGCCTGCACCGACCAAGTGGGCGATCCCCGTGGATTTGGGGCCGGGGTGGAGGAGCGAGCTGTTGCCACAGCAACCCCGGAGCAGCGTGAGGCGTATCGGCAGGAGATGCTGCGCGACGCGGAAATGGCTGCGGCCGACCGAGGGTTCGAGCTGCTCGACGAGGAAGACGACGAAGAGGGATGCCCCCCGTGTTGCTGCTGTGTCGCGCTGGCCGAGGACGAGCTGGAAGCTGAAGGCCTATGCGGGCAGGTCAGCCGGGTCGCCATTCTTGCCACCGGCGGGATCGTGGCAGACGCCACAGGCATCGAGTTTCTGGGCGACGTGTGCGACGGCAAGCGCCTCGGGTCCACGGCGACTGCTGCGGCGCGGCTGCGGATGCAGCGGAGTGCATCGGTGGCTGCGCAGGCTCGGCGCCGGGAGCTTGTGAAGAGGCACCCGCGTACCAGTGATGACGACCCCGTCAGCGCAAAGTCCTCCGTCGTGCACGAGCTTGATCCGCACGACGGCCTCGAGGACGACGAAGGCTCCTCGGACGCAATGGCGCAAGCGAGGGAGCTGGATTTAGGTCGCCTCCACTAGTAGTGTTTCGGGCCACGCGCGTGGGAGCGCGGGCCAGATTTTTTTTGCTAGCAACGTTGTGAGGCGGCAGTGCCTCGTTGGCCATCGCCATCCGGTCGCGCCGCGGTGCCTGTGTGTTGCGGGGCTCTTGTGCCTGGCATAGCGGTTGGCGCTCTGCTTCGATGTGGCTTCTCTTGTGTGCGTGCGCTTGAACCAACGGATGTGTGAGCGTCGCAAACGCGTTGGGCCGCGCGGGCACCCTGCCGCTGCTGACCTGCACAGTCACAGGTCGCCTCCCCCAGTGTTGTCCCGGCGGTCGCTGAATGGAACGGACGTGCGGGCGCGGCTCAGCGATTCCCAGCGTGCGCGCAATTTGTGAAGAGCGTTGCGCAGCAGAGCCTGATGCAGAGAGCCCGGCAGCAGAGCAGCAAGTTTTTCCGCAACCCGAGACGACGCGCGATGGTTGGCACTCCGCCTTTCGAGGTGTCGAAAGCATGGAGAGCCCGTCAGCGCTCGCCGCTTTTCAGGCCATTCGGTCTGCCCATGGCAAGGCCCTCCCTCAGGTTGAGGTTGTTTGGGATGGCGTGTCCGTGACCGGGTCGAAGCCTGCGGGTCGTTGCGCTTCGAAGCCCGCCCCGCTGCTCGAGGACGTGCACGCCAAGGCGCGCCCCGGCCGTCTGACCATCGTGAGAACTTGCACCGCGGTATCGCACCATGCCGCCACGGGACCGAGAGAGCCTGTGTCGTTCCCGTGGCGGGAGTCCCGAGGGCACTGCTTGCTCGAGCTCCGCGTGGCACGTGGCTCCGTGGCGGAGCGCGAGTTCCTCCGCAGCCACCCCCTTGCTCGCCCCAGCAATGCTGGATCCACCGGTTCAGAACGCGCTGACTGGTACGCCCACCTCTAGCGGCTGGGGTGGCTGCTGGGTTTGCCTGGGCCGGAAGCGGGGCGGTGACGCCAGCTCAGCCGGGCGGGAAAACAACTTTTCCGTCGGGGGACTCTTTGCTCCCGCGCGCTTGCGCCCAGGGGCGCCCCCGTGCGCGGGACCGCCCTCCCCAGCCCTCTTCTCGAGTTGCCCAGCACTTGATTCGCTTGAAACGGTCCCGCCTGCGCCCCTGGGGCGGCGTGGCCGCAAAGGCGGGGGAGGCAAGCCCGCGCGGCTTTCTTCCAAAGTCGTGGCGACGCGCACCTTCTGGCGTGGAGGCTTGCCCCCCGTGGCGCAAGGGGCCCCGCCTGCCACCACCCGCCCCCGGCCGCGGGATCCCGGCAGAATGATGGGGCAATGGCACCGGGGCTCGGTCTTTGAAGCCACCTCCACAGCCGGCATGTGCCGTGGTTTCCGAAGTTGGCCACCGACCTGCGCCACGGGGCAGATGCTGCCTCCCCAGTCTGATGCGCGCGCGGGGCTGCTGCCCGCGCTTCCCTGCTGCCCATGCAGCTTGCAATGCGCACGCCATTGGGAGGCGAGAGGCAACGAGCATGCTGCGACACGCCTTGCGGAGCGCATCGTTCCGCAACCCGACAGAGACGCGTTTTTCGCCTTTTGATGCGTTTCGGTTCTTGCAGGTGATCGGCAACCCGGGGTCTGGCAAGTCCACCCTCCTCCGCCTCGGCAGCCTGCTCCCGGTTTCCGGCGCACACGTCACTGGCGGAGCCACCCGCCTCAGCGTCGTCGGCGCCGATGCCGAGTTCAACGCCGAGGTCGCGCACTGGCCCCGCCTGGCCTCCATGGCCACCCAGTTCGACAACCACTTCGGCCTCCTCACCGTGGGCGAGACCCTGGCCTTCGCCGCCGCCAACCAGCAGCCCGCCGTCCCGGGAGGCCCGACCGGGCTCAGCGCCGAGGAGGTCGCCAAGCACATTGGCCTCGACAATGTGATGAACACGCGCCTCGGCACCGAGACCGTCCGCGGCGTGAGCGGCGGCGAGGCTCGCCGCGTGTCCGTGGGCGAGGCCATGGTCGGGCCCGCCCGCGTGTGGATGCTTGACTCCTTCAGCGACGGCCTGGACGCGGCCCGCACCAAGGCCATCACGTCGGGGCTGCTGCGGCCCTTCGCCGAGGAGCTGGGCGGCACGGTGGTGGCGGCCCTGCAGCAGCCGGCGCAGGAGCTCTTCGAGCTCTTCGACGACGTGATCCTGCTCCGCGACGGGCGCTGCCTCTACTGCGGTCCGGTGGCCGACGCCCCGGCCTTCTTCGAGGGCAAGCTCGGCCTCAAGCGCGAGGACGACGTGTCCGACCCGGAGTTCCTCGCCGCGGTCTGCTCGGAGCCTGAGTCCTTCGGCCGGCCCGGGCGCCGCGTCGCCTCGGCCCCGCTCTCGGACGTGCCGCTGACTGCGCCCTCCCTGGCCGCCGCCTACGTGGCGCATGTGGTGCGCGAGGACGACTCGGCCGCGGACGCACCGCTGCTGTCGTCCAACAGCTCCACCGGGCCGCTGGACAAGGAGCAGGCTCGCGCCATCTTCGCGGCCAGCTACGCTCGCAACGGGTTCGCGCAGACGGCGTCCGTGTCCTACCGCGAGGTTGTGAACACGGTTCGCGACATCCAGTTCCTGCAGAGCCACTTCGTCCGCGCGATCATTCTTGCCCTCATCGTGGGCTCGCTCTTCTCCGGCCTCGGCGTGGACGACTTCGTGCAGCGCATCAGTCTCATCTTCTTCGCATGCCTCCAGCTCGCCATGGGCGGAGCGGCCGAGCTGCCCGTGGCTCTGAACAACAAGATCATCGTGGACCGCCAGTCGCGCGTGAACCACATGTACCGCCCCTTCCTGTACGCGCTGTCGGTGTCCCTGGTGTACTTGCCCATCGTGGCGCTGGAGACGATCCTGTTCTGCGCGCCCATGTACTACATGGTGGGCTTCGCCGAGGCCGGCGAGCGCTTCGCGGTCTTCTTCTCCATCATCCTCCTCCTCGTGATTGCCATGACGTCGACCTTCCGCTTCGTGGCGTGGGTGTCAGGGTCGCTCGAGGTGGCTCTGGCCGGCATGGTGCCCTTCATCGCCCTGTTCATCCTCTTCTCCGGCTTCCTCGCCACCCGGAGCAACCTCGGCTGGGGCGACCTCGGGCAGGGCATCTACTGGTTCACGCCGATCAGCTGGGCGATCCGCGCGCTGGCCATCAACGAGTTCAACGCGCCCGAGTACGACGCCGTCATCCCGGTTCCCCGCGCTCCTCCCGGCACAATGATGCGCAAGGGCACCGTGTACCTCCAGACGTACGACGTGGAGCCCGAGGACGAATGGATCGCATACGGCTACATCTACATCGGGGCGTTCTGCGTTCTCATCATCATCCTCGGGTCGATCACGTTCGCCTGCCGCGTGATCAGCGAGCCTCGCGGGACCCAAAGGCGCCTTGCCGGTAAGACGGCTGCGGACAAGCTTGCCGCCTCCGCTGCCGGCCGCGCCGTGTCTGCCGCTCCTGCCGCGGGTGATGTGGAGGCGTCCACTGCCGCTGGGGCATCGGATGCCAAGGACGCACCGGTGGCTGGCGCCGCCACCCCTGCCGGGGCCACCGGCAAGGTCTCCCACGGCAAGAAGCTCGCCTTCCGCGACCTCGTCTTCGACGTGCGCCTCGTCGGCGCCGCAGCAAAGAAGGCCGCAGCCAAGCAGGCCAAGTCCGACAAGAAGGCTGAAGCCGACCCGTCAGTGCTCGATGCCGGGGCCGTCGCCCGCGGCCACAAGCGCCTCCTCCACCGCATCTCCGGGGTCGCCCGCCCAGGCCGCATCCTCGCCCTCTGCGGCGAGAGTGGCGCTGGCAAGACCACGCTGCTCAACACCCTGGCCGGGCGCACCGTGACCCAAGGCCACGTGATGGGCTCCATCATCCTGGGCGGGACCGCCATCGCGGCCACGCAGCTCCGGCCCCGCGTGGGCTACTGCGAGCAGTTCGACCGCCACCTCGCCACGGCCACCGTGCGCGAGGCGCTCGAGTTCAGCGCGTGGATGCGCCGAGGCCACGCGGCCACGCATGCCAACGTCATGGCCGCCGTGGACGAGGCCCTCGACCTGCTGGAGCTCCGCCCCGTGGAGCACCGCGCCATCGGAGACGAGAAGGCAGGCTGGGGCCTCTCCCGCGGCGAGCGCAAGCGCGTGACCATCGGCGTGGAGCTGGTGGCGGACCCGTCCGTCCTCTTCCTCGACGAGCCCACCACGGCGCTCAGCTCAACCCAGGCCCGCGACGTGGCCCGCGTCATCCGCCGCGTGGCCGACTCCGGCCGCACCGTCGTCTGCACGCTCCACCAGCCCTCGGCCGGTGTGTGGTCGGCCATGGACGACCTGCTGCTCCTGGCCCGCGGCGGCTACACCGTGTACTACGGCCCGCTCGGGCCCGGCTCCCGCACGATGGTGGACTACCTCGAGTCGCTTCCCGGGTCGCACCCGCTGCCCGACGGCATGAACCCCGCCGACTACATGCTCGACGTCATCGGCTCGGAGGGCAAGACGGATGCCAAGGTGGCCGGTGTCAGGGCGGCTGCCGCGCCGGCTGGAGGGGAGCCCGCGCTCGCATCGCGCGCCTCCACCGACGCCGCGGGCGCCCATGCTGAAGGCAAGCCGGCCGCCGCTGCCGCTGCCGCGCCCACGCGCGCCCAGCTGCTCCGTGGCAAGTTCATCGAGTCGGCCGCCAAGGCCACCCTCGACGAGACTCTCGACGGGATGGGCATCGAGCGCGACAGCCACAGCCGCCGCCTCGCGAAGACCTCTGTTGCCGCTGATGCCCACGGCGACGCCTCGCGCCCCAACTTCTGCGTCCAGTTCGCCATGCTGACCAAGCGTGCGTCAGTCGACTTCTTCCGCGACACCGAGTTTGGCCTGAAGCGCTGCGTCCTGTTCGTGATGCTCGCGCTCATTGCCGGAGGCGTATTCTTCCAGATCGAGGACAACACCCAGTCTGGCGTCATGAGCCTCGTCGGAGGCGTGGTGATGGGCGTCATCTTCGTGTCGGCCATCACTGCCAACACGACTGCAGTTGCCATCGGCAAGCGCCGTCCGTCCTTCACCCGGGAGCAGGCCGCGCATACCTTCGACCCCACTGCCTACGGCCTCGCGCTCACCGTGGCCAACCTGCCGTGGATCTTCATCTTCAGTGTGCTCTTCACCGTCGTGTACGCCCTCATGGTGGGCTACGCGTTCTCGGTGGTGCCGTTCATGATCCTCGTCGTGTTCATCCTGGCCAACTCCTTCAGCATGATCGCCCTTGTGCTGGGCTTCCTCGCCGAGACGCCCCAGCTGATGACATCCATCCTGTCCGTGATCATGGCCGTCGCGTCCATGTTCTCCGGGTTCTTCCTTCCCCGCGCCGACATCCCCGACGGCTGGATCTGGGTCCACTACCTCTCCCCTCAGTCGTACGCGCTCGAGGCGGCCATTCCCTCCGTGTTCGTGTGCCCCGAGGGTGAGCCTGTCGTGTCGTACGCCCGTGGCCCTTGCGGTACCATCGACGCTCTGGACGGCGGCGTGCTGAAGAAGGACGTTCCCAAGCTGGACTTCATCGAGGGGCTGTACGGCCTGGAGGCCCAGTACAGCGGCCGCGCCATCGGCATCATGGTGGCCGAGAGCGCCGCGCTGCTCCTCCTCCTCATCTACGCGCTGTGGCGCCTCCGGAGCAAGGCCGCTTGAGCGGCTGCGTTGTGGCTGCAGCACAGCAGATCCTCTCGCTTGCAAGTCGGAGCGGCATTCGTCGCAGGTCCCAACAGCGACAGTGACGTCTCGGGCTTGCCTCCTGGTGGCGGTCTTGCGCCTTGGGCGAGTGCGCCGGTCGTCCTTTGTCCTGTATTCCAATTCTTGTCCTAGTCTGCTCCACCTGCGCGCTCATCACACGCCCGCGCGGTCAGAGCGCCACAAATGGCCATCGTGTTGCCTTGACGAACGGCAGCACACGCATCGCCAAAGGCCGCACTGAGAAGAGCGACACTGCCTCACGTGACAGCTGCGCGCAAGGGCTCCAGGTTGCAGCAGGCCGACCGTCAGCTGACAATGGCGAGATGATCCGCGAGTATTGCCGCATGATTCCTGATGGGCGGGTGCCCCCGATCGTGGCCGAGCACGCTGCGTATCCGCGAGAGCGGCACAGGCACCACTCAACCAGCGTCGAGAACGGGCCCCTGCGAGCGAGGGGTGCAGAGCAGGACGGGCTCCCGCGTCGAGTCGTGGAGGGCAGCTTGAGAGCCAGCCATCGCCAAGCAAGCAGACGGGAGACGCAGCCCGTGTCTCGGTGCCGCACGCGCAGAACATGCTGCGAATGCCCACATTCGGGCACTGACTTGCGCGGGGGGGGGAGACGAGGGAGGCACAGGGGCGAGACGGGGTGCCAGGTGCAGGGAACACAGCTCAACTGCATGCAGGAGGCAGGGCCCGTAACGTTGCAGGCCCAGCCCGCAGAGCCGAGCACTCTATCAACGCCTGCACCGCCGTGCCTTTGCCCAGACCGTGCACTCCTCAACCAGGACCACCTCCGGCTCCATGAAACATGCTACGGCGGGCGACGCGCTTCGGCGCATTCGCGAGGCCCACGGTCAAGCTTTCCCTCGGGTGCAGGTCGTGTGGGATGGCGTGTCAGTCACCGGCAGCAAGCCCCAAGGTGCCTGCGCCTCCAAGCCTGCGCCGGTGCTGGAGAACGTGCAAGCCAAGGCCGATCCTGGACGCCTGACCATGGTGAGGAAGACCCTGCGCGAGCACTCACTGCCTCCTGCGGTGTTGGGCGGGGCTTCAAAGCGAAGCAAGCACGCCGGAGAATCTCCCAAACCATGCGGAAAAATATCCAGCCCGGCATGCCGTGTTGCGCAACACCACGAGTCGTCTAGCCGCTCCCCTCATTCTCCCCCCAGTCCACCAACCGCCATGCCGTACCACCCCTGGGGCGGAAGGTGGCCCCGTTTGCTTGGCCAAAAGGGCCGCCGGGAGCATGACAGTTTGCATGGCTGTCGGGAAAAAATGACAATGTTGACGACCGAAGCAGCAAGTGCGGAAGCACTGCCGTCCGGTTCGGAGCGCGAATGATCCACGAAGCCAGCTTGCCTTCTGGCCTTGCTTGTTCCGCAGGTGATCGGCAACCCGGGGTCTGGCAAGTCCACCCTCCTCCGCCTCGGCAGCCTGCTCCCGGTCCCCGGCGCACGGGTGACTGGCGGAGCCACCCGCCTCAGCGTCGTCGGCGCCGATGCCGAGTTCAACGCCGAGGTCGCGCACTGGCCCCGCCTGGCCTCCATGGCCACCCAGTTCGACAACCACTTCGGCCTCCTCACCGTGGGCGAGACCCTGGCCTTCGCCGCCGCCAACCAGCAGCCCGCCGTCCCGGGAGGCCCGACCGGGCTCAGCGCCGAGGAGGTCGCCAAGCACATTGGCCTCGACAATGTGATGAACACGCGCCTCGGCACCGAGACCGTCCGCGGCGTGAGCGGCGGCGAGGCTCGCCGCGTGTCCGTGGGCGAGGCCATGGTCGGGCCCGCCCGCGTGTGGATGCTTGACTCCTTCAGCGACGGCCTGGACGCGGCCCGCACCAAGGCCATCACGTCGGGGCTGCTGCGGCCCTTCGCCGAGGAGCTGGGCGGCACGGTGGTGGCGGCCCTGCAGCAGCCGGCGCAGGAGCTCTTCGAGCTCTTCGACGACGTGATCCTGCTCCGCGACGGGCGCTGCCTCTACTGCGGTCCGGTGGCCGACGCCCCGGCCTTCTTCGAGGGCAAGCTCGGCCTCAAGCGCGAGGACGACGTGTCCGACCCGGAGTTCCTCGCCGCGGTCTGCTCGGAGCCTGAGTCCTTCGGCCGGCCCGGGCGCCGCGTCGCCTCGGCCCCGCTCTCGGACGTGCCGCTGACTGCGCCCTCCCTGGCCGCCGCCTACGTGGCGCATGTGGTGCGCGAGGACGACTCGGCCGCGGACGCACCGCTGCTGTCGTCCAACGGCTCCACCGGGCCGCTGGACAAGGAGCAGGCTCGCGCCATCTTCGCGGCCAGCTACGCTCGCAACGGGTTCGCGCAGACGGCGTCCGTGTCCTACCGCGAGGTCGTGAACACGGTTCGCGACATCCAGTTCCTGCAGAGCCACTTCGTCCGCGCACTCGTGCTCTCAGTGGTTGTGGGCTCGCTCTTCTCCGGCCTCGGCGTGGACGACTTCGTGCAGCGCATCAGTCTCATCTTCTTCGCATGCCTCCAGCTCGCCATGGGCGGAGCGGCCGAGCTGCCCGTGGCTCTGAACAACAAGATCATCGTGGACCGCCAGTCGCGCGTGAACCACATGTACCGCCCCTTCCTGTACGCGCTGTCGGTGTCCCTGGTGTACTTGCCCATCGTGGCGCTGGAGACGATCCTGTTCTGCGCGCCCATGTACTACATGGTGGGCTTCGCCGAGGCCGGCGAGCGCTTCGCGGTCTTCCTCTGTATTACGCTCATTATGGTCATTTGCATGACTGCGACGTTTCGATGGATTGCATGGGCTTCTGGATCGCTTGAGGTGGCTCTGGCAGCAACGGTGCCCTTCATCGCCCTGTTCACTCTCTTCTCCGGCTTCCTCGCCACCCGGAGCAACCTCGGCTGGGGCGACCTCGGGCAGGGCATCTACTGGTTCACGCCGATCAGCTGGGCGATCCGCGCGCTGGCCATCAACGAGTTCAACGCGCCCGAGTACGACGCCGTCATCCCGGTTCCCCGCGCTCCTCCCGGCACAATGATGCGCAAGGGCACCGTGTACCTCCAGACGTACGACGTGGAGCCCGAGGACGAATGGATCGCATACGGCTACATCTACTTGGGAGCCTTTGCTGCTTTGACAATGCTCCTTGGGTCGGTCACGTTCGCCTTCCGCATCATTGGGGAACCTCGCGGGACCCAAAGGCATTCCAGTGCCACAGCGCCAGTGCGAACAGTCGCATCACGCGGTTCAACGCCTGGCTCGAGGGCAGGCGACGCAGACACCGGCTCCGTGCATCCGGCAAGGGCTTCACTTGACGTCCCAACCATCGGACACGCCAGTGGCGCTGCCACCCCTGCCGCGGCCACCGGCAAGGTCTCCCACGGCAAGAAGCTCGCCTTCCGCGACCTCGTCTTCGACGTGCGCCTCGTCGGCGCCGCAGCAAAGAAGGCCGCAGCCAAGCAGGCCAAGTCCGACAAGAAGGCTGAAGCCGACCCGTCAGTGCTCGATGCCGGGGCCGTCGCCCGCGGCCACAAGCGCCTCCTCCACCGCATCTCCGGGGTCGCCCGCCCAGGCCGCATCCTCGCCCTCTGCGGCGAGAGTGGCGCTGGCAAGACCACGCTGCTCAACACCCTGGCCGGGCGCACCGTGACCCAAGGCCACGTGATGGGCTCCATCATCCTGGGCGGGACCGCCATCGCGGCCACGCAGCTCCGGCCCCGCGTGGGCTACTGCGAGCAGTTCGACCGCCACCTCGCCACGGCCACCGTGCGCGAGGCGCTCGAGTTCAGCGCGTGGATGCGCCGAGGCCACGCGGCCACGCATGCCAACGTCATGGCCGCCGTGGACGAGGCCCTCGACCTGCTGGAGCTCCGCCCCGTGGAGCACCGCGCCATCGGAGACGAGAAGGCAGGCTGGGGCCTCTCCCGCGGCGAGCGCAAGCGCGTGACCATCGGCGTGGAGCTGGTGGCGGACCCGTCCGTCCTCTTCCTCGACGAGCCCACCACGGCGCTCAGCTCAACCCAGGCCCGCGACGTGGCCCGCGTCATCCGCCGCGTGGCCGACTCCGGCCGCACCGTCGTCTGCACGCTCCACCAGCCTTCGGCCGGTGTGTGGTCGGCCATGGACGACCTGCTGCTCCTGGCCCGCGGCGGCTACACCGTGTACTACGGCCCGCTCGGGCCCGTCTCCCGCACGATGGTGGACTACCTCGAGTCGCTTCCCGGGTCGCACCCGCTGCCCGACGGCATGAACCCCGCCGACTACATGCTCGACGTCATCGGCAGCCAGGTGGCAAATACCGAGCTTCGTGGCGGTGTACGGACTGCGCCGGCTGGAGGGGAGCCCGCGCTCGCATCGCGCGCCTCCACCGACGCCGCGGGCGCCCATGCTGAAGGCAAGCCGGCCGCCGCTGCCGCTGCCGCGCCCACGCGCGCCCAGCTGCTCCGTGGCAAGTTCATCGAGTCGGCCGCCAAGGCCACCCTCGACGAGACACTCGACGGGATGGGCATCGAGCGCGACAGCCACAGCCGCCGCCTCGCGAAGACCTCCGTTGCCGCTGATGCCCACGGCGACGCCTCGCGCCCCAACTTCTGCGTCCAGTTCGCCATGCTGACCAAGCGTGCGTCAGTCGACTTCTTCCGCGACACCGACTTCGGCCTGAAGCGCTGCGTCCTGTTCGTGCTGCTCGCGCTCATCTCCGGGGGCGTATTCTTCCAAATTGAGGATGTGGACCAAGCCGGTGTGGCCAGCCTTGTCGGGGGTGTTGTGATGGGCGTCATCTTCGTGTCGGCCATCACTGCCAACACCACATCAGTTGCCATCGGCAAGCGCCGTCCGTCCTTCACCCGGGAGCAGGCCGCGCATACCTTCGACCCCACTGCCTACGGCCTCGCGCTCACCGTGGCCAACCTGCCGTGGATCTTCGTCTTCAGTGTGCTCTTCACCGCCGTGTACGCCCTCATGGTGGGCTACGAGTTCTCGGTAATGCCATTTATGCTGCTTGTCGTGTTCATCCTGGCCAACTCCTTCAGCCTGATCGCCATGGTGCTGGGCTTCCTCGCCGAGACGCCCCAGCTCGTGACATCCTTGCTCTCCGTCGCTCTAGCTGTCGCGTCCATGTTCTCCGGGTTCTTCCTTCCCCGCGCCGACATCCCCGACGGCTGGATCTGGCTCCACTACATCTCCCCTCAGTCGTACGCGCTCGAGGCGGCCATTCCCGCTGCATTCGTGTGCCCCGAGGGTGAGCCCCTCGTGTCGTACGCCCGTGGCCCTTGCGGTACCATCGACGCTCTGGACGGCGGCGTGCTGAAGAAGGACGTTCCCAAGCTGGACTTCATCGAGGGGCTGTACGGCCTGGAGGCCCAGAACAGCGGCCGCGCCATCGGCATCATGGTGGCCGAGAGCGCCGCGCTGCTGCTGCTTTTCATCTTCGCGCTGTGGCGCCTCCGGAGCAAGGCTGCTTGAGATTTGCGTGCTCGGCGTGCGCATGACTTGCGCTTGGGCGTTTTCCTCGCCAGCCTTTTCAATCACGCTCATCAACGAACATGGCTTCCGGCGCTTTTCTCGGAACCGACGAGTCACGACAGAGCAGTCCGGCTGCATGTGCTCACGATGAGCTGGCATGTGGACACTCCGAGCCGCCAGGAGCGCACTCCTTTGCGTTTTCAACGCTCCGACCAAACGGTTGGTGCACCCGTGTGGACTGCCCCGCGGTTGAAGCCGCTGTTCTGTGCTTCGAATCACGCCACTGTCGCTTCCCCTGGTCGCGAACACGTTGCTATGGAGGGCGGGCCGGCCGATGCTCTCGAGGCCCTCGACGCGTGCATTGACGTTCTCTGTGGCCCGCACTCTGTGGAATGTGGTGGCGCTGCGGCCACGGCGGTCGAGCGCCTGGGGATTTTTGCCGCCGGTCCCGGGGTGCGATTGCTCCGCTTGCTTCTCCACTGGGTGGGAGGGCCTGAGGCGTACGAGCACTGCGACATTTCGACGATGCACGGGCGCGCAGAAGCCCTGCGAATTGGCCGGGCAGCGGCCAGTGGTCGCTCTCTGAAGCTCGGAGAGCGGGAAGCCGACGCCGCCGGCTTTGCAATTCAAGCCGCCATCGCACTGGGGCTCGCAGGCCTTGCGGCGAGCATCCCCGTTGCGTCCGTTGGCACAGATTGCAAATGCAAAGGCGCCAGTTGTGTGCGAGTTTCGGCATTCGGGATGGCGCCGCTTGAGCCTGCGAGGGACTCAACTGCTTGCCACATTGGGTCCGGTCTTGTGGAAGCGGCTTTGCTGTGCGCGGCGGTGGGTGGTGCGAGTGAGGTGGTCCGTGCTCACGTCTGGTGGGGTGTGCTCCGCGGCCTTGAGCATCAGGAGGCGCTGGCGGCCGAGGCAGCCGTGGAAGCAGCTCTTCGCTTGCACGTTGAGCACAACGTCCTTGCTGGCCAAGCCCGCCTCGACTCGACCCGGTTCCAGGCATTGACGTCTACGCATGCTCATCGACATGTTGCACCGGGAATACGGCCGTGGGCCCCGTCAGCTTCGAAGCCTTCTCGGGAGCGAAGCATGGCTGTTGCGGCCTTGCTTGGCGTGCGGTCGGGCACGCCTGGCGGCGTGCAGCCAAGCCCGGCTGCCGTCAGGAGCATCGCAGCGGTGGTCGTGGCGCTGGCAGCAGAGCGGGCGCGTCGGCAAGTCGTTTGGCAGGCTCTTGCAGTTGGGCTGCGAGAGCGAAACCGCAGCCGGCGGTTTGGCGAGGCGCTGGCTGCTGTCCTTGCCAGCCCTTGCGTTCTGCCGGCCGAGGGCAAGCCGCGCTTGCCACCGGCGAAGGCAGGGCAGGCGGAGCAGCTCGAGCTTCTTGGGCACCGCCAAGAGTGGATTGCAGCCAGAGCTCGGACCTTTGGGGCTTGGTGCTCTGACAGGTGCATGTCCTGGGCGACAATTTCCCCTTCGATTCTGGAGGGAACGTACAACCACGCGAGTGTCCCCTACGTGGACTGCGACGGCCACTGTGAGGTCTTGGACGAGCCTCCTCGTTCCGAGGCCCTGCTTCGACACGATGCTGCTTCGCAAGCGGCTTCAAAGTCTGGCCCCGATCGAGCGCAAGCTGCTAGTGCCGGTGCTGGTGCCGGTGCTGGTGCTGGTGCCGGTGCTGGTGCCGGTGCTGGTGCTGGTGCCGGTGCTGGTGCTGGTGCTGGTGCTGGTGCTGGTGCTGGTGCTGGTGCTGGTGCTGGTGCTGGTGCTGGTGCTGGTGCTGCTCCATGGGACTGCCATCCCTTCTGCCTGCTGTTTGAAGCGCCAGTTGACGCGGTGGCGCCCTTGCTCACCCCTGAAGAGGCAGAGGCGGAGTTTCACGCTGTGATACGCAACCCGCGGGTCACTTTCGTGTCATCGCTCTGCACTCCAGGGCGACGCCTTGGGCGTAGGCTTCTTGCCGTGGTCTCGAAGAGCACGATTCCGGCCGGCCCGCAGCACCTGCATCGGTCTGCACTGCACCTGGCTTCAGTCATCTCGCTGGCTGCGTGCAAAGCGGCAGAGAGCTTTGCAACGCGGGTGGAACGAGCTGTTGCAGCGTCAACCTCTATGGCGCTTGATGGAGCGACAAGGCTGGCGTTGCCGGCAGCCCGGGCAACCACTCGGATAGAATCGGCTGGGGGACAATGCCATTTGCGCTCCTCGGCTCCAGGAATGAGGGTCGTGACCCAGCGCTGCCGGCAATCAGCTTCGTCGGTTTCCAGGAACGACGCAGGTAGGGCCACCAGATTTGGGCGCCTCGCCGCTCAAGTAAAGACTGTCGACTTGGTGGACGGGAGGTCAGCGCTTGTGCCCTCTCACTCAGTGTTTCGCCTGGACGCAGCTCTCGGGACAGCTAGCGTCGCTTTGGTCGACGACAAGCCGCGGCGCGATGCGTCCGAAAGCGCGAACAGCACTGTTCCCGGCTTCTCGTTTCTCGGCGGCCCTGTGCCGCCGCTGAAATGGATTGCGGCAATGGTCATCAGCTTCACAGTCGGAGACGGCTCATCCAAGGGCTGGGGCTTCAGCTCGGCGCTGCGCGAATTGCTTCGGCATCGAAGCCAATCGGCCGCTCGGATCGCGCTTTCCGGTCGCCTGGGAGGCGGCTTGCTTCTTGACCAGGCCCAGAAGCACTGCCTCTGGACTCCGTCGTCCGCCTCTGGAAATGGAAAGGAACGAGGCAGTCAGGCTGACTCTGATCCTGCTCTGATTTTTATCGGAGGCCTGGAGTCAGTTGCATTGACAGTCCCGCGATGCTGCCAGGCAAATGTCGCAACGTGTCGGGCAATTCTTCGAGCAAGGCTTCGGGGCTTGGAAGTCTGCGCTTCGCTCAAGCCTGTCGAGGCGTCTTTAAGCAGCTTCTTGCATCCAGCAGATGCTGCTGTGGTTTCTCTGGAGTCCGCCGCTGGCCGTCCGTTGTGGGGCGGCCAGGGGTGCTTCAGTGAAGCCTCCTCTCAGCTCGTGAGCTCTGCCCAACTGGCATCCATGGTCACTTGGGCGCCAACTGAGCACTGGAACGCGATGGTTGTGCCCACTGCATGCGTGTTGGCAGCCCAAGCAGCTCGCGGGTGGACACCATTTCCGCCGGCAGGGCATGGCCAGGCGGCGAGCAGCCTCATCGAGCAGCAGTTCCAGTTCCTGAGGGACTGCGTGGCACGCCGACCGGCGACACGGACTCAACCCCGCGGGGTGGAGGCGAGACGTCTTGTGGAGCTGGCACGCCAGCTGCGAACCAAACTCGGCCGCCAACGAGATGTCGCAGCCCACCCGGCGGTGCTGGAGGCGGCGGCGAATCCTGCCGGTTGGCTCCCAGGGCGAGTGTCTTGGGGATCGTTGTCTAAACACGATGCGTTTTTGCGTTCACTGCTTCTGGGACCCTGCCAGGCCGTTGCGGACTTGGCCATCGTTGCCCCGCTTCGTGAACTGCGCTCCTGTGGCCAAGGCGTCGCGCGATCGCCTCCGCTCGGAGGCTTTGTGCCTCGCCTGGGAGTTCCGTTCGCCTGGCTCTCTTCCTCGGACTGGATCCTGGCGGACCACTGGAATGCTGACAATGGGAAGTGTCTCAAGTCCTCGCTTCCGGATTTGCGGTCGCCTGCTTCGTGGCTTGCTCTGCAGGGCCATCCCAACCTTGGCAATCTTGCCCCGTCGGTGTGGCAATGGAACGTATTCACCACGTCCGTGGATCGCCTTGAAATGGAGGCTCTCGTCAACCGGTCCTTCGCCGGCTCCACGGCAGCTTCGCGCGCACAGTCTCGCATGCTGCTCCGATACCACGTGGCTGCTGAGCGACGCGGAGTTCAGCTGAACCGCGTGTTTGCCTTCCTTGCAGCGGCAGTGGGGTGGGCCTTTGCCCTTGCATTAGCAATTGCAACAGGAGCTGGAAGCGAGTGTCTGCCTTGGCGGGGCGCAGCCCAGAGCTGGGGCAGCTGGCGCGCCGTTGCTGGGCAGGCACTCGGCCAGCTGGAGTGTGTCGGCGCAGCCGCGTGCGCTGCAGCGATCGTCTTCTTCGCGCAAGCCGTGCTCTTGGGGCTTCGGGGCGTGCTGCTGCCCGAGTCCGGTTCCACCGCAGCGGCCACTGGCGCTGGGCTTGCTGTGGCGGCGGCATTTGCCTTGGCATCCATTAAGTCGTGTTCGATTTTGCACCCCGCTCGGCCAGAGACATATCTGGAGCACAGCTGGCAAGCTGGCTGCGTGCTGAATTCAAGCCATAGCGCCGCGCCGTGGAGCGTCGGGCGGGAGCGTGCCATCGTTCCCCGTGCGGTCGCTGACTGGTCCTTCGCCCTGGACTCCGTTTCAGCTGCAGCGACAGCGATCCAGCTCGTTATTGCATCCGTTTGCCTCGGGGGTATGGCTCTAGTCAACGTTTGGGGTCGAGCGCATGCAGCCATCATCGACTTGCAGAATAGCGGCACTTGGGCTGCTCGAGAGCGACTGCTGTCCTTCTTCAGCCAAGCACCAGTCGGTCTTCCAAACTCAGTTCGTGCTTGGCTATCGCGGCTTGCATCACCATCCCCTGCGCCGACTGAGGTGGCTGGCACCTTGCGTCCCTTGTCCATTGGTCTGCAAGCGCTGGGCCTGGTGCTACGCGAGCTCGGCGCAGACCCGCTCTCCAACGTGGCCGTGGAGGAAGCACGCGTGGTGGCCAAGCTGATGGCCGGCGGCTCAGCTCACCCGATCGAGGCTCTATCCGCCAGGGCTGCGCTCCTTCCCGATCCCGGTCTGTTCAACCTATCGGGGCAGAGTCAGTCGAACCGTTCCCGAATGCCCAAGACGAGCTTGGCTCACGTGCTGGTTCGTGCCGCCCGCCTGACCGTCACCCTTGGGACGGGCCCAACCAGTTCGCTGGCATCTTCTCAGGTCAAGGAGACAATGCAGGCAGCAGACTCGGACGCAAGGCGTGTGCTTCGAGCAGTCGGGATTGCGGCACTATCGCCCGAGTCCGAATCCTGCCTGAGGGACAGACAACGCCCGACTGACGTGGTTCCGTTGCAAGCGACCGGCACGGGCGACAGCGTGCGCGCCCTCGCAATGCCAGCTTCTCGCAGAAGCAGCCGAGTGCTCCGCAGCTTTGCGAGGTTTGCGTTGGCGCGGAGGCGCAAATAAGCGCGACTGGCTCACAACAGCTCAGGGTCTCTGTTCGAAGCGTGACAGTCAGTTCAGAGCAGCATCTGAGCATACGCTTGTGCCGACGCACGACCACACACGCTGGCGTTGGCAAGCTTAAGCCTCACCCCTGTCGGGCTTGCCCTCCAGAAGGGTGGCTTTGGTCCAAATAACGTTGAGGACGTTGGCCTTGCCCGCATGCAGGGTCCCTTCCGTTACGTCGGCATCGACCTCTTCCAGCACCTCGAATGCGCCCTCGGTACCGAGAGGAGATGAACGCAGCTCCTTTGCGGAAAAACCTGCAGGCACACGACGCGGGTGTCATTCAAGGCAAGTGTCTGAGATGGCCGGCCCTGCGGCAAGGCCATGCGCGCTGCGGACGGTGGCAAGTACGCGCGGTTGACTCACATGCTGCAGCATCTGGCGGCCCACCCTTGCCCCAGGCAATTGCTGGGTCGTTTTTGCGGTCGACATGCGTGGGCGTGTACCACTGGCCGATCACTCGGCCGCCTGGCTTGACGATACGGACCATGTTTGCGATGAAGGCTTGCTTCATCGGCGGGGGAACGTGCGCAAATATGCCGACCACGGCATCAAAGGAGTCGTCGTCACCGAACGTTGTGGCGTCGCCGGTCTCGAACCGCAGCACGTCCTCCGACATGCCCTTTGCTTTTGCGAAGGCCCGTGACTTGGCAACACCTGCAGCAGAAATGTCAACCCCAACCGTACGAAAGCCTTGCTCCGCCAGCCACACCGCATTGCGGCCCTCTCCCGAGGCAAGCTCCACAATTCGGGCGCCTTCGGGAACAAGGTCCCTCACGCCTGACGACGCAGCCAGCCAGCGGTTGGGGGCCTGACCGTAGACCATCTCGGGACCAGACCCATACGTGCTGTCCCAGAAAGCTGCTGGTCCTCCGCGGGGTGCGGCAGAAGCCATCGAGCGGGCTGCAATGCAAGCGAGCGGCTGCGAGCAGAGAGCACAAGCGCGCGAGCGGGAAACGCAAGCACGGGAGCGGCTGGAGCTTGGGCATGGGCCCGTCACCCGGCAGGTAGGTCGCACACAAGCTTGGCGCCAGCATACACACCAAGCTGTTGCGCACAGGCGTGCAGGCCCAGCGACAGTCGCGGGGTGTCAGGCGTCCAGCTGATTTCGGAACGCAGCGACCTGCTTCCCAGCGCGCGGCTCCCCTTGCCCGCACTGCCAACTCGTTGACAGAGCAGCCCCAGCGCAATGCCTCTACACGCATGCGTTTCGATGCCTGCTCACTGTGAGGAGGCGAAGGGACACGGCTGCAACGACGGTCGCGTCCGCAGAGTGCCGAGAAACAGTGTGTGGCCCCGCTGCAGAGCGCTGCTCTGCAGCGGCGCCGGTGTGGGTTCGGCGCGAACGATGGCGGCGGCACCGCTCGGCAGCGAGAACGGGCCGGGCCAGGCGCAAGCCTTTGCACAACTTGGACCGCCTGCAGCAATGCTTTGCAGAGGACGCAAACCGGGAGCGCAATGCCCACGCAATCGCCTGCTCGATCACGGCAGACGCAGGGCAGAGGGACAAGCAGAGGCCTCAACTGGGTGTTGCTGCGACGCGGCCCGTGGCATGGATGGAGGCGGAGAAACACATGTTCCTGCCAGGGCTTCGTTGCCAGCGTTGAGCCTCAACGGCTGGCACATCAGGGCCCGCTGGCTGCTCGGACGGGCCAGGCACCCTGGCTGCAAGCGCAGGGCGCAGGGTGCCTAGGGCTCACACCGCGAAGCGCACCAGCCAGTGCGGCCAGACGCCAAGAGCCTCTTCGCTGACGGGCGGGTCGATAGCGAACACGTCGAGGGAAGCCGCGTTGCGAAGGGCGGTTCGAGCTGCGTTGGTCTGTGCCGATATGCGCGCTACTGCTTCCACCAGGGCAGCATCCGAGGGGAGACGGGCGCCCCGGGGACTTGCAGCCGATGCCGGGCTGGAGACAGCGCCGGCTCCGTCGGCTGCAGATACCGGGATGTATGACGGGTTGACAAACGGCCGAGGGTCGCTCAAGACGGCCGTCCAGAGCGACGCAGTGGCAGTCTCCGCGTCGCTTTCAACAACCCTGTCGCGCTCGTGGTCCCCCCAGAACGTGCCGAAGCGGCCTGACACGGCATGATCCGCAATAGCAGAGAGGAAGGCGGGGCCGAATTGCAGAGCCGTCGGGTGAGCTCTGCCCAACTGCCACACCGCATCCAAGAACTGCAGGAACACCGGAGAGCGCTGCGAGGCAGCCGCGGCAGGAGGCCGGGCACGCGACCTCTTCGGGGCCGACGGCGACCCTGTGCCCGTGCGGAGGCCGAACTGATGGCCAAAGGAGAGCCACTCTTTGCAGATGAGCGACGCGAATCCTTCCACGGTGCGCGCGTACGGATCGAGGCAAAGCTGCGCAAGCGACGTGAGCTGGGCGGTGCGGTCCCAGCCGTCGGAGCAGTGCACGAGCGCCGGCCTGCCAGCCCGGAGACAGCGAGCGAGGCGGGCAGCGCCCGCCAAGATGGGCACCAGCAGTCGGGGCCACGCTGCTCCCACGACGGCGTGCCGAGCGGAGCGCCACTTGGCCGGCTCCCTGGAGACAGGCAGCTGCGAAAAGTCGCCAGAGCGAGACAGGGCGGTTGGCGCACCCTCTGGGCCAGCAGCAGCCGTAGCAGCGGCGGCGGCGGCGGCGGCGCGCGCAGAGTCGGCTTCCGTCTTGGACTCCGTCTCCATCGCGGACACGAGGCTCCCATCGTCAGCTGACACTGCAGCCTCAGAGGAGGACGCCAGAAGGCGTCGACGCGTGGCCTCAGCGCCTCCGCCGCTCAGCGAACGCCCAGCCCTGTCGTCCCCGGCGGCGGCTTGCAGCGACCCCGCTCGGCCCGCGCCAACGACAAGAGAACCCCGCCTGCCGCTTGCTGCGCCCGCGACGGCGGCGTCGGCCGGAGCCTCTGGCCCAGCCTCCCCAGTCTCAGGCTCCTCCGAGTCCTCGTGCTCCTCCTCCAGCTCCTGCAGCGGCTCTGCCAGCGAGGCGCTCCCGTCCCTCGGCCTGGACCGGTCCGACGCGGACGAGGCCGCGCGGCCGCGCGTGGCCGCTCCCCCGCGCCCGCCCCTGGCGCCCGCCCCCGCCCCCGCCGCGGCCTCCTTGGAAGCTCCTCCGCTGGCTCTCCACGAAGCGACGCCCTCCGCGCAGAGCTTGCGGAGGTCCAGGAGCGCGTCCCGCACCACGTGGATGTTGTCCACACCCAGGAAGACGAAGCGGGCGCCCGGGTACTGGCGCTCCTGCTCCCAGCCCCCCCCCTTCATCCGGTTGGCGCGCGCGTTGAGCGCGGGCCGCGCGTCGAAGATCACCAGCCCGCAACCCGAGGCGTCGTCGGGGAGGGCGGCCAGGAGCCGCGCCTGCCGCGCCTGGCCCACCCTGCGGGGCTGCGCTGCCGCAGCGGCTCCAACGCCGGCGCCGGCCCCAGCGCCTGCGGCTGCGGGCGCAGCACCCGCGTCCCCGCCTGCCGCCGCCGGCGCTGGCGCCCGGTCGTCCACGCAGAGCTCTGGGCCATGGCAGAGCCACTTTACCAGATCCTCGTCCTCCGTGCTCGTCCTGCTGAGCATGCCAGTGCGCGGCTGCGCGGCCCGGCTCAGGGAGACGCCGCCCCACACCCACGTCACGGCGGGGAATCGCTGCCTGCTGCGGAATTTGGCCGAGCCGAGAAGCTGCTCCTCCGAGGCCACTGACGGGACGATGATGGTCCCGGGGTAGGTAGGCGACATGGCGTAGTCCTTGTTGACGGGGCGCGCCTCCCAGTAAGCCCCCGCCGACCCCTCGGCGGGGACGGGCGGGGAGGCGGACTTGGCAGCCGCCTCGGCCGCAGCGCGGCGCCGAACGAGCAGCAGGTCCTCCTCTTCCTCCTCGTCGCCGGAGCGCCCGAACGGGCCGGACACTCCACGGGAGGCAGCGCTGGTGCGCGCTGCTGCTGATGCGGCTGCCGCGGCTGCCGCAGCCGCCTGCGCCGCCGCGGTTTCTGCCAGCGCCTCGACCGCCATGCTCACAGCGCCTGACGGGTCGGTCGCTGCTGACACCCTCAGGCGACCGACGAACATGCGCGCCAGCTCTGCCGCGGGCTCGTACACCCTCCAGCCCGCTGACAGCGCCCGGGGGAGGGAGCCGGCGCGGGAGGCGGGCTGGTCCCGCTCCGCGTCTGGCAGAGCCGCCACAAGCGCGGCGGCGTGGGCCTTGGCAAATCCGTAAACGTCCTCGAAGAGCAACCCCCCGCCGCTCGCCGGCGCAGCGGTGCGGCGCTTGCCTGCAGCTGCGCCAGCAGCGCCTCCCCCCGTGAGGGCCGTGAGCAACTGGCTCGCCGTGACGGGGCCGAAGGCCGGCAGCGCGTTGCCTGCGGCGTCCGCAGCTGCCATGGCGCTGTCCGCGGGCGCTGGGGAGGCGGCAGCGGTGTCTGGCTTGTCGCCTGGCGTGCTGTCAACGGGCGTGGCTCTGCCGCCGACGCTGCCGCTGGTGGCCACGGTGCTTCCGGCGTCGCTCGCCGCAGAGGAGGTCGCGCCGTCCTGCTCTGCCGAGCCGCCGGCGAAGTGGGGGGGACCTTCAGCATCGGTAGCGACAGCGACACCAGCACCAGCACCTTCGGATTCAACGGCAGTGGCATCGGCGCCAGCCTCACGGAGCTTCGGCTCCGCAGCCACGGCACGCGAAAAGTCGAAGCTGGCTTCGCGGCCGTCGCAGCACTCCAGACTCAGGCGTGAGCCAGGGGAGTGTTGGTAGAAATCGCCCAGGCGGGCGGGCGCGTCGGAGGGCAGCTTGGGCCCCCGGGCCCGCGCCGTGACGACGGACCGCAGGGGGATGACGGTCACGTCCACGCGGGTGTCGCGCGAGCCGGTCCACCCCGTGAAGCAGGCAAGGGTCCCGGTAGAGCCGTCCCCCAGCACGGGGAAGCGAAGCGGCTTGGTGGAGGCCGCGGCTGCCGGCACGGACGCCGATCGCGAGAGCGCGCGGGAGTCGGCGGAGGGCTGGGGCGCGGCCGCCGGCAGGCCGAGGGCGGCAGCGGCGTCGTCGGCCTCAGCCCCGGCTTCGGCAGCGGGCGACCTTCCCGGGGGCGGCGGAGTTGCGCTTGCCGGCGGAGGGGTGCCCGCGCCGACCATCATCGAGGAGATGCGGCTCATGCGTGCGGCCCTGCCGGTTGCCTTGCCCGCCACGGGCATGGACTGCGGGCGGGGCGGGGCCGGGCCAGAGGCGGCCAGCGAGCCCTGGCCGGCCTGCTGAGGGCCGGCCGGCGATGCGGCAGCGGCGCCGGAGAGGTCGGGAGGCGAGTAGGGGAAGAAGCGGAGAGCGAAGTTGGTCACCAGCAGAGCACCAGGGTTGGCCGTTGACTGGTCGATGACCCGGTCGATCCATGCGACCACAAGCTCGCCGTGGAGGAGCGAGGTGGCCACCGACCATGGCTCTGCCGGCACGCACATGACCGCAAAGGCAGACCCGGCTGCCTCGGGGGGGCCGTGGACGAGCCGCAGCGGGCCCGCGCGCGCGGGAAGCAGCTGCGGCCGCACGCGCCACATGGCCCACGAGGGCACGCGGCCGGACGGCACCTTGACGGGCATGGGCTTGGTGGTGGACGTGGAGGGCTTGCTTGCGGACCTGCGGGGCTTGGAGCCCCAAGCCTCCACGGCCCCGTCCTCGTCGTCGGCATCGCTGTCGTCGGCGTCGCTGGCGGGGCCGGCAGCGGGAGGGACCAACGCCGCCACCGCGGCTGCCGTGGCCGCGGCAACGGCCCGCATGCCCAGCCTGCCGGAGGCAGCGCCGCTTGCCGACACGCTCGTGCCGCCAGCCTCGCCGTCGACGTCGCCGTCGACGTCGGTGTCCTCCTCGGAGCGGGCCCGGTGTCCGGAGCGCGACTTCGCTTGATGGGCGGCGGCATCGTCGGGCTGGGCCAGCGCTGATCCGATGAGCGCCGCAGCGTTGCACGCTCTGGGCAGAGCCACGTCGATCGACTCCGCCGCGCCAGCCGCTGGAGCAGGAGCCGCAGCCGCTGACTCGTAGTCAGTGTCGCAGGCGGAGCGCTGATCCTGCCACTCGAAGGTCTCCGAGCGCAGGTTGGTCGCGGCGGTGCCTGCCCACTCGCGCACCTCGGCCATGCTGTCGCTGACGGAGGCTGCAAGGTTGGCTTCGGCGCCGGCGGCGCGCATCAGCGCAGCGGCAACCCCGAGGTCGATGGCGCGCTCCACGGAGCGCATGCGCGCGATGAGGCCGCTCTGCTGCTCGCCGAAGCGTTCCGACGCTTCGCGGTGGTCCGCTGCGGCCTCGAGCAGGCCGGAGCGCGCTGCGCCAATGCCGCCCTGGAGACGGCGCCGGTCCTCGTTGAGGTCGTACAGCGCTTGCTTGGCTGCCTGCGGGTGCGCGGAGCGAGAGCCCCGACAAGCAGCGACAAGAGCAGAACGGCGGATGGGCGGGGGCGGGGAGTGTCCGCAGCGAGCGCAGGTGCGAGCCGGAGGTCTCGCCGAACGCTTTCTCGCCAAGCACGGCAGGCGCGCGGCCCGCTGAGCGGTCCGCGCAGCGACGGCCTCACCTTGATGCTGGCGAGCTCCCCCAAGAGGGAGGGGGACGTCGCGGCGTCGCGCAGAGATGCCGCTACGGCGCGGGCGGTGAGCACACCTTCGGAGAGCAGGCGCCCCTGCGCAGCTCCCAGCGCCGTGGCCGCTGCAGGGCCCAGCGACCGCTGCGTTCCCTCCGACGCGCAGATGGTCTGGAGCGCATCGCGAAATGCCACGCCGGCTGCCTCAAAGGCTGCGGGGGGGGAGGGGGGAGGCGATTGCACTTCGGGGCAGCGTTTGACCGCGGGGCGCTTGCGAAGCACTCCTTGAGCGAGTGCCGGAAAAAGGACTCGTGGTCGGGCGGAGCGAACGGGGGCGCCTCGGGCAGGCGCCCACCAGCACTGGAGGCCTGCCGCAGCTTGCGGCACCCCCATTCCCCCAGCACACCCCGAGCACGGCTTCGCGGTTGCCGCGCGGGGCGGGTCAATGGGCCGGTCAACTGTGACCCTTTGGCGGCACGCGTTCTTGGCCGGCTCACCGGTGGCGGCTTCTTCAAACGCCGCGCACTTGCGGCTCAGGTCTGCCAGAAAGTCGCGAGTCGCCTTGAGTTCTGCGGGATGCAGCGCTTGCGCGGTCAAGCACGGCAGGGCGCGGGCCACTTTGCGAAAGCGATGCACACGCCCTTTTGGCAACCCAGTGCCCCGCCCCCGAGGTCGCTCAGTGGGTCACAGCTTCACGAGATCCTGCCTCCAGCTTGCCCGGTTGGTTGAACCCAGCCCAGGAGGCGGGCCGGGGGAGCAGGCGGCGCTGGCGCCGCTGACGTTGGCCGACGCTGCCTCAGCTCAGCAGGGCAGGGGAAATCGCGGCCGGGTTGCCGAGACTCCAGCCGCGTCACGGCCGGGCGCGCACCGACTTCGCGGCCCCTCGAGCACCACCTATGGCGCGATCCCGCCCTCACGCGCAAGCCCCGCCGACTGCGCACCACTCACGCAGGTTCAGGTCGTTGAACTCGCTCGAAACGCCGTCCTTGTTTCCCGCCATGCGATGACGCAGTCGCCTCATCAGGCCCCAGCCGGCCTTGCCCTGGTCCGCCATGGCGGTGCCTGCGAGTCGCAGCGACGGACGGCACAGGCTCGAGGGCGGCGGCCCTCGGTCTTCCTGTGCCGCCGCGGCGCGCTGGCCGCCCTGGCCTGCGATGGCAGCGCACGATTCGGTGCAGAGCCGCTGCACTGCTGGTGTCGCTTGCGCCACCCACCAGGCAATGGCCACAGCGCCGAACGATCCGTTGTGTAGGCCGCACCCCTCGCACCCTTTGTGTTCTGGCCTGTGCTGGGCAAGCGCGGCGGGCTTCGCTGAAGCGAGCCCGCCAGCGACTCTGTGCTGGCCGGCAGGTTCGAACGCACGGGTGCCTTTGCGCCGAGGCAACGACGACCGTCGCTCACCCCCACGCCCGCCACCGAATGCCCAGTGGAGCGGTGCAAGCGCGCGGAGATGCTGAGACGATGGCGGGTTTCGGCGCCCGGCCCGGCAGGGCGCTCTCACGCACGCACACATGAAGTCGCAGCCACGCTCGCTGGTCGTGGCCCAGGCACTCCCACCTCGCGGTGGCATGACGACCGGGAGGGGTTGCCACGCTCACTTGCGGCGCCCTGCCGCGTAGAAGCCGGTGTCAGGTCCAGGCGACGCGACGTCGACGCGCGCGTGGCCGTTGAGGGAGCCGCCGCTTCCGCTGCCCCGGGCCGCCATGGCGGCTGCGAGGGGCTCCGCGTCGACCCCGCCGTCGAGCACGGCGCCGCCCTGGCGCCACGCGCGCGACCTCTCGGCCTCCTGCCGCTGGCGGGCGGAACGCATGGCGAAGGCGGACACGCCCACCACGATGACGCCCACGGCGGCGAACACGATGGCGATGGTGACACCGTCGCGCTCCTCGGTCGAGAGGCCGTCCCGCGGCCTGTAGGGGCAGACGCCCGCCCCCGACCCCGCCCCGGGCATCGCGCTGCAGTTGGCCATGTTCTGGCCGCGCCACACACACCGGAAGATGTCCTCCGGCAGAGCCATCTGGGGAGCGAAGCACTCCGCGACACCTGCGCCGACGGTGTTCCAGCTGGCCCTGTCCCAGATGAGCCCGTTGGTGAGGCAGGTGGCCTCCGCGAAGAGGTCGAAGCAGCCGTAGTAGGCGCAGCCGCCGAGGGAGAAGACCCCCTCGCGGCCGCAGGACCCGCCGGCGGTGCCGCTGCCATTCACTTCCGCGCCCATGCGGCAGGTGGCGAGCTTCTGGAAGATGGCCACGGCGTCGCTGCGCCACTGCCAGGGGGCGGCCAGGCCGGGGGAGATGCCGGGGCCGAGGCCGGGCACGCAGACGTACGGGAAGGTGGCGAGCGGGTCCTCCTCGTGCAGGTCGCACGGCTGCCCGATCTTGTTGGTCAGGTACGTTGCCGAGACGGGGTCCGCGCACGACAGCCGGTAGTGGGTCTCGTTCAGCGAGGACGCCATGGCGAAGCCGCTGGCGCACAGCAGGTTGGAGCCAGTGCGGGTTTCCGTTGCGTTGTGGTGGTGTGGCCGCCCCAGCTGCGAGGGGCTCTCGTCGTGGTTGCGGAAGCTGCGGTCGCGGTGCTCGAACGGCAGAACGTTGATGACGGCCCCGTCGCCGAACACGCCCAGGGGCGTGCAGCGGGGCACCGTCTTGGCGCCGTCGGGGCTGACGGTCGCGCAGATGCTGCCGCGCTGGCAGGGCTCGATGAAGGTTGACGGAGCGATGCCGACCACAGCTGCGGTGTCGGGGAAGACCATCTCCTCGTCAGCGGCGCACGGCGACCAGGCGGGAATCCGCTCCAGGCACTGGCCGGGGGCGCTCGAGTTGGACGAGGAGGTGGCGTTGCAGTAGAGACCCGCCGCGCAGGCGCGGGCGGAGTTGGTGTGCAGCGGGCCGCCACACGCGGCTCCCAGGCTGAGGCCCGTGCAGGTGTGGTCGGCGCCGCAGCGGTTGGAGAGCGGGCCGGACGGGCCCGCCGCGCAGTCGTCGTCGTCCACGCAGCCGTCTCCCGCGCGACCGCCGCCAGCTGGCTCGCACACGGCGCGGGCGTTGCAGTCCATGCCAAAGCCGCACTGGACTGCACCGGGCCGGCGCGGGTCGCACGCCTTGCGGAACGTCTCGGCGGGCTGCGGCGCTCACGGAAAATGCGGCAAGCACACGCAGGGAGATCGCAGTGGGGCGCGTGCAAGGCCGGGGAGGCGGAAATAAGGAGGGGCAGCGAAAGGTTCCCGCCGCGGGCGCAAGCGAGGGGAGGGGGCGACGGGCCGAGGGATTCTCGCTGCTGTGGGCCGAGCCAGGTTTGCCTTCGGCCGATCCCGGGCCTCGGGTGGCTGCCGGGGACCCCCGCAGCTTGGCGCCCGCGAGACGCAATTGCGGCGGGCCGGGTGGCGGCTCGCGGGACCCGAGGGAGGAGGGGCAGCCGGCGCAGGAAAAGGGCGCTCACCTGGCCCACGGGGACACACGAGCCCTCATCGCCACGGCGCAGGCCCAGCGCAATGTCGCGCCACGACGAGCTCAGCCCGGACGTGTCGCAAAAGTCCGACTCCGAGATGCACCTGCGCAAAGTCGCCGCAAGCGCGTCGCCGGGGGAACGGGGGTCGAGCTGCAGCTGCATGTTCAGGTTGAGCAGCGGCCAGAGACGTGTTGAAGTTCCGCTGCCTCGCAGCGGGCATCGCGCGCGCGCGAGACCAGCGCGCCGCAAAGGGCGTGACGCCGGCGCGCCGCCTGATTCGAGCCCCGCCCTCTCGCGATGGCCAGGCTCACGCCACCTTGTCGGAGCACTGCTTGCCCGTCTTGGCGCAGCTGCGAACCATCGGCGCCGGCCAGTCCTCGGCCATGGCCGGGGCCATCGCCCCAGCGAGCAGCAGAACTGCCACGAGGGAGATCATGGCTGACGCGCTCCAACGACGGGCCCTTCCCTGCGCGGGGGGCGGTGCGCAAGTGGCCCACGCCGCCGGCTGCGCCGAGAGGCGGCCGTCGGCAACTGCACCGCCGCTCGCAGCAGGCGGGCGGCAGAGCCGAGCAGCACTCGAGCAGCGGGGTCTGCTGCGGGCCGACCTGTGTGGGGGTTGTCTGCAAGTCGGGTGCGTTCGGGGGTTCGAGAAAAGAGCGCCACAGCGCTGCAGTGGGCTGTCGGCCATTCACGGGGGCGTCGCAGCAAGATCTCAACTCAACGTCTTTGCACGGTCAAGGCCGCGGTGTCTGTGCAGTCGGGGGCGACCCGTGGCGGGTCTGCCAGTCAGCCGGCCAGGGAGCGAGCTGCCGCGCCACCAGCCCCGCGGAGCCGGGGCCTTCTCGGCTCAGGCGAAACCGCGCAGCCCGGTTGCCGCAGCGGCGGGCGAGCGGCGGCAGAGCGGCGTCATGAGGTACGGCAGGCCCGACCCCTGCGTGTCGTCCGTGGCGCATGCGTACTCGTACACGCCCGACTCGGCGTAGCCCTTGGCGCAGCACCCGTGGACGAGCTCAATGCCCGCGGGGCTGGTCACAATCGACCCGTGAAGGTCGTGGGCGTGAGTGGTTCCCGCGGCAGACGCGCGCGCGATCGGCTCGCCGCCGAACACGGAGCCGTCAGTGCCGCCCACCGGGGTGGACACGGGGAAGCGACCGCCGAGCTCGTCGAACACCTCCCACCCGGCCGGGCAGCCCAGCTCGGAGGTCGAGAAGAAGAGGGCGCCGTCCGGGAGGGACCCCTGGGAGGCGCCATGGCTCTGCTCGTCCCCCGCCGCGCCGCAGGTGAGCAGCTGGATGTAGGGCAGGCCCGTGGAGGCGGGTCCGGCGGACACGGACACGGGGTAGGTGCCGTCCGCGGAGGGGCTGTCGTTGCAGCAGCCTCCGATGCCCTCAAAGTCGGTGGCCTGCGTGTTGATGGCGCATCGGCCGTTGTCGGTGGGGTGCGAGTGAAGGCGGTCCTCCTGGTCGCCGAGCGGCAGGGAGTCGCTCTTGGTGATCTGAAGGTCGTGCGCCGGCGTGAGGATGCGCCCCGCGGCGTCAGCCAGCGGGTCGAACCCTGCGGGGCACGAGAAGGTGTCCGGCCCGAAGAAGGCCGCAGCTCCAGCCGGAAGCGTCGCGTTCGGCAGCGCCGTGACAGCCACGCACAGCGGGAGCTGCACGAACCCCAGGCCGGCGGCGCTGGCAGCGGTGGCGTTGGCCCCGTGCTGCGCGCCGTGGGCCGCGGCGCTGTGGTCAGAGCCGTCCACGCCAGACACAGACTTGGTGGCCAGCGACGTGACGGCAAGAGACTGGTGGGAGTGCGTCCGGACCTCCTGGTCGGAGAGCGCCTGGTGGATCGTGAAGCCGCCACGGGTGCCGTTTGTGACCGACACGATCATGCGCCCGGCCGACAGCGGCTCGCGGATCCAGCCGTCAGGGCAGCCCTGCTCGAAGAACAGCGCCGTCCCAGCGGGCACGCTTCCCGCGGAGGGCGTCGCCGCCAGGAGCGCGCCGGCAGCCGCAATAAACACAGTCAGAGTCTGCATCTCAGAGGCAGGCTTGGGGCTGGGCTCACGCGGATGTTCGCGCGACCAGGGTGGCGGAAATTGGATCGCGCGCAGCAGGCTCTTGGGTCCGGAGCTGCAGAGCCCCCAGCCGCCCCGTTCCAAGTCCGCCCCCAAACGGCGCACGCGGGCCGGCGGCGAGGGTCGGCCGCGCGCGCCCCGAATGGACAAATGGTCTCGGGGACTCGCCGAGCTTGCCTCGCTGGTGCCAGGCCTGCCTGAGGATGGTGAGCTGCGCTGCGGCTGGGCGAATTGCGTTTGAACCTGGCGCGGTGCTTCACGCGCGCCTCACGCATTCGTTGCGGCTTGTTGCGGACCCCCCGTGTGCAGGGGACATGCTAGACATGGGGGAAGCAGCTGTTGGGCGCGGACCGGCCTCGCTGGCGTTCAAACACGTCAAGGTGAGTCACACGGGGCTCGAATCAGCACAAGCATCGGCGACCGCTGCCCGAGACGCGTCCCTCACGTGCGGGCCAGCGCGTCTCCCGCTTGCCAAACCTCCCCCCTCTTGCGGCTGTATGGATGGGTTCCACTGTCCGCGCCTCCCAGGCCCGAGTCGTCGCTATTCGGGCTACAGTGCCCTCGCCGCCCTCGTCGCCGCTGCCGCTGCAGCCCCGGGGCCCGCAGCCGCCTCCGGCAGCAGCCTCGCGGACCTCGCGTGTTCGGGTGGAGGCCGTGCTGGAACAGCCTCCAGCCACGTCAGACCCCTCCGCCGGAGGCGGTGACGCAGGCCTCGGCTCTGCCGACCGCGCAGCCGGCGCTGCCGCCCAACGCGGCGCCGGCTCCGGCCGCCAGCGGATCCGCCTGGTGCTGACATCGGACTCGGGGTTTCCTGCGGCGGCGAGCCTCGCGGCAGCGCGGCCGGGCGACGCTGTGTTGCTCGCTGGGGCGGGGTGGGCGGTCCAGCCGGCCACGTCATCTGCAGCGCCAGCCGACAGCCAGGGGGTGGTCGTCCCCCCCACCGCGCGGGCAGCCCTGGGGCCCGATGCCCTCGCTGCCGAGAGCTCCTGGGATCACGTGGGCGGCCTCCCCACAGTCGTGGCCTCAGTGGCGAGCACCGCCCTGCAAACCCCGCCTAGGTCCATGGGTGCCGCTGCAAGGCTGGCGCGAAACCGCAGCGTCGCGAGCCGCGACGTTCGGGTCGAAGTTGTGCCGTCGGTGCGCCCCGCCGAGGCCGGGTCGGAGGGCGCCACGCGCGCGGCGAGGCCCGGCCCCGAGGCGCAGCGCCCCCCCACTAGCGCTGCCACTGCGGTCCCTGGAAGCCGCTGCACGCCGATCGAGCCTGCGAGCCAGCCCACGAGTGTGGTCCCAGCAGCAGGCGTGGCCGGAAGGGCCGCCAAGCGCCCGCGCGACGATGGCGAGGACGCCGCGGCCCTGCCAGGCAGGAGTGATGCTCCGGAGGGTGCTGGTGGTGATGGGGGCGGCGACGGAGGCGGTTTCGTCATTTGTGGGAGTGATTCCGCTGCCGGGACAGGCGGCCCCGGCTCTGACAAGCGGCCCCCTCAAAGGCCCGAGCGGGCTGCGTCGGCTCACGTGCCCAGCGCACTACGCTGCCCGGACCAGTCGCCGGGCGAAGCTGTGCCAGTCAGGAGAGCGGCTGAGGACGCTACCACCGCCACCGCCAGCGACGGCGACGGCGACGGCGACGGCGACGGCGACGGCGACGGTGACGGCGACGGTGACGGTGACGGCGACGGCGACGGCGACGGCGACGGCGACGGCGACGGCGACGGCGACGGCGACGGCGACGGTGACGGCGACGGCGCTCCAGCATCGCCCCGCTCGCTGCTACGCGGCGGGGCATGGCTGGCTGACGACGCGAGCGACTCTGAGAGACGTGCGTCGCTCGCCCTTTGCCAGCCATTCCGGCGCCAAGGCCACCGGTGGCCGATCATGTCGTCGGCCAGCGACGACCAAGTCTCCGAAGGCTCCAAGGCCGCAAACCACCCCGACGTTGCGGCGCAGTCGGTGGTGCCTCTGGGCGCCTCCGCCTCTCAGCCGAACAAGGCCCTCGCCTCCAACAGCACTGGCTTTGCCCATCTCCAACAAGCGGAGGAGCTGTCCTGCAGGGCAGGTGCGCTGGTTCGTGAGGCCATGCGCGCCAAGCGACCCCGCACGAGCCACGGGGTGGCCTGGGCTGCGGCTCTGCCGCGGTTTCGTGCCGGGCAGAGCCGTGGCAGCGCGGTGGGGTTTTCATCGTGGTTGGCGGCCGAGCAGAGCGGCGAGCTGGCCTTGTCGAGCGAGCGTGGCCTCTGGGCCGGCGGTGGAGGCGGCGGCAGCGATGAGGAGGAAGACGACGCCGGCGCGGGCTTTGCGTGGGGCAGCGCGCCTCGTCGCCGGGCGGTGCGGGAGAGTGGCCAGGGCACGTCGGCTGCCTCTTCGTTTGCTCCCCGGGGATTCTTGCCCCGGGTCAGTGGCCTCTCCAGAGTCCATCTGTGGTCGCTTGATGCAGCCGGGGGAGTTTTGGAGGCGGTGCCGCCGCCGCTGCCGTCAGCGGTTTGCGCACCTGATGTGACCGTGATGGTTCATGGACTGGCGCTGACCGCCTCTGGAGCTGCCCCGCCCTCTGCCCGACTTGGCCGCACACCAAGCGCGTCAGGAAGCAGATCCAGCGACGACAGGAGTGCAGGCTCTGACGTAGATGAGGAGAGCGACGACAGTAGCAGCGTCGGCAGCGACGGCAGCGACGGCAGCGTCGGCAGCGACGGCAGCGACGGCAGCGAAGGCAGCGACGGCAGCGACGGCAGCGACGGCAGCGACGGCAGCGACGGCAGCGACGGCAGCGAAGGCAGCGACGGCAGCGACGGCAGCGACGGCAGCGACGGCAGCGACGGCAGCGACGGCAGCGACGGCAGCGACGGCAGCGACGGCAGCGTCGGCAGCGACGGCAGCGACGGCAGCGACGGCAGCGACGGCAGCGACGGCAGCGACGGCAGCGACGGCAGCGACGGCAGCGACGGCGAGGGTTCGCCGAGCGACTCTGACACTTGCTCTACCGGGCAGAGCTCAAATGAGGGGGAAGTCGAACTGCCCGCACGCCTCTGCGCGCCCTCCACTTCCTTCCTCTCCTCGGTAGAGCTGTTCGACGGCGACCACTGGGGGCCTGCCGGCGCTGGCGTTCGCTCAGCGAGCCGCCCTGGGTGGCCTGGAGGGAAGCGGGCGAACGGGGGTGAAGTGGTTGCGCATCTGGGGCGGGTTCGTCGCCGCATCGCGGCCTGTGCTCGAATCCTGGATCGGTCCGAGTCGAGCGAGGGCCTGAGCGACTCGGACTCAGTGGGAGGCGACGACGCCGACTCCGACGCCGACTCCGACACCAACGCCGAGGACGGCCTCGATGGTGCTGGTGGTGGCCACGCTCAAGGCGAAGCGGGTGGTGGCCACGGAGGGGATGTCGAGGCCAAAGCCGGTTCGAGTCAAACTGGTGGGGCTGCAAGTGGCTGTAGCGGGGGCGGTGGGGGCGTCAGTGGCCCTGGCGACATGGCAGAGGTGCCTACGGCCGGTGGCAACGCCTCCCCACACTGCGGCACAAGCACTGCGAGCGGCAGTCCCGCCTGCCAAGGAGGCACCGTCGCAGGCGCTGGCAGGCGCGTTGAATCCAAAGACAGCATTGGCATTGCCGAGCCGGTCGCTGTCGACGGAATGGGGTGTACCGCATGCGGGGCTGGTGCCGACGGGGCCGGCGAGACGGGCTTCGGCGAGGCATCCAACTGCAGGCAGGCAGACACAAGCAATGCTGGTTGCGACAGCGATGACCCTCCTGAGAGCGCAGCTGGGAACTGCAGCGACGCGACAGATGCGCCGCAGGGGAGGGCGCCGAGCGACGCGCGAGTGCCAGACCTCCGCGCATCAGCAGCGTCCCAGGATGGCCGTGCGCCGGGGCCTTCTGTCTCCAGCCAGGGCACTGGCCCGGCCAACGCTGGATCGGCCTGCCACTCCCCTCGCGACGACGAGCCCTCTGCTTGTTCTGCGGCGGAGCATCGGGCTTGCGCTGCAAGAGCCGCCCGTCCGACCGTCGCGCTCCCGGGTCGTGCTTCACAGGCGTCCTCCTCGGCGGCAACTGGCCATCGCGCCGCCGGGCCGACGGGGCAGGCTGCAGCTCCGTCAATGCCCGCTCCGGCGATGCCCGCTCCAGCGATGCTCGCTCCGGCGATGCCTGCTCCGGCGATGCCTGCTCCGGCGATGCCTGCTCCAGCGATGCCCGCTGCAGTGATGCCTGCTCCGGCGATGCCTTCCCAGGCGCTGCCGATCGGACGGTGGCTTCTCCCCGCTCTGCCGGACGACCTTTGCCAGTGCGTTCGCCCTAACCTGGAGGCAATCCGCGCGGCGGGCGCCGTTGGGCGGAGGAGCTGCGCAACGCGTGGCCCGCCCCCCGTCCAGCGGCTGATGGGCAGCCCCGCCGAGGATCGCTGCCTTCCGCCTGTTTGCGACATGGCCGATGGAGACTTCACGGCCAATCTTTGGGCCGTTGTGGTGGACGCGACGTTGCCCTCGCTCAACCGCCTGGGCCAGTGGACCACCACTCTGAAGCTCACCGACCCTGCGTGGCTGGCGGCTGGCAGGGGACCGCTAACGCTGCAGGCCTTCGTCACCAGGCGAACGCACCCAGGGTCAGCATCAACGACGTCGTCGGCTGCCGGCGCCAGAGTGGCGCCAGACGCGCTGCGTGGCGTCGTTGCCGGAGCAGCGTTTGGCGACGTGATTCGCATTCAGCGGGCGCGGTTTCATCGAACCCACATGAACCTTGTGTCGCCGAACCGAGACGTCAAGGACAGGCGATGCCCCCTGGGTCCTGGACCATCATCAATGCTGCTTCTTCGCAGCCGGCCGGCGGTGCGAACAATCCCTGTCCTGTGCAGCGAAGGTGACCGGTTCGTGATGGACGACCCTGACATGCGTGAGGCCAACCGCCTCCTGGAGTGGTCGCGAAACACCCTGCCGCTCTTGGCTGGGCTCATTCGGCAGCCACGCGCTTTGGCAGAGCCGTTGCCCCCGTTTGACGGCGCTGCTCGCCCGCCTCCGCGCCGGCTCTTGGGTGAGCCTGGAGGCGGCGGAGCTCTCGTGGGCTGGACGCGAGGCGACGTGCCGGAGGCAGCCTCGAGCAGCTCAGACCCAAGCGACGCTATCGTCCCTTGCGCCCCTCAGGCTGGCGGCAGCAGCAGCGGTGGCGACAGCTGCAGCGGCAACCCGGCTGGCAGCGGCAGCGGCAGCTCAGGTGGCGGGGTCGACACGCTTCCGGACCCGAATCCGGCCGACTCTGCAGCCCCGTCTCAGCCTGCTTCACCGGCCTGCCGCCCGCTCAGCTCCGCGGCTCGGGCACAGCTCTGCCGGCAGTCGCCAACGTCACTTGGTCCGGTGAAGGAGCTCTACCGAATCGCCTTGGACCGACGGGAGCTGGCCGGCGTAGCCGTGGGGAACGCAGTGGACGTGTTTGGCTGCGTGTGCGCCGTTAGCACCGCTGACGAGCGATGCTTTGCGTCTCTCAGCGAAGCCCTCGCGCACGTGAGGCTGGTTCTGGCGCCCCAGGTGCCCATCGCAGGGGCGTCTTCGGTCCCGCCCCCGCAGCGGGCGGTCGTCGGTCCGGACGAGCGCGACCACCCGCCGTTCGCCGCCTTGCCTGCCGCCGGGCCGGCCGGCGCGGGGCAGCCACGGCTCGGAGCAGGGACGATGGACGGACAAGCGAAACCGCTGCTGGTCCTCCACCTTTGGGATGGCACCGGCTACAGCCGCAAGCCGCCGCCGGGGGAGCGGCTGGTCTCCCCGCCGTTCCTGTGCGCGCCTGATTCTGGCGGCAGAAGCGGGGGCGAAGGGACTGCCGCTGATGGGCAGTCGTCCCTCACGGGCGCTGGGTGGCTGGAAGGGTCGGATTCCACGGGGTGGCTGTTCGACGGGGCTGGCGGCGCAACGCCAGCCGCGGCAGTGACGGGGCGGATGCAGCGCGATGGGGCGCCCGCGTGGGTCAAGCAAAGCCGCTCAGCTGTTGATGGCGTGGTGATGCGGCTGGCGCTGCACCCCAGGTTCGGAGAGTGGCTCGTGGCGGGAGGGGGAGACGTTGCCGTGGGGTGCTGGGTGCGCTGCAGGGGCGCTGCTCTCACGGGCAGCGCCGTTGCAACTTGCGAGCTGTCACTCGGGGACGAAGCGGTCGAGGGAGGGGCGGCCGCAAGCCGGATGAGGGCTGCCACGCATGCCCGCGCTCGTGGCCTCGTGGCTGTAGGCAGCGACACGGCTGACGCGGCTGTCGCTCAGTGGCAGGCCCAGCAAAAGTTGCTTGCCTGGGCAGCCCAGCGGAACGCTGCTGCGCTTCCCGCGAGCGACGCTCCCGGCGGCTGTTCAGCGGCTGGCAGCAGCAGCCTTTTGGACTGCAGCGAGGCGGGGGGTCCGGCGGGGGCTGCCTCTGGCCCAGAATCCGTCGTGAGCATCGAGCCCGCGCCTGCTCTCCCCGAAAACGCTTTCGTGACGTGCGTCGTCGGGGCTGCTCCGCCAGCCATAGCCGCGTCCTCGGCCGGCCTGATCGCTCAGCGGGCCAGGCACCCAGTGCTAGTGCGGTTCGTTGGCCGCGTGATTGCGATTTCGCCGGGAGACATCGCGGCGATGGCGGTCCTTCGCCCCAGCCCCGGCTCCCAGGGCGTGGAATCTGGTGCCCTTGGCACGGAGCTCAGCGCAGCGACGGGCCCACCCTCGGGAGGCACAGCCTTCTCCCGAGGGACGACGCGTCTCCCTGCCCACCCTGAGCCCGATACCTGCACCAAGCGGGGAGAGGGCAGCTTGCCGTTGCCGATGAATCCGGCGAAACATGATGCGATGCTCGCGGGGTCGAGCGGCGCAGCGCGGTGGACCTACCAGTTTGCCCTGGACATCGCCGACTGCAGGACATCTGGCGTGGACGCGCAGCAGCGCGGTGTCCGCGTTCTGTTTGCTGGAGCCGAGGGCGACCGGTTCATGACGGGTCTGTCCGCGAGCGACTTTTCAGTGTCGCGGTTCGCTGCAGATGCGCTTCGCAGGCGGCTCAGAGCCCTTTTGCACCCCAATGCCAAGGTGGACATGGTCGCACTGGTCGTGCCGGGAGCAGCTGCAGCTTCGGCTTGCCCGCGCCTTGCACCTGTCATGGGATGCCTCACGGAGCTTGTTTCATGAGTGTCCGAGTGTTAGTATGCGTGCCATGTGCCCTTGCGTCGCGCACGCAATCACGGCAGCCCCCAGGGCAGAGTCTTCGTTTCAGCCCGCGGGACGCAAGCCGAGGCTGAACACCCAGCCGACCTGCGTCACCATGTACCAAATTGCGCGTTTGCGCCGCAACTACGCAAAGCGTGGCCCAACAGAGCACGCCTCGGCTCAAGAATGTCTGGACGGGCCTTCCGCCTGGCCGCCCGAGTCGCCAGACCTGCGCTCGAGCAGACCCCCGGAAAGCATGGCGCCGGCCTCCGCAGCGCTGAGCGATCGCATCGAGTCGTTCCATGGGAGAACTCCAGACCTGGCAGAGTCGTCGGCCACCAGCTCCGCGGCGCTGCCTGCCCCGAAGAAGGAGGGCTGCACGCGGGCCTCGGCCGGCCAGGTGGTTGCTCTTCGAGCAGGGTCAAACGAGCCGGTTGCGGTGAACGCGGGGTGGGGGCCGCCGAGCGCCTGAGGCGGCCCGAAGTCGCCTGACCCCTCTGCGCCAGCACCGCCGCCCGGGCCGTTTCGCTGAAGCGGATGGGCAGAGTAGCCGCTGCGGTTGGACCGCGCGCTGTCCGCGAAAGCGAGTGCGGCGTGGCGTGACGTCGGGAGCATGCCGCCCGTCAGCGAGTCCGCCGGCCCAAGCCATCCCACGCTTGAGGGCGCCTGAAAGTACTGTTGTTGTTGGTGATGTTGCTGTTGCAGCAATTGCTGTTGCTGGTGCAGGAGGAATTGCTGGCGCTGGTGCTGAAGCTGCTGCGTGCGGCGCATTCGCATCAAATATTGCTGCTCGGCAAGGAGCTGCTGTTGCTGTTGCTGTTGCTGTGAGAGGGAAGGCCCCATCGGCGCTTGCCTATGCGAGCTTGCATATCCTCCAGTGTCGTCGCCCGCGTCCCGTGCTGGGGGGTCTGTGAGGCTTGGGGCGACCACAGGCGGGCGGGCTGGACGAGACGAGCTGCTCGCCGACGAGGTGCCGTCCTCGCGAGCCAGAGCAGCCACGCACGAGAGCGCCGCCATGCCACTCCCACCGCCAACTCCTGCTGAAGTGATGGCGCTGTTGCTGCTGTGGTTGCTGGTCCTGCCACTCGCGCCAGCTGGTGCGTCGCGGCCGACCTCTCTCCCAGACTCGGCCCCCGCGGTCCTGCTCCCGCTCGTCTTGGCCGCGTCGCTGCCCCGGGACGCCGCCGACGCCAAGCTGTCCTCGGCTCTCAGCCTCAGCTGCGCCGGCCCGCGACCGGCCGCTTGCGCGGCAAGCGCAGCCACGCTTGGGGAGCCACGAGCCCAGCCCTCAGGCCCGGGAGCGCTTGACGGCTGATCGCTGGGGCCGGGCGCAGGGCCCGCAGCAGACACCACCGCCATGTCAGGCGACGCTGCGGCAGCCCTGGCAGCGGTAGCAGGTGACTGGGACGAAACCGTGGAGCAGCCGGACGAGATGGTTGGCATCGCGATGGTGCGGCTTGCCGCCTGCGGCTGACTGGGGCCAGCGCGACTGCCTGGCACAAAAGACGCCGTGCTGGTGCCGGCAGCTGCCGTGTGAGAGCCGCTGCTGCCGCGGTCTTGGCCCTCCGCATCGCCAAGCCCTCGGTTCCAAGGGTTGTGGGCCTCGCCTGGCGCCCCGAACTCGTCCGCGTGGCCGCGCTGCATCTGGGCTCGGAGCATGTGGCGCTGGCGCTGGAGCTGGAACTGCCGCTGCGCCTTCATGAGCTGCATCTGCCGAGCACGGGCGGCGAACCTCGACCGCTGCCGGTGGAATTCCGTAGCAGCCGCCGCGATGGCCGCGTCGTAGGCAGGCGAGCCAGGGGCGGGGTTCTTGAAGAAGTCCAGGGCAGCGGCACGGATGCGCCGCTGCTGCTGGAGGCTGGCCCAGCGAAGCCAGCGGTTGTAGTACGCCCAGTGGCGGCGGTCCGCGTGGTTGTGCTCCTCCTGGGACGGCGCGGACCCGGCTTCTGCCCTGGCGGCACCACTAGCGCCGCCGGCTGCGCCGGGGGAAGGCCCTGAGGGTGCCGATAGACCGGTAGCTGCAGCGCCCGAGGCGGGCGTCGCTGCCAAGGGGGGCGAGGACGAGGAGGCGGCCGAGGGCTCAGCCTCGGCCCCTCGACTGGCTTGCCCGGACGGCGGGCCACCGGCCATTGTGCCGCCAGCTGAGACGGGCGGCTTGCCTGCGCTTGCGCGCTGGGAACCTGGGCGGCCTTGAGCGGACGCCTCTCCCGGCAGGAGGTCGTGCTCTGCGTGCGGCTTGCCAGCGGCGTCGGCTGGGCCTGCCGCCCGGGCGGCGGGTTCGCCCCTCTGTGCCATGGCCAGCTGTGAGGCGAACGGTCCGCGGAACTGGGGCGGGGCCCCAACCCATGGCTCAGGGGACAACGGGGCGGTTGAGACCGCGCGATCGACGAACATGGTGGAGAAGCCACCCGGCGCAAGGACCGCGGCCGGGTCGAACATGCTGTCGTCGTGGAACAGCATGCCGTCACGGCCGCTGGTGCCCGGCATGCCTCCGTCTCCCCCCGCGCCTCTGGCCAAGTCGGCGCCCGGAGGCAGCTGAGCCACGTCCCATTCAGCCTCAAGCACCCCAGGGTCCGCGAAGAACTCAACGGGAGTGGCAAAGCCGCTTCCGAACAGAGCGCCGCTTTCGGTCGAGTCAGCGGAGTCAAAGGCGTGCATCCCTGGCAAAGACGCCTGGCCAAAGCCGCCGGTCCCGGACAGCGGCCCAAAGGGGTCACTCCCCTCGAACATGGACGCGCTCCCGGCAAGCGAGCCGAAACCGAACTGGTCAGCAAAGCCGGCGGCTCGCTCTGAGGCAGTTGGGAAGGCCCTCGCGGAGGCGCCGGAACTGACGCCCTGGCTTGCCGATGTGGCTGAATGAGACTGGCCGGGGTGAGGCCGGTGCTGGTGCTGCTGCCGGTGCTGCGGCCGTTGGTATTGCTGCTGGTGCTGTTGGTGCTGGTGCTGCTGGTACGCCAGCGGCTGCTGCAGGAGGTGCTGGTTGTATGACGAGGGACCGAGGGTGTCTCCTCGGATGAAGGCCGCGTCGGCAGTCGAGGCTGCAGCAAGCAAGGTCCCCAGCCCACCCTGGCGGCTGCCCGCGCTGGTTGAGTCAGACAGGCGCGCCTGGAAGGCCGGGCCGCTCGCGTCAAGACCCCCGCCCCCCGGCGCGGCCGACGACGAACCGCCACGGCCATCGCTGGCGGCGCTTGCATGGGCGGACGCAGCTGCCCCGGACGAGGCGCCGGTCTCTGCGTCGGCGCCTTGTCCCAGCGCGGCCGGGGCGCCGGCTCTGCTGCCCAGCCGACCGGAGCCGGTCGCGTCGAAGCCGGCGTCGCCGCTGCTGCTTCCAGTGATCTCGCTGCCCAAGCCGCTGTAGAGGCCGCTCATCCGCGCCTCGGGGCCGGATCCGGCCCCGCCCCGGCTGGTTGCGCTCGCGACTGCCGAGGACGAGGACGAGGAGCCGGTCCCGGTGCTGGGCAGGGCGCGGCCGCTGCCAGGCAGCCCGCCCGCGCCGGCCTGGTATCCGTACGTCCGCATGCTCGCCAGCTCAGAGATGGAGGCGGGTGCGAGCGCGCTTCCCGGGAACGGGATGCCGAGGGAGTCGACGGCGCTGAGACCGCCGGCGGGGAAGCTGCTGTGCGGATGGGCGGCGTGGCGGTGCATGCCGTACGGGTAGCCGCCGGATACGCCCTCGTCGTCCCCCATAGTACCGCCATGGGGATGGTGAGAGGGCCCCTGCATGGGAAGATAGCGGCCGCGGGGAGGGCGCGGCTCACCCGCGCGCGGCAGGGCCTGGAGCGCGGCTGCCCAGGGCACCCTGCCTGCGCTGCCTGCGCTGGCCACGGAGTCGGCGGGAACGAGCGACGGGGCCGCCTGCGCCCCGCCGGGGGACGGCGGCGGACTGGAGAGCGGGGGGGTGGGGCCTGATGCACCGCCCACGGGGCGGCCGCCAGCGCGATGGCGGTGTGAGTGGCTCCAGGGCGCGCGGTCGGCAGAGAGGCCGGACAACTGGGCATATCCTGGGTGAGAGCCGTGGGCCATGTCGCCAGTCGAGCCGTTCCCGGCGGCGGCCGCGGGGCCGAGGGTCCGGGCGAGCGGCCCTCCTTCTGGGGCGCGCGCGCCGCGGGAGGAGGGCGACGCGCGCGGTGATCCGATGGGTGTGCTGCGACGGGACCCCGCCACGCGGCCGTCGCCGCTTGGAGCCGTGCCCGTCGCTGCAGCCGCGGCACCTGCGGCGCCGCCCGGAAGCGCAGCGCTGTCGTCAATGCGCCCGCTGGCGATGTCGCCTTGGCGCTGCACCTCTGCTTGGATGTCCTCCACGCTCGAGGGGACCAGCGAATTTGCCACCTTGTCGGCCGCGCGCTTGAGTGGCAGCCAGACGCGCTTGCGCTCGTTGCGAAACCAGTTTCCGACTTGCACCACGGTCATGTCGAGCTCGCCGGCAAGCTCGGCCTTGTCAGCATCCGTGGGGTAGGGGAATGACCAGTGGGCTGGGTCGGACATCCACCGCTTGAGGGTCAGCGTTGCAGAGGGAGGAAGCCGCGTCGCGCCGCGGCCCTCGCTGCGGACGGCAGCCAAGTAGCCGCCGGGCAGCCCGAACCAAACCTCGACGCCCATGTCCGCCGGGCGCCGGCCGCTCTTCCCAGAAGCGTGAACCGCTGCCATTTGCTCGTTCAGCACGGCAGCGGCAGCCTGCTGGGCCTCGGAAGACCGCTGGCGGATGGGCGCGTCTCCCAGCAGGCCCGGCAAAGGCTGGACAAAGGCGACGCGGCCGCACTCGCTGATGCGCACGCCGGAGGGGCGCCCTCCCGGCGTGCCGCGCGCCGCGCCCCGGGGCGTGGGGAGCGCGGAGCCCTCGGCTCGAGATGCCTGCTCGGCTCGGCCGTGGGATGGCTTGACTCCAGGCTCAGACCGCTGGCGCGTCGATCGGCCAGCCGACGCGCGCTGTCCGGACGATGCATCGTCACCGGGGGGCGCGCGACCATTGCGGGCGCCTGGAGCGATCGCAGAGGACTGCGCCGGGTTCGGAGGCAGCGGCGGGGAAGGAGCCAGGGGGTAGTGAGGCGTCGGACACCGCACGTCAACAATCGAGTCGCTGCGTTGACGCAAAGGACCGGGCTGCCCCGGGCCGTTCGCGATGGCCCTTTGGGCAACCTGTGCCACGCCGCTGCTGCCGACCCAGAACAAAAGGCTTGCCATGACCGCGCGCCAAGCGATCACTGGCCGGCGGCCAGCCGCAAGGAACGCCGGCGGTCTACGGCGACTCCTCGAGAAGCTCTCGACGCATGCTCGAGACCCCGGTTGGCCAACTTGCCGAATCGTCGGCACCGCCACAACTAGCACCCCCACGCGCGCGCGCCCGGGCCAAACGGTGTTGAGCCGCACAGCCAAACCGTGCCCCGACCCACGCGAGCTTGGGACGTGTGCACAGCGCGAGCAAACGCGAGTCCTCGCTGTCTCACCTCGCCCTGGTCCCAAGCCGGCCCATCGCGGCTGTCGTGTGGAGAGCGTCCCGCATCCGACACCACGCGCGAAGATGGGCCCTTAGGCCCATCTTCCTGGCCTTGGCTTTGTGGTGTTGCGTCGGCCAGGCGGGCTCGCTTGGCACCGGCCACGCCGGTCAGCATCTGCGTTGACCGCTCGCCTCTGCGGCCGGGCGATGCGGCCGGCGCCGGGCTGCCCCCCCGGGTGCGCTTAGACGCTGACCGCAGCTCCTCGGGGCGCGCAGCGTCGGGGGCCGCCGCGAGGGCGGAAGGCGGGATGTCCATGGGCCCGCAGGCTGCCGAAAGCAGGTGCAACGGCGCGGAGGCGCTGTGCAAGGCCGCAAGGCCGCAGGCCGCTCCCCTGAGGGCACGGGCGGGTGCGCTTTTGGCGCTGGGTGCCCTTTGCTGCCGGGCAGACGGGTCCCAACGGCGCCTCAGGGAGTGCACGCGCTTGCCCAAGCGAAATCGCTGTGACCGTGCGCGGAGAGCAACGTCTTCAGAGAGTCGACAGCCTGTCCGCACGACCCGCCCAGGCCAGCCGCTCGGTGGCGCGCAGGGGCGGCTGCATCCCAGTTGCATGCGATTGCCTTCGGCCAACCGGACTTCGTGGTTCCGTTGGCGCGCGTGCGCTGACGTGCAGGCCCAGTTGCATGTTTGCCTGGGCAATGCTGTCTGGCTGTTGCGACTCTCGAGGCTGGGACGTGCCCAGACCGCACGAAGCCCGGATCGCGGGCGCAGCCAGCCCGAGCACCCGTACATCGCACAGAGGGGCGTTCACTCGACTCGGGCCGCTCGCACCTCTCGGCTTCGCTGCGGGGCGAGGCCAGCTGCGTCGGCGGTCGCGGCTTGCTTTTTGTCCTCGTCCGCTTCTCAGCCGGCCTTGCGGAGCCCCCCCGCCCCCCCCCCCCCCGGTGATCGGCAAGCGCCCAACCTATGCAAGCGGCAACTGACCGCAGGCTGCGGGCCTAGGCAGCTGCGCACGAGCCCCGGGGCGTTGCCCCAGCCCCTGCAGCCTCAGAAACGTCGCTGGTCGAGTCTGCAGAGGTTTCGCACACCGGCCGAGCTGGCGCCTTTGACTCGCAAACCTCGCAGCGCAGCTTGCCGAGCCACCCGAGCCACCAACGCACTCCGGGCTGAGGCCAAGGCCAGCCATTGCACGTCCAAAGCAGGTGACGCGAAGCCCTAGGGGCCAATACCGGCGCAGCCCACAGCGCCGTCGGGCGCCGATGAGTCAGCGATGAGTTTGCCGTGCGCTTGCTAGCGCATACGCTCACCCCAGCCCGACGGTGGCGACTTCCATCGGCTGGGGGACTTGAGGCTGGCGCCCGGTCGCGGCTGCCGCCGGACACGCCAGATGCGAGCGCGCCGTTTGCCGAGGGCGAAGCTTTGGGAGGTGCACGGAACTGGCGGTGGGGCGGGGTTGCACGGGCCGCCCTTGCTCCCAAGGCCTCGTCCGACGTTGCTTTGCGCCCCTGTCCCGCAACTGCGTGGAAGTCAAGCGGCTCACTTGCAACTTGCCGGGAGGCGCTGCTCTCCCCGAACCTCCCCCATTGCCCCGCCGTCAGCAACCGGGCCCATGCCTGAGCGCCGAGTTGAGCAGCGGCCTGACAGCAACCAGAACACCTTGCGCTGCGCCGCTTGTTGCGCCGTGCTCATTCCGAGTTGGGCCAGGCGTCGAGGGCTTGAGCGGTGCAGGTGCAGCCTGGTCAGCGCAGCGAGACTCCCAGGTGGGCCCGTTGAGTGCGCGTGAGCTTCGCCCGCGGTTGTCAAGCAAGCCCGACGGAACACAAACCGACCACAAACCCAGTCCATGGAGTCTTAGCCGCGTCTTGGGCGTCCCAGAACCTCGCCAAGCGACGCGCCCCGGTGGGAAGCCACGAGGCGCTGCAGCTGCGTGACTCCCTCTTCCGTGCCAATCAGCGTGAGCCCGACTGGGCAGACATCGAAGAGAGCCTCCTCAAGGTGCGCTTCAAAGCATGCCGCAAGCGTCCCCATGTGCGCTGTGCAAGCTGCAGCTGCTGCCCGGTCTGTGTCAGTGAGCGCTGGGCCAGGCAGAGCCCGCCGACCGCCTGCAGCCGCCGAGTGGCGCCGCCCAAAGCTGCCGCGGTCTCCAGCCGACTCTGCCCCGCTTCTCCGGCGCCCAGCTGGCCCTCTCCGCATGCTTCCGCCCTGTCCTGTCACGGCTGGCTGCTGTGGTCGACCGACGCCGACCCTGGCTCGCCGCAGAGCAGACTCGGACGGCTGCGACAGCTCCTGGCGAGTGGAGCTCGATGGCGCAGCGCCGGTGGCGGCCACCGCAGCGCTCCTGGCCACCGCGCGGCTGGTCCAGTCGTCCAGGCCAGCGGAGGACACCAGAGAGCCCGTTCCAACGGATTCAGCGTCACTCCAGTCGGCCTCACTTCGGTCACCATCGCTGCCGCCGTCCAGAGCATGACTCTGACGCGCCCCTCCAGCCGCGGCTGCAAGCAGCGCACCCAGGCTTCCCGTTCCGTCCCGGGACGCAGCGAGGGCCTCCCCCGCATCGGCCGCCTCGACGAAGCCGCGGGCGACCTCTCGCTCGCCAGCGTCGGACGAGCTCGTCGGGGAGGGCGGCCCGCCGCCCCTGGCCGCAGTCCCTGCACCGGAGTGGTCAACGCCTCGAACAGACCGCACGCTCGGCAGTGTCACCCCGGGCAAGGCTCGCACGGGCCCCCGGATCGACCCAGCCTTGCGCAGCGCGGCAGAGCTGAGCGCCCTCATCAGCGCCGACGACTCGGTTCTGGCCACGGGAGCCTTCCCGGCCTCCTTGCCGCCTCCCGAGCCGCCGGCCTCGCCAGCTCGCCCGCCGACACGGACGGCTGCGCGCACCGCCCGAGCGGCGCTGCCTGCGGTGTGCTCTGCCTCGCGCGCCCTCGTCCAGCACCCCTGCCGCCGGAACGCGTCTGCGGCAGAGCCGGCCCACTGGTCCAGCCTGTCGGGGCCGGCTCCGCCGCCGGCCGCGGAGCCTCTGGCCGAGGACACTCTGCCGCCAGCTGCGCCGAAGCCCCGTGCCCCGGGCCGACCGCCCCCCCTGGCCGGTGCTGCCGACGCGCCAAGCTTCCAGCCGGCGCCCCCGCGGCCATGAGCGACTCCCGACGTCGCGCGGCCGAGCGACCCGGCGTCGGTCACAGACTCCACCTCCACCGTCGCGCTCGGAAGGGCCCTGTGCTTGCCGTCGGCAGTCACGGTGCAAACGCGCTGGGACAGAGCCGCCAACGCGTCGCTCAGGCAATCGGGGCCCAGAACGGCCCGGACGGCGGCAAGTCCCGACGAGCTCCTGAGCGTCATAGCCACCGCCTTGCTCTCTGGGGACTCGAGCGGGGCAGCAGCGGACGCAACGAGGCCGCGCCTGGAGCCCGCAGGCGGAGGCGACCGCCCACGGGACGGCCCCAACGTCGCGGCAGCAGTCGGCCCGAAGGTGGAGCCCGCCGCCGCGCTGCCACGTGCCTCTGCCGGGAGCCACCCCGCGGCGATGAGCACGTGCCGAACAGCTCCCACGGCGGCGGCCACTCGCGCCCGGTCGCTGGCCGCAGCAGCAGCCGGGCTCGCGCTCTCAAGCTTCCCATTCCCCCCGCTGCTTGCACTTGCAGCAACGCCAGGCGAGGCAGCCTGCCCGGCGACGAAGCTTCCGCTGCCAAGCTGGGCGGCAGAGCCGCTCTGGGCTTGGCTGGCCTGCGCGGCCAGCAGCTGCCTGCGCCGGCGCCGGCGGAGTCGGTCTGACAGGTCGGCTGACCGACCGGCGCCCAGCAGCTCTGCCAGCTGGCAGCGCCCACCGGGGCGCAAGCCCGATCCCGCCGTCGCCTTCCGCCGACGGGCCATGGCAGCGGCGAGCGACACGGCTGTCTTGGCGGCCCCGCCCGCCTTTGACCACCGGCTCGCCGCCGATCGCTCCCGACGGGCGGCTTGCGCGCTGCCGCCGCCGCCCGCGGCCCGCTGCCCGTCGAGCGACTGCTCAGCCATCCCTGCCTGGCCCGTCGGGGTGTCCTCTCCCAGAAACCGGGCCCGCTGCTGCAACGTGGCCGCGATTGCGAGGCGAACGGCCCACGCGGCCGCCTTGGCCGCGCCCGCCTTGGACCGCGCTCCGCTGCCTCTGCCGGCGGAGGAGCCTGCCGCGCTGCCAGCCACCGCCGCCGCTGCCGCAGCCTCCGCGGCCCGCTGCATGGCTGACGCTGTGTCGCCCCCAGCCCTCATAACGGTTGCGTTCAGCGTCGCAACGCGCGCCACCAGCAGGGCGAACCGCATTCCCGTCACGCTGCCAAGCAGAGCCGACCACGGCGGTACAGCCCACTTCGACTGATCACGGAACAGCTTGCGAACGGCCCTTGCCTCGCTGGCAACGTCGGCCGCCAGCGGCGCAGCCGCCCTGTCCGACCCTGCAGCCACGCTGCCCAGGACACTGGCTCCCGCCGGCGTGGCGGGATCGTCGTCCTCGCCGTCAGCAGAGCTCTCCAGGCTTCGTTGAGAACGCAGCTCGTCGTCCTCGTGCTCAACGCCGGCTCGAATGCCGCTGCCTGGGTGATCGCCTGCGTGCCAGCTGCCCCCGGACCTGGCTGACGCGTTCCCGCGACGCACGCGAGATGGGGACGTGATGTCGCCGCAGTCTTCCTCCCACGGGTCCCCCCCGCCCCCGATGGCAACCAACGCCACGGGAAGGGTGCGCTGCTTCGCAGCCGGCGGCGCCAGAAGAGACGTCGCGCTGCCCACTTTCCACACGGCAGAGCTACCGTGCGAGGCACTCCTACGCAGCCCCGCGCCCGCCGCAGCCCCACCGGCGGTATCCCCGCCGACCAGAGCCGCTGCGCCCGCTGCTGCCATTGTGGAGGCGGAAGCCGCCGCTGCGACGGCCTGCGCCGCTGCTGCCGATACCATGGCCCGAAGCACCACCTGCTTCGCGACGGAAACCCACTCGAGCCGCTGCCGCCGCCACTGGGCGATGCGTGCCGCGATGAACCGCGTCGCCACTTTGTCGCGCAGAGCTGCGGTTGCGCCGTCGAACACGTGCTGCGATCGGCCAAGGCGCTCCAGCGCCGGGTCCCCAACGAGGGCCGCGGCCGAGGCCGCCAGCTCCGGGGACGCCAGCGACAGCGACCGGCGGCGGGCCAGCGCCTCGCCGCCCGACGCCCCGCGAGCACTGCCGCTGGCGCTCGAAGACCTCCCGTTGCGACGGCCGCCGCTTCCGCCGCCGCCGCCTCCGCTGTGGCCGTGGCTGTTGCCTGCTCTCCTTGCTGCTTGTCGCTGGGCCCGCTCGTCGCGAAACCGCAGCAACGCCTCGATCGCAGATCCCGCCGAGGCCGACAGGCCGTCCGTCGCGTCGGCGGCACTTTTGGCCGCAGCGCGGTTTCGCGCCTCGTGCAGCCGGGCGACCGCCATGGCTGCGGCGGCCGCTCGGGCCCACTTTGGCCCGGCCATGCCTGCCTTTGGCCGTCTCGTGCGCGGTAGCCGGCTGAAGGGCGCTGCGGAGCGAACAAGGTGTGACTCGCCCGTGACGTCATCCGGGCGGTCAGGCGCAAGGCCCGCGCCACCTGGGCCGCCGGCGTGCTCCCCGCCCGCTGCCGCCGCCGCCGCCGTAGCCGCCGCCGCCGCCGTAGCCGCCGCCGCGGCCTCCCGAATCCAAGGGTCCGTGCCTTCGTCGGCTCCCGACAGCACGGAGAGCTTGGAGTGGACCGCCTTGAGGTCGAACCGCCTCGCCCTGCCGAGAAGCAGCTCTGCCTCCTGCGTGAGCCGTGCCCGCGCCGCGTCGAGCACCGTGGCGCTTGCGCGGGCGAGGGTGAGCGCCGCCGCCTCCGCCGCGTCCGCCGACACCTCGGCGTCTGAGGGCTGCGGTGCCGCCCACGGAAGCGTCGATCCGCTCTCTGGGAGGGCTCGAAGGGGAGGCAGCGCCCGGCCCGGCGGGGGCGGAGGGCGAAGCTCGCGGGGCGCGGCCCCGGCGTCCGCGCTGCCCTCGGCGCTGCCGACTGCTGGCTGGCCGGCCGCTGCGTGCGCTCTGCGTCCGGGCGGCGGCGGGGGGCGCTGGCCCCCGGCTCGCCCCGCTGTGGCAGTGGCGAGATCTTCGCGGCGGAGCGCGGATACGGCCGCGGCGGCAGCTGCTGCCGCCATCGCGGCGTCCCCGGGCGCCCCGATGGACGACCGGCGGTTTCGCGGCCGTCTGGCCTTTGGGGTCGCCGCCGGGGATTCCCCCCCCCCGCTCGCCGCCGTTGGGGCTGCGCTCTCGCCAGAAAATGGCCCTGGCCCCGCCCCCGCCCGACCGACCACGACGCTGCTGCCGCCTGCAATCGGACTGCCCAACATTCCCCCGCGGCCCCCCTCAAGCCCCAGCGAGGACCTGCGGCGCCTCGCGGAAGCCGCGCCGCGGGCAGAGCCGATCGTGGAGCCATCGGCAGAGCCCCTTGCAGAGGCATCCCCCTTCGACCGAGCCGTGAACAGGCCGCGAGGGGTGCCTCGCGAGCGGCGAGCCCCACGCGAAGTGGCAGAGCCGCTGCGAGGGTCTCTGGAGGCCGCCCGCTTCGACCCGTCGCCCCTGGCGGCACCGCCCGCCGCAGCGTCGGCGACGTTCCGGCGCCTCTTGGGCTGCTTCCGCTTGCCCGACCCCCCCAGTGAGTCCTCCTTCTTCTTGTCGATGAGCTTGGCAATGCTTGCCCTCGCGTCGCTCAGCATCTCCGCGTAGCGCTGGCTGGACCGCTCCAGCGACGCGCAGCGGTCCCAGAACCCGAGCAAGGTCAGCTTGCGCAGCCTCTGCCGCCGCAAAAACGCGCGGCACATGGCTTGCGCTGCCAGGCACCGCTCGTAGAAGCTGGTGCAGCGGGCCCTCCAACGGACCCCCCCGGCGCCGACGTCCAGGACGAAGTCGGTCACGAACCTGGCCAGCAGCTGGCCAGCCTCCCGCCGAATCCGAAGGGGCCGTCGCAAGCGCCAACGCAGCACCAGGGCCCCAAGGGACGGCCGCACGAGCAGCAGGCCCCGCACGTACGCCCTCGCAATCGCCCCCCGCGCCCGCCGCTGCACCACCACTGCGGCCGCCACCGCAGCCGGATCGCCCGAACGGATCATCCGGGCCGTGGATATGGCCCGGATGAGCCGAGCGCAGCGGGCCGAAACCGCGCAGAGCGCCATCCACGTCATGGCACGCTCCCTCCGCAGCCGGCCCTCCGCCGATGACGTGGCACGGGCGAGCGACGCCCTCGCCTCCTCGGCGTGGCGGGCTGTAGCCTCCTCCGCCCGCAGCCGCGCCAGCGCCACACGCGCCGCCTGCCGGGCCGCCCTGTCCGCGGCGCCTCGCGCCGTCATCGACAGGCCCAAGAGAGACTGCTCCCCGCCGGCCGCGGCCGTCGCGGCCTCGCTGGCCGAGCCGGAGAGCCGAGGCCTCGGCGTCGAGACCGCGGAGGCCACCGAGGCGGCAGCCCCCGGCGACGCAGCCCCTCGGCGGCCGGGCGCCCTGGGCCCGCTCCCGCCGGAGAGCCGGTGGTCTGGCGGCGACCGCCCTCGCTGCCGGGCGGCCGTGCCCCGGGATTGGCCCCTCGGACCACCGGCAGAGCCGCCGGCATGCGCTGGCGATCCGGCCGAACCCACGCGACCCTCTGCGAGCGCGCCGCTGCCTGGCCGGGCGCCCAGCGCGGCTCCCGCCCATCCGTGGCCGACTGCGCCCTGACTGGCCGTTGACCAGCCAAGGATTCCCCCACCTCCGCGTTCGCGGGCCGCCGGCGACGCACCCTCACCGCTCGCAGCCGGCAGCAGAGCTGCAGACGACATCACGATAGAATCAAGGTCCCATCGGCTGTCCGTCGCCCGGGGCCCGGTGCTGCCTCCGTGGAGAGAAGGCCTCGCTTGGCCCGCCGCGGAACCCTTCCCAACCATCGATCGACCAAGCGCCATCGGCAGAGCCGCGAGAAGCCGCCGACCGGCTGCAACCAGCTCTGCCGAGTCCGGCTCGTACAGCGGAGCCGGCCGCCGCCCCGCCACCGGCAGAGCCGACCCTGCCCGAAGCGGGGACGGGGAGCGTCTTCGCCCGCGCCATCCCGGGAGGGCGGAGTGCGGCCGCGCGCGCCCCGGCCGGGACGCGCGAGATCCGGGGCCCGACGACGTCGGCGAGGCACCGGCGGGCCTGCGGCCTCTGGCGCCACGGTGGGCGTCCCTTGCCCCGCGGCTCGTGGCGGCTGCCCGCCGGCCGGCCAGCCGGTGCCCCGGCAGAGCCGACGACGGCCGCGCCGTTGCTGCACCAGTGACACCCCGCCTGCTGCCGGCGCCTGGACCCGCAAAACCGCTCCGGTGTCCGGCGGCGGCGCTTCCCGGCCTCGAGCCCCGGCCCGGCGTGGCAGAGCCGCCGACGTACCCAGTGGGCGCTCCTCCTGACCGGCGGACGCGGCCCACGCCGCGGACGAGCGCGGACTCGGACGACAGCCCAGCGCCACGGCCCAGCCGCGCCGTGATGGACCCCTGATCGAGCGATGGCTGCGAAGCGACGGTCCTGCCGTTGGCGCGACCCCACAGGCCAGAGGCGCGCGATGGCCCCCAGCGCTCGGGTGAGCCCGAAGCCGCGTCAGCGTCCCCGTGGGCGTCGTCGGCGTCGAAGCCCTCGTCGTCGTCATCGTCGTCGTCGTCGCTGTACTGAAGGTCCTCCCGTCGCATCAGCACAGCCCCGGCGTTGCCTGGGCGGCCCCCCGCTCGCAAGGCCGCCGCCGCGGCAGCGAGCGCCTCCTCCTCCAGTCGCCGCAGGTGCTCTGCTGCAGCTCTGCCGGCCAAGACCCGCCTGTCACTGTCCCCGGCAGAGCTGGCCGCAGCGGCTGCCACTCTCTTCCTGACCCGCCTGCGAACGTCGGCCGACTGCGTGATGACCGTGGTGAGCCACTCGACGCGGGCCTCTGCCGACGTCGTCGCCGTCACGTCGCGGCCGAGCCGCGGCAGGCCAGAGTCGGCCTCCGACCGCGGGTCAAACGCGACTAGCGACGCCACCCCGACCAGCGCCGGGCCGGCGCCCCGAGGACCAAGCAGAGCCTCTGTCGGCTCCGCCGCGCCCGGCGCCCCAGACCCACCGGGCGCGCCGGGGCCGGCTGCCCGCCGGTTCCCGGCGCCTGTGCGGCTCTGCCTGCGCGCCTGGGGCGCGAAACCGCCCCTGGCCGACTTTCCGGCCTTGCCCGCCGCCTCTGCAGCCTCCTCCTCCTGCCCCGGCCAGGTGGGGCTGGAGGGGGACTTGGCCCCGCGCAGCCGCTCGTCAGCCCGGTGGCGCGCTCGGCGCAGCGCCGAGATGCCTCTGATGCCGCCCCGCATGCGCACAGCAGCGGCCTCCGCCTCCGCTCGCTTCCGAGCCTCCGCGGCCGCCACCACCTCAGCCAGCCGCCGCCGCTCGGCAGCGGCGCGCCCCAGGCGGCGCCGCTGGCTCGCCACCGTCAGAGGCCCCGGCCGCTGCTCCGCCACCCGCGCCCCGTGCAGCACCGCGTCGGTCCAAAGCACGCGAAACCGCGGCTTGTTGTACTTGCGAGGCGCCGCCCCGGCCAGCCACGCCGCCGCGCGGTCGGGCCCAGCCGCCGCCGCCGCCGCCGCAGGCTCCTGCCGTCCCCTGGCCACCTCGGCGCCGTCGCCGTCGCCGCCACCCCCGCCCCTGTCGGGACGCGCCGCCCAAGCGAGCGAACCGCCCCGGGCCGGGTGTCGTCGCACCGAGCCCGAGTCGGCGATCCCGCGTGACTGGGCCCCGACCCGCGCCTGACCGGCAGCTGACCCGGCGCCGTCGCCCTCGGCAGCCGCGTGCAGTGTCGCCGCACGCGGCTGGATCGACGCAGCGCCTGTGGCGCCAGAGCTCGGCAGCGCTGGCATCGACGCAGCCCCGCCGCTGACGTCTAGCCGTCTCGGCGTCACCGCGATCGGCCTCCCCTGATCCCGCCCCGGCCGCGTCGGCGCGCCGGCTTGGGACGCTGCTGCTGTGCTCCGCAGCAGGGCAGCTCCGGCTGACAGCCAGGGGCTGGGCTCTGCCGCCGCTGCTGATACCGCCGCCGCGGCCGCTGACACTGCCGCTGCCCCCCCTCCTCCTCCGCCTCTTGAAGCGTCGCCCGTCCCACCGTGCGCTGCTGTGGCCCTTGCCGGGGGCGTCGCGATGCCGGCCGCCTCCCGCAGATCCGCCGGCTGGGTGCTGCCGAGGGCCGATGAAGTGTCCGTTGAGCGCTCCGACGCGCTGCTGAGCCTGCGGCCGATGGCTCGGGCGGACGAGGAGGACGACGGTGCCCCGATATCGCTTGCAGAGCCGGCACGCAGTCCGGCCGGTCCGTCCGTCGCGATGCTCTCCGCGAATCGCAGTGCCGGCGATCCGCTGAGGGCGGCTGCAATTGCGGCGAAATGCACCGCCGACGCCTGATTTCGGAGGTCCTCCTGCCCGGTAGAGCCCCGCCTTGGGTTTGAAGACCCAGGGCGCAAGGCATGCAGCCGATGCGGGGCTGTACCGGACACTTCGGAGCTGGCCACGCTGTCGGTGCGAGCGCGTCGGGCGGCACCAGCGGTGCCCGGCGCCGCACCCCCCGCCGCTGCCGCCCGCACCGCGACCGGGACCACGCGCAGCTGCTGCGTCTGCCACTGGTTGCGGTGCTTCGGAGAGCCCTCCTCCTCCTCCTCCTCCTGCGCCCCCAATCCTTCCAGTTTGCTCTCGTCACCGTCGCCGCCCGCGTCGCCGTTGTGGGTGCCGACGTCCGAGCCGAACGTGTGCTGGCGCTGCACGCTGATGAACGGGTGCAGCGCTGCAGCCGAGCCGCGGGCGGTCGAGCCGCGCGCAGCGCCTGCGCCGGCGGGCGAGCGGTCGTCGCGCTTCAGGAGCACGAAGGGAGTGGCCATGAGCAGCTCTGCCGCCGCGATGTCGTCGCTGGTGGCAGCGGCGGCGACTTGGTCATCGCTGGCGGGGGCGGCAGTGCCCTGGGTGGCGGAAGCAGGAGTGAGAAGCGCATCTCCGGCCGGGTCCGCAGCGGCGTGGTCGACGTCGCCAGCAGGGTTCGAGGGAAGCGCAGCCAGGGACGGCGCCGAGGGTGCCGTCGCGACAGGGGACGACGCGGCTGACGCAGCCGACGCAGCTGGCGGGCGGTGCTGCGGTTGAGGCTGCGTGGCGGCGGCGGCCACAGAAGAGCCCCTGAGCCGGCGCAGCTGCGGCGTGGAGGTGCTGAGAGCGGTGGTGTGGCGGGGCCCAACTCCGCCCGCCGCCGCCGCCACCGCAACAGCAGGGGAGGAGCCTGCGGAGGAGGAGGAGGAGGCCGAAGACGCTGTTCTGCCGGCGGAGCTGAATCGCCGGGTCGAGCCGGCCGTCACGGCGGAAGCCGACGGCAGCGGGGCCGTGCGCCCCAGAGAGGGGGGCTGGGGCGGCTTGACGGGGGGCAAGCGGGGCAAGCTGCCGGACTGAGGGCCGGCACCAAGGCCGGCTGCCGCGGCAACTGCCTGCGCTCTCCGCGCGTGCCTTGCCCGAGCCTCGGCCATCCGAGCCGCCAGCCGCTTCTCGCGCCGGTCCAACCGGTCGCCTAGCTCCGTCGAGTCCATTGCCGCGGCGGACGCCGCAGAGCGCCGCCCCAGGCCAGCGGATGGCGGGCGCAAGTGACTCCCGGAGTCCGCACGGGCGCTGGTCGGCCGTGCCTTCATTCTGCCCAGCCAGGATCAGAAAGCGGGCGCAGCAGCAGCCACGCGCCCCTACCAGTGGGTGGAAACTGTCCAGGGCCGAGAAGGCACTTCGGTGAGCGACCAGGAGCGGCCGAAAGGCGGCGGCGTTCGCAGAACGGTGAGGGTCTGACCGCGCTTGTCAGTTGGGCAACCTGGCGGCGGGACGCAGTCCAGTCACGCGGTCCTGCGATCCGCCTGGCCGCCTGCCCCCAGCCTCCTGTGCTGCGTGTGCTCCTGGGCTGCCCTCGCTGGGAAGGCTATGCGACTCGTATTTGCCGGCCCCCCGCACGTTGCTTGACATATATGCAGCTCTGTCTACATTCGGCGCACGCCTGCATCGGCAGCCGGCATGTCGGAGGGCTCCACGACGAAGCGGGCTGGGCGCACCAAATTCCAATCGTTTTGGTGTTTTCGAGACCCCAGCGCGCGCGATGCACTTGCCGGGCCGTGGTCAGTATGCGGAACTTGGATCGTCCGTGGCTCGGGCTGCGAGGCGGCGTGCGATGCGGATGCGAACGCAGCCAGACCGCCACGCCGCAGCACGGAGGCGCGCGATTGCAGCAGCTGCGCGGAGGCCGAGCACAACTTGGGCCTTGGGCTGCGAGGCCAGCACCGGCGGCAGAGCGGTGGTGGCCGGCGGCGCCTACAAAAAAACAAAAATCCAACCCAGCCCGCTCAGCCTCGAACGACGAGCCGTCATGGGGCCCGCGTGCGGCCCTATGGCCGTGCTAAAAGGCCCTTTTCCGTCGTATTGGTACCGCTGCTCGCCCCTGAAGCAAGCGCCGACGCTGTCGGGCGCGTCGGGCAAGCTAGAGAGCGCAAGCCGCCTGGGTGCGCCCAGCAAGCTCGTGCAGGCTGTCGCTCCGGCCACTACAGCGTGGCGATGCACTGGTACGCTGTGCAAGTCGACCCGGAAGCCATCGGCCCGGGCCAAGCGTGAGAAGCCACCACGCGCAGCTGCGGCCTGCTCGCGACATCTCCTCGCGACGCCCAAGCGCAAGCGAGAGCCGCCCCGCTGTCCTGGAGATGCACTACAACGCGCCACACCAAACAGCGTCCATAGACTGCCTTCCGGTGATTCTGGCGCGCGGCAGCACCCGCGGGCGCCGGTGGGAGCGCCCGGCCCGCACCCGATCGCGACGCAAGCCCGGGCCAGACAGCCTTAGAGCCGCCGTCCCGCGCATGATCCCCATGTCACGGGCAACGGGCTGATGTGTTGGCGCCCCATTGGCCGAGGGGCAGTGTGGGCCGGGCGCGGCGGCCGGCAGTATTCTGCTGAACTGCAGAGCTCTGCAAGTTTGAAAGGGGGGCAGCGGTTGGCGAGCGTGCGCCCGAGCGCTCGGCGGCCCCACAGGCCACGGAGAGGCAGCCATGATGAACCCTAACGTCGGGTTCCGCCCTCCCATCATCCTGCTCAAGGATGGCACTGACACGAGCCAGGGCAAGGCCCAGCTCATCAGCAACATCAACGCTTGCCAGGCCGTTGTGGAGGCGATTCGCACCACGCTCGGCCCGCGCGGCATGGACAAGCTGATCCACGACGGGTCCAAGGTGAGCACGAGCAGTTGCGCCGCCAGGAACGGCAAGGCGGGCGCCGCTCAGGGGCGGTCCGCGCGGGCGGGGCGGCCTCGGCGGGGCGCAGCCGCCCCTTCGCTCGCGAGGTGGTGTTCTGGTTTGCCTGCGGTGGGCCGGGGAGACGGCAAGCCGTGCTTGCCGTCCCCGCGAGCCGGGCCTGTGCACGGGCGCGCGGAGCCCCGTACGGATCGGGAAGCCGCGCGGGCCAGGCGGGCGCTGCGGCGAGGAGGGGGCGCGGCCGCAAGGCGGCCAGGGATTGGTGTTGTCTCTGGCGGCAGAGGACTCTGGTTCAAAGCTCGTCATCCGGCCCAATCCCCCTCGCCCCGCCCTCCAGGCGGCCCCTTTGGCCGGCTGGCCGCCGCCAATCTTGAGGGGGCTCCTTGTTTACTGCCTAGGGTGCGGCTTGCGTCCCCGTGCGGCTCCACCTTGCCCGCCTCGAGCCCCGCAACTTCCCAACGTCCTCGCAGGCCACCATCTCCAACGACGGCGCCGAGATTCTGAAGCTGATGGACATCGTGCACCCCGCCGCCAAGACTCTTGTGGACGTGGCCCGCGCGCAGGACGCCGAGATCGGAGACGGCACCACGACGGTGACCCTCCTGTCCGGCGAGTTCCTCAAGGAGGCCAAGTCGTTTGTGGAGGACGGCGTTCACCCGCAGGTGATCATCAAGGGCTTCCGCCTTGCCCAGGCCGAGGCTCTCCGCAAGCTGTCCGAGCTTTCCGTCGGCGTTGCGGACACTGGCGATGCCGCCGCTGCGTCGGCCGGCCGCCGTTCCCTCATGGAAAGGTGCGCCAAGACCGCGCTCAACTCCAAGCTCATCGCCCGCTACCAGGACTTCTTCGCGCCCATGGTCGTGGACGCCATCGAGTGCCTGGGCGAAGGCCTCGACCTCAGCATGGTCGGCCTCAAGAAGGTGCCCGGCGCCGCTGTCACCGAGTCGTTCCTCGTGGAGGGCGTGGCCTTCAAGCGCACCTTTAGCTACGCGGGCTTCGAGCAGCAGCCCAAGACCTTCACCGAGCCGCGCATCCTCCTCCTGAACCTGGAGCTGGAGCTCAAGAGCGAGCGCGAGAACGCCGAGATCCGCATCGACGACCCCGCCAAGTACCAGAGCATCGTCGACGCCGAGTGGGAGATCATCTACGAGAAGCTCCGCCTCTGCGCCGAGTCGGGCGCCAACATCGTCCTCTCCAAGCTCCCCATCGGAGACCTCGCCACGCAGTACTTCGCCGACCGCGACATCTTCTGCGCGGGCCGCGTCGCCGACAAGGACCTCACCCGCACCGCCAAGGCCACCGGTGGCAAGGTCCAGACCACCGTGCACGGCCTCGAGCCCAGCGTGCTCGGCACCTGCGGCGACTTCGAGGAGCGCCAGGTGGGCGCGGAGCGCTACAACATCTTCAAGGGCTGCCCCCACGCCCGCACCGCCACCCTCGTGATGCGCGGCGGCGCCGACCAGTTCATCGCCGAGACCGAGCGCTCCCTCCACGACGCTCTCATGGTGGTCAAGAACTGCGTCAAGTCCACCGAGGTGGTCGCCGGAGGCGGAGCCGTCGAGCTCGAGGTCGCGCGCCACCTCCGCGACTACTCCAAGACCATCGAGGGCAAGCTGCAGCTCATCGTGGCCGCCTACGCCCGCGCCCTCGAGCTCATCCCCCGCCAGCTCGCGGAGAACGCCGGCTTCGACGCCACCGACATTCTCAACAAGCTCCGCCACGCCCACGCCGCCAAGACCGAGGCTTGCAAGTGGATCGGCGTCGACATCGAGCACGAGGGCATCTGCGACACCATGGAGCGCGGCGTGTGGGAGCCCACCGCCTCCAAGTGCAACTCCTTCGCGTCGGCCACCGAGGCCGCTTGCATCGTCCTGTCCGTGGACGAGACTGTGCGCAACCCCAAGAGCGAGCAGGCCGAGCAGCAGCGCCGCTCCCAGGGCGTCGGAGGCCGCGGCTTCGGCAGGGGCGCGGCCATGTCGCAGGCCATGGGAGGCCAGGGCATGCGCGGAATGGTCGCAGGCGGTCGCGGTGTCCGCCAGATGCAGGGCCGCGGCGGCCGCTGAGGCCCTCGCCTGCCCTCGCCCTCGCCCTTCCAGTCGCCACCCCTCCCCCCCGCGCCCCTGCCCCAGCCGGTGCTAGTCAGGCAGAGCGCGCCGGCCCGCTGGCCGCGCTGCCCTGCCGCAACCCCGTCTGTGTCTCCCCATCGCGCGCCGGCCGCCACTGCGCTTCGCGCGGGGCACGTGCGTGTGCGTATCCCGTCGCGGCATGCTCGCAACGCTCTCCACGCCCTGGCCGTCGCGGTGCAACGCGATCCGTCGCACGTAGTGCTCACACGGCTGGCCACGCTCTGCGGCCACGCGCACTTATTCGACCTCTCTTGCACCCTCCCCCACTACGCAACCCCCACACACGCACGCGGCAGCGACTGAGTGCGCACACTTGCCTTGAGCGGGCGGTGTCGTGTGCCAGCGGGTGGTGAGCGTGGGCGCTTTGGGGGCGCAACTGGCTGAGCGGCCGTGGCAAGGCTCGGGCGGGGCACAGGCGGCCACGCAAGCGCGCGCGCGCGCGTGCTCGCACGCACACTCACACTCACACACACTCACACACTCACAGATACTGACATATTCAGGCGTCTGCCGACTCGGCAGCCGCTGCTGCGGCGGCGGCAGCCTCCTCCGGCGACGGCACGGAAAAGTCCTTGAGCGTCTCGCCGGTCATGAGGTTCCACAGATGCGCCACGTCGCGCATCACCGACTCGAAGTGGGTGGTGGCGTCGTAGGACCCGGTGGAGTACACGTTGTCCTCGGGGGCGTCCTTGGAGGGCGCGTAGAGGGGCGCGGTTGAGTCGAACTTTGCAATGACGCTGTCGCCCTCGAGCAGGTCCAGAGCGGGCTTGAGCTCGGCGTCGAGGGAGCCCTTTCCCTCCGCGGTGGTGGAGGCGATGCACACGTACTTGCCCTTGGCGCAGACCATCTGCTTCTCGCCGAGCATGCTCATGTAGATGTCGTTGCGGCGGCCGACCTGCGCCTGGGGCACGATGATCTGCGCCGAGGAGGTCTTGACGCCGCGGGGGGGCGCGCTGGTGAGGCAGATGGCGCGGACAACGTCGCCGAGGGACTTGCCGCGCTTCTCGGCGGGGAGGAAGTTTGCGTCGGCGACGACGACCGATGCGCGGGCGGCCTGGGGCTCGTCCGCGAACTCGGGCTGGGCCAGCACGCCAGCCACCTTGCCGTCCTCGTACAGGAGGCCCTTGACCGCGGTGCGGAGCATGAACACGCCGCCCTGCACTGCGCAGAGGCGCGAGAACGCCTCGGGGAGGGTGCTGAGGCCGTACATGGGGTAGATGAACGGGCTGGTCTTGACGCGCTCAATGGAGTCGCGGTAGAGCTGGATGGCGGCCACGAGGTTCGACGCGGGGCGGTCGAGGTACTCGTCCGAGGGGAAGAGGGCCATGCCGTGGCCGACGAACTGCGGGAGGTCGGCGTCGCTGGAGGAGAAGAACTTGGCGTAGAGCTGGCGGGAGGTGGTCTTGGTGAGGTCGGTGCCGTCGGGCCCGCGCTGCGGGGTCTCGCAGCCGTTGACGAAGACGAGGAAGGACCGGAGGGAGAGCTTCTGCGCCATGCTGAGGAGCGGGGAGCTCATGGCCTCCGAGGGGGTGGCGGGGAGCTTCTCCACCCCGGCCGCGCCGGCCGAGAACCAGCCCTTGCCGAGCGTCTTGGAGAAGACGTAGCAGCCGCCGATGCCTGCAAACCCGGCGGTGGCCTGGATGCTGGTGTGCACGCGGGTCTTGACGAGCACGTCCTTGAGCGCGCCCTCGGCCATCATGAACTTGGGGATCAGGTCCACGTTGTAGTCGCGGTCGCGGCCAAGGGCCTCAAAGAGGCCCTTGGGGGGCTCGGCACCATCGTTGAAGCGCTTGAACAGGTCGGTGAGGTTGGGCGAAGCGCACGTGCCGCCGTAAGAAGCGGACTGGTCCAGCACCAGCACCTGCGCCACGCCGCGGCGACGGGAGGCGGGACAGAAAGGCAGATGGCGGGTGCGCACACGCGCAGCCCGGGCATCGCGGGGGTGCGGCGCGGCTCAGGGGCGGCGCGGAGCCAGCGGCGGGCCGGATCGGCTCAAGGAACCTGGCGGCTGCGCAAGTTGCATTCCGGCCTGGCCACCCTCCGAGGGGAGCCTCGCAAGGCCGGAGCGCGGCGGCCACGAGCGCCCCGCAACGCAGCGCGCTGTGGATCCGGGGGCGCAAGGGGCGGACCCACCTTCTTGTGGCGCGCGGCGGCGAGCATGCCGGCAAGGATGCACTCCTTGAGGCCCGTGCCCAGCACGATGTAGTCGTACTCGCCGTCCGCCAGGGTGGGGTACTCCTTGCCATCGATGGTGACGCTGGCGGGGGGCTCGGCGGGTCCAGAGGACGCGGCAGCAGCGGCGGCCATCGCAGGCTTGCTCGTGGCGAGTGCGAGCCGGCCATCGCCGCAGAACATTGCCGCGCGCCAAACATGCGTCGCGCCGATGGTCGATCGCAAGGCCGCCAGAGTGCGAGGCCAAGCTTCGAACTGCCGCTCGCCCCGCCGCAACGACCACCCCCAGCGCGAGTCGGTGAGGCCCTAGCCCCAGCGCGGCCCCGCACAAATGAGCCGTGTGCACCCGCAGCACGATTGCCGGGAGGGGCGGCGCACACGGCGCTCGGGGTGGCGAGCTGGCAGGCCCGGCACGAGCGCCCGCCGTTTGAGCTCGCCGTTTGGCCGCCCCGCCGGAGGCGAAGCGCGCGGCCCGCGAGCCGCGGGCGCCTCGCACCCCAGGCGGTGGTCTCCAGCGTGCTGTGCCCGGCCGCCCGCTGCGTCAGCGGGCCGGCGAGAGCGCCGCTCGTCTGGCACGAATGGCGGCGGCAGCAACAGCATCGCCCCCTCGGCCCGCGCGCCCGCCGCTGCCGACCGTGCGCCCTGCCCCTCGCGTTGTCGTTTTGTCTGGTGGCGCCGCAGAAGGTTGCCATGGCTGCTGCATCAGGGCCTGCGGACGTGGGAGCCATCCTCGGCGAGCGCCTGCTCACGACCCTGGAGGCCGCGGAGGACCGCGTGGACGAGGAGATCCACCACCTCGAGAGCATGGAGGAGGACGAGCTCGAGAAGCTGCGCCGCGAGCGCATGGAGCAGATGCGCCGCATCGCCAAGCAAAAGGCTGAGTGGCACGCCGCTGGCCACGGCGAGTACGCCGAGCTCACAGACGAGAAGGACTTTTTCAAGCTCATGAAGAAGAGCAAGCGCGCCGTCATCCACTTCTACCGCCCCTCCACGTGGCGCTGCGACGTCGTGGACAAGCACCTGGGCAAGCTGGCCCCCAAGCACATGGAGACTCGCTTCCTCAAGGTGAACGCCGAGAAGAGCCCCTTCCTCGTGGAGCGCCTGCGCGTCATGATGCTGCCCACCATGGTGCTCATCAAGGACGGCCGCACCGACCACGCCATCATCGGCTTCGACGAGATGGGCGGCACCGACGACTTCCCCACGGAGGCGCTCGAGGCGGTGCTGCTCCGCCACGGCATGGTCTTCGAGTCCGCGTGCGGCTGAGCGACTGGCCAGGGCGCGCCCCGCGGCCCAGCACCTGGCGGCTTGGGGCAGCACGGCTGCTGGCAGCCCCGATAGACTCGCTTCCGCTCTGCGGCCAAGCATTGCTCCGCTGCTCGGAGGCGGGCCCATCTCCGAGCGTAGCTCCGACCGCCCGCCCGGCGCGCGACCGCGTGCTGCGTGCTGCGTCCGTCATTCGTGCCTTGCCCCCCCCTCCACTGTGTGTGTCTGTGTGTCTGTGCTTGCGTGTTGCGGCGATCCGTCCAACGTCGCGAGCCGCCCCTGCAGCACTCTCCCGACTGGCGCGCATGACGTCCGGACCAAACGGACGGGCTTGGGCGATGGCCTGCAACAAATGGGGTGTCGTTTCGGGCCAATGCGGCGCGCCCAAAACACTTCCGCACTTTGACGGGCTCGCGTGATGCGCAGCGGGCGGGGGAGCAGAGACTTGCAATTGAACAACGCACGCAGGGCTTCATCACGCAAGCTGGCGCAAGTCGACACAGGGGTGGCGAACACATGGGCACGGGCGGGGAGGGTGGGTGCTGACGCGACGGCTCAGGACTCGTCGATCTGCCGGAGCAGCTCCTCGCCGTATCCGGGGTCGCAGTACTTGACCACCTCCTCTGGGAAGGCGGCGTTGATGCGCGCGATGGACTCGAGGACCTTGGGCCCGGCGCCCGCCTTGATCTCCTGCACGCGCTGCAGGAGCCCGCTCTCCATGAAGGCCCTGCGGGTGTCGGCGTCGTGGGGGAGGATGCTGGCGTACTGGGCGAGCACGTACTTCTGGATGCGGGGGTTGGCCTCCTCGAGGAGCGGGGCGAGGGCGGCGCCGTCGGTGCACTTGACGAGGACGGCCTTGAGGGCGCGCTTGGCCTTGGTCTTGAGGTCGGGGGAGGAGGAGTCGGCCACGTGGAGCACGACCATGGGCTTGAGGACGCCTGCCTCGGCCAGGGCGCGGGCGTGCTCGGGCGTGTGGCGGCCGATCTGGCCCAGCGTCCACACTGTGGCCGACTGGATGTGGTCCCCCGCCTCCCGCAGCAAGGCCTCGTGCAGAGCCGGCACGCCCTTGGCGACGATGACGGCCAGGGCGAGGGTCTCCGAGAAGCCGGCGATGTAGCCCAGGGCCATGATCCCAGGCATGCGGACGTTCCCCTTGGCCTCCCGCACAAAGTCCACCAGCGCGTCGGCGCCGCCGCCGTTGACGACGAGGCGGGCGAGCTCGGGCGTGTGCTTCACGATCTCGCGAATGCAGGTCGCGCCGTTTCGGCGCACGTACACGTCGATGTCGCGCAGCGTGTTGAAGAGCTTGGGGAAGACCTCCGCCTCCACGACCACCTCGGCGAGGTCCACGCTGTGCTTCGCGACCTGAGCGAGGCAGGAGCACACCTGCCGCTTGAGCTTGGAGTCGTCGTGCTCGATCAGCGGGGCGAGGTAGGTGACGGCCTCGCCGTCCACGATGGACTGCGCGAGCTCTGCCGTGTGCTTAGCGATGTCGTTGAGCGCCGAGGCGGTGATGCGCTTGAGCGAGACCTCCGGCTCCTGCACGCACATGACGAGGAGGGGAACGGCCCCGGCGTCCACCACCGCCTGCGCGAGCTCGGGGGTGTGGGAGGCGATGTACCCGAGAGCCCAGGCGGCTGCCTCCTTCACGGACGGGTCGAACTCCTCCAGGCAGAGCACGAGCGCCTCGAGGGCGCCGCTGTCCACCACCGCCTGCGCGAGCTCGGGAGAGTGCTTGGCGACGGCGCGCAGCACAAACGCGGCGGCCTTCTTGTAGAATCGCTGCGGCACGCGAGACGGCAGGGAAGGGAAGAGGGGGGGGGCGGGGGCGGGTGGCAAGCGGGCCGGCGGTCGTGGCGCGCCGCGCTCGGGCGCCGCGTGCCGGAAGCACCTGCCGAGCGGGGCAGGCGGGCATATTGGCTCGGCAGTGGGTGCGGCTCGGCTCACGTTCTGCTCTCCGAGTGAGTAGACGAGCTGCGGGAGGATCTCATGCGCGACCACCGCCTCGGCGAGGTCGTCCGAGTAGTTGGCCAGGCGGCCGAGGGCGAGTGCGGCGGTCTGCTGGATGCTGGGGACCTGCGAGGGATCCGGAGAAGGCGAGAGGGGGGAAGGGGAGGGGTGATCGCGGGCTGCCGGGCGATGAGAGCGGAGCGGCGGCGGCGTGGGCGCAATTTGCGCAAGTGCTGCAAGTCTGGCATGGCCGCCCGGGACCAGGAGCGGGGCAAGCCGGCAGGGGTTGGGACTGGGTGTGCGCGCAACGAGGCGATATGAGCGGGGGGCAAGGGGGAAAGGAGCACTGCTGCTGCGCCAGCCGGCCGTTCGGCAGTGCTGGGCTGGCTGCACTTGCGGCCAGGCCGACGCTGCACGGTCAGCGCCCCTTGGAGCGCGGCCTGCGGCCCACAGCAGCCCCTCAGGCGTGCGTGCACTTGATACCCTCCCAATCCCCGCGAGCAGCCCGTCGCCCATCCTCCCCGCTCGGCCGCAACGGCGTGCGCTGCTTGCCAAACGGCTCGCCGCGTGCAGAGGCCGAAACGCCCTTCGAGCTGGCACTGAACATCGGCAGGTCGTCGCGCCGGGGGTAGCGTGCGTGCCGTCGTCCCGCGCAGGACCCAGCCCGGCGGGATGGCGCGCGGTGGCCTCACGTTGTCGAGCAGCAGCGGCCGCAGCAGCTGCATCACGCCAGCATTCTGCATAGTGTCGATGTTTTGCGGCCGCGTGGCGGCCTCGGCCACTGCCTGGACGAACTGCACGCGAGCCTTTTGGTACTGCTCGAAGATGGCCAGCAGAGAGGACGACATGGTCTCCGCGACGGCAGGCGGGGCCGAACGCGCGAGGGTGGAGTCTTTTTTAGCGCAACGAGCAGCTCGCGGCTCTGCCTCATTTGCGAGGAACTGCGAAATGCCAAGCCGGACTATGCCCAGTTGCCGGTGGGATCCGAGGCGCTCATCGCCACTTGCCCGGAGCCCAGCAGGCGCAGCCTTTGCCATGCCCAAGCGTGTGAGTGCCAAGGGCCTTTCCCGTCGCCTCGTGGCCCCGTAGCAGTGGGTGCGCCGCACATCGTGGCGCCTGCGGGGTGCAGCGAGGCGAGGTCTCTCACGCTCGCGATGGCGGCGCATGCCTGTGCCCGGCCGCATCGCCAACCTCCCGGTCGCCGCGCGGGGGCCGGGCGGCGTGCTTTCGCCGTGGTGCGCGACCTCTGCCGCTTGCCCGTTTGGCCCTCCTTCCGCCTGCCCGTCTCCCCCGCGCAGGTCGGCAAGTGAGCAGGGCGCCAGCCCGCGAAAACTGCTTCGCTTTGCAACGCCACGGAGCGCGCTGACGCCCGCTCGCCAGCCGCCGCGAGGCTGTGCGGCAGCCCGGGCGCGCGTGCTTCTGCAGCGCAGCGCTGCTCTGGAGGGCGCAGCTGCCGGCCGCGGCAGGGATCGGGCGTGTGCGTGGCGCCCGGCCCGCGCCCCCTCCCTCGAGGCTGGAAGCGACTGCGTCGGAGCTAGCTGCTGCTTGCGGCGGCGACGATCCGCTCCCCCGTCCCCCGCCCGCCCCCGCGCGCCACCCGCTTGCTCGAGCGTCGCAGGTATGAGATTGGCAAGACTCTTGGCGAGGGGACCTTTGGCAAGTGAGTCCGGGTCCCGCCTCGCCAGCGAGCAGCGCTGCTGCGGCACTCGCCTGACTCCTTGGTGGCAGGTTCTACGGCTCCCAGGAAACGCTGGCAAACGCACGCTGCAGCCGGTTGCTGGGCTGCACATGGAGTGGCCAGACTCCCCAATCCTGAAGTTGGCGGGAGGGGCCTTTGCTCGTGGCGACGCACGCTGCCATCGGGCAAACTAAGCGAGTGATTGCATGGGCCTGTCGCCCTCTCCTACGCTGCCATCGTGCCTCCCGCCTCCCCGTGACGCTTCCCGCCCCCACCCGCGCCTCGCGTGCAGGGTAAAGTGGGCCGTGGACACCGAGACGAACCAGAAGGTCGCCATCAAGATCCTCGACAAGGAGAAGATCCAGCGCCAGAACATGGGCGCGCAGATCAAGAAGGAGATCTCCATCATGAAGATGGTCCGCCACCCCAACGTCGTCAAGCTGCACGAGGTGCTTGCGTCGCGCACGAAGATCTTCATCGTGCTCGAGCTGGTGACGGGCGGCGAGCTCTTCGACAAGATCGTGGCCGAGGGACGCTTCAGCGAGGAGACGGCCCGCTTCTACTTCCGCGAGCTCATCGGCGGCGTGCGCTACTGCCACTCCAAGGGCATTGCCCACCGCGACCTCAAGCCCGAGAACCTGCTGCTTGACCCTCGGAGCAACCTCAAGATCTCCGATTTCGGCCTGTCCGCCCTCTACACCGGCGAGGGCGACTCCACCCGCACCACGCTCCTGCACACCACGTGCGGCACGCCCAACTACGTGGCCCCCGAGGTCCTGAACGACAAGGGCTACGACGGGCGCGCGGCGGACGTGTGGTCGTGCGGCGTGATCCTGTACGTGCTGCTGGCTGGCTTCCTGCCCTTCGACGAGGACACCATGTCCAAGCTCTTCGCCAAGATCCAGAAGGCAGAGTACCAGTTCCCCGTCTGGATCAAGGAGTCCGCCCGGGACCTCATCGCCAAGATCCTCGTGCCCGACCCCACCAAGCGCCTGACCGTGGACGACATCATGACGCACCCCTGGTTCGTGGGAACCGACGGCTACAAGCCGCCCACCCTCACGCCGGGCCACGCTGCCGGCGGCGAGGAGCCGCCCGCGCCGGCGGCCTCGGCCGGCGCCGCCTCCGGGGCCAGCGCTGCGGCCGCCTCTGCGGCGGCCACGTCGGGCGCCGGCGCCGCCATGACCTCCGTGTCGCCCGCCGAGGGCGATGGGGCCGGGGACGACGGTGAGGACGACGACATGGGCGCCGAGGCGACGGCCTTTGACGTGGTGAATATGTTCGGGGGCATGGCCCTCAACGGCCTGCTGACCTCCTACGACAAGGAGACCGCTCTCTCGATGCCTCAGTTCATCTCGGAGAGCAAGCCCGCCGACGTCATCTCCGGCGCCACCAAGGCCTTTGCTCGCATGGGGGCCACTTGCACGGACGGCACCACCTCCGTCAGCGGCGAGGTCATCACCCGCAACGGCGCCGTGTCCATCCGCGTCGTCGTGTCCGCGCTCTCCGACACCCTCGCCCTGGTCGAGCTGCAGCGCGGCCGCGGGGACCTCCTCGCCTACGCGGAGGTGTACTCCCGCTTCCGGGCGGAGCTTGCCAAGGCGGGCGTGTCTGGCGCCGAGAAGGCTTAAGTTGCTCCCGGGGTGGGGTGGGGGGGAGGGGGCGCCTCCGCCTCCCTTCGCGGCCGAGCTTCGCCGCTGCCGTTGAGGCCGGCCCCCGACCCTTCCCCCCGCCATATCCCCCACTTCCTCTTCGTCTGCCTGGGCCACCGCCTTGTCCGCTGGGGTGGGCGCCGCCGGGCAGTCGCTGCCTCGTCGAGCGCGTAAGAGGGCGCGATTGGCATTTTCTTGTGCGAACGGTTCCCAGCAATCAGACCGCTCTCGGCCGCCCGGCGGCTGCATGCGCGCTCGTGTTCGCGCACGCTCAGGCTCACACAAACACACACTCACACACAAAATCGCGCGCGCTCGCTCTCTCTCTCTCTCCCGGCATGGCTTTCAGAGAGACGCGAGCAACGCGGCGTGTGTGCGGGGCGGGAGGGTCCTGACCGAACAAGCGAGTTGGCCGCCGGCCGCAGCCGCGGCAGCTGCTCAGAGCGACGCAACGCACACGAAGAAGGCTTGACCAGACCACAGCACCCGGCCGCCACCCCGCCCACCGGCAATCCCCCCCCCTCCCCTCCCGCCGGTCAGTCGGCACGAGTCGGCACCTCAGAGCCGGCGGCCGCTGAGGGGGCCGTGCCAGACTCCGGCCTCCGCGTAGCCCTCCCGCTGCGTGAAGTTGGGCCTCCGCTTCTGCTCGATGGCGGACACGCCCTCCACCAGGTCAGCGGTGGCGTAGGACTGCGCCTGGGCGTCGGCCTCGCGCCAGAGCGCGCGCTCCAGTCCGTCCTCTGTGCCCAGCCTCAGAGTGCGCACGGTGGCGCGAACTGCTGCGGGGGCCTTGGAGGCCATGCGCGCGGCCAGCTCCGTGGCCTTGGCCACGGCGGCCTCGCCGTCGTCGTCCCCGCTCACGGCCTCCGCCACCATGCCCAGAGCCGCAGCCTCCTCGCCCGAGACCACGTCGCCGGTGAGCAGGAGGCGGGCCGCGGTCTGCGCGCCCACGATGCGGGGCAGGGTGTGGGTGGCCCCCATCCCGGGGTGCAGGCCCAGCCCCACAAAGGTCACGCCCATCTTGGCGCTGGCCGCGGCCACGCGCACATCGCAGGCGAGCGCGAGGCAGAGCCCGGCGCCGATGGCAGGCCCGTTGATGGCGGCCACAACAGGCTGCGAGGGGGAGAGCGAGCGCGCGCTCGCGGACGGGCCGTGAACCGGCGGGGGTGAATCAGCGCGGCAGCGAGGGGGGAGGGGGGCACCCGAAACGCGGGTTGCAGCCCCTCAGGATCGCCCCTTCCCGGTCTCTGTCTGCACCTAGGGCTCTCACCACGGGAAGGCGCCGCACGCTCAGGAAGCGCTCGTAGAAGCGGCGCATGATCGAGGCGTTGCGAGACGGGGAGTCCATGTTGCGCCGCCGGAGGAACTCAAGGTCGCCGCCGGCGGAAAAGGCGCGCCCGGCGCCGCGCAGGACCACCGCGCCGACACTGCTGCTCTCCTCTGCCACGCGCGCAACCACGCGCTCGAACTCCTCGCCCATGGGGATGGTCAGCGCGTTCAGCGTGGCCGGCGCGTTCAGCTGGATGGTGGCCACGCCCTGGGCGTCGGGGCCGATGAGCTCCACAAGCGAGCCAGGCGCCCCAGCTGTCGAAGCCGCCCTCGTCGACTGCGCCACGCGGGCAGAGGCGACCCGAACGCACGAAAAGCCGCGAGCGAGCATCCTGCGCCTGCTGACTTTGCGGAGCGGCCTGGACCCGGAGTGCGGGCGGCGGGCGCTGGCCGGCCTGCTTTTGGGCCGCTCGAGCGGGCTCTGCATCCGCCCCGGCAGCTGGATCAGCAGGCGCGCCCCGGCACCGCAAGCCAGGGAGGCAGGCGCGCGGAGACATGGTGTCTGTGCTGGGGGTCGTCGTATACTCTGGGATTTTCCTGTTCCTGGTGGTGGCTGGGATCATCGGATGCGGCAATCCCTACAGCAGCACTCTCCTGGGCCGCGCTTCGTATTTCCTGCAAGCCACACTCCCCTCGGCCATTTCGTGAGCCCCGCCCGGGCGCCCCCCTTGGGATGGGCGCGCTAGTCGGCTGGGCTGGGCCTGCACGGCGGGGCTGCGGTGCCTGGATGCGAGGGAGTGCGATGCTAGCCTATGTTGCCCCCGCCCTCCTGCCCTCGCGCCCGCCCCGCCTCGCAGGCGCTGGCTCCACTCGATCGGGGCCGCGTGGGTGCAGGATGCCGCGCTCGGGGCGGTTCGGATGTGCTGCTTGCAGCGCAACCCGATTGTTCAGATCGGCTATTGCATTCTCACCTTTGGCGGCTTCATCGTCTTCATCGTGTTGGGGTACCCCCGCATTCCAAACCCGTACATGGCCGCATGGCACAAGTGAGCCGCTCGCGAACACGGCGCCGGCGCTCCCGCACTGGCCGTCAGCCGTTGCCCCACCCGCCCGCCTCCCCGCGCCGGCAGCCCTGGGGCGCGCGTCCCCCTCGCTGATCGCCGCGGGCGGCATCGCTCCCTCGCCCCCAGCGCACGTGCCGCCCCCGTGCACAGGCAGTCCCCACCCGTGCACGCGTGCTTCCACTTCGTCGCCCCTCCTGCGTCGACCGAACGCGCGCAGACCCATCGGCATCGTGGTGATGCTGGTGTGCCTTGTGTCGTTCCTCCTCGCGTCGTTCGCGGATCCGGGTATGGTCAAGCCAGGCGAGCGCAAGGCCGGCGCTGCCAAGCGCGGCGGCAAGCGCCCCAAGGGGGCCAAGACCAAGGGCGGCCTCCGGGCAGCCGAGGCCACGTCCAAGCGGGCAGCCAAGCCGGGGCCGCACCCGAAAAAGGCGGACGACACCGGGCCCGACGACGTGGCCGAGTGCGAGGCTCTGCCGGCGGACCCCAGCTTCTGCACCCTCCCGTTCGACGGGGCCCTGTACGAGGGCCCCGCGATGTGCCGCACGTGCGGCGTCGTGAAGCCGCCTCGCTCCAAGCACTGCAACATGATGGGGGGCTGCGTGGCGCGCTTCGACCACTACTGCGTGTGGCTCAACGCGGCGGTGGGAGAGCGCACCTACCGCTGGTTCCTGCTCTACCTGATCAGCCACACCGTGGTCTTGCTCTACGGGGCGGTGGCGTGCGCCTCAATCTTCCTCTCCGAGATTCACGAGCACCGCATGCTGGAGCGCACCTTCGTCAACACCCGAACGGGGGAGGAGATCCCGGCGTCGTACGGCATTATCTTCCAGTTCCTCATGTCAAACAACCCCGAGCTGATGATGATCCAGGTGCTGTGCGCGGTCATGGGCGTCGTCCTCGTCGGTTTCACCGGCTACCACATCGTCCTCGCGGCGACCAACGTCACCACCAACGAGACCTTCAAGTACAGCGCGCTCCCCAACAAGGCCCGCCACCGCGCCCGCGTGCGCCAGTACATCGAGCGCCGCCGGGAGGCCGCCGGGCTGCCCCCCACGCGCCGCACTGCGGAGCAGGACAGAGCCGAGGCCCTGGCCGTATCCGACCCCCCGATCAACCCCTTCGACCGCGGCGTGCTTGCCAACCTTGCGGAGGTCATCTGGCCGCTCTCCCTGCGGTCTGAGGACGAGTGGCCCCGCGTCGACTACGGCCCCCCGCCCGCGCTGGACGCCGAGACGCTCGCAGCCCAGGGAGGCGACGCCAGGGACATCGACAGGCTCGTCGAGCAGGAGCTCAGGCAGCGCAGCGTCGCAGCCCGCGAGTGACGCCCGCAGGGCACTCGGCCAAAGGCCAGAGCCTCTGCGAAGGCGTGAGTGCGGCTTGGCCGGCCAGGCGGGCTGCGGTGTGTCCGAGCCGACCCGCGGCCGTGGCGCCACCCTCCCAAGCGGCAGCTGAACAGGCCTGGCAGGGGCGTGCGCCAGCATGGCGGGGAGCAAGACATTGAGCAATAGGATATGCGCGCGCAATACGCGCAGCCGCAAGACGGGCAAGGGGGGGGGGGGCGAGGGGTGGTGCGTGCATGGGTTTGGCCTGCCGCGTGAGGCTTGGGCGCTCGCTGCGAGCTAGCTGCGTCGCCGGCTGGCCCTGCCCCGGAGCCAACTTGGCCTGCGTGCCCCCAAAACGCTGCACACGATCGCGTCCAACCAGGGCAGCACACGCTCGCTGCCTCTCACAGTCAGTCCGCCGGGCCGGCCGTGCCACTGCTGCGCGGGCCTGCGCGGCTTGCAGCCTGCGCGGCTTGCAGCCTGCGCGGCTTGCAGCCTGCGCGGCTTGCAGCCTGCGCGGCTTGCAGCCTGCCCGCGGGCCGCTGGCCACAGCCGCCCCGCGGCAGTCAGGCCACGGCGTCCGCCATTCCGCGCGTGCGGTCCGCGGCTGCGAGCTGCGTCGCAGCGGCAGCTTCCACCCACCTGGGTGGCAGCGCCCCGATCATGCCCGCGTCGCTGGCGGCCACTGCCAGCGCTACCTCGCCAGAGGTCCTGCCGGCCGCCTCCGCCCAGCCCACGAGCCTGGCTCCCTTGAGCGCCGCTCGCTGCCGCTGCATCAGGGCGGTGACCAGCGCCCAGGCCAGGATGGCCCCCACCGTGCGCACGGCGAGCCAGGCTCGCCACCCCGCGGTCGCCTCGAGCAGTCCCGTGCTGTCGCCCCCAGCCGCTGACGCTGTCAGCAGAGCTTCGGCCGGGGCCGAGAGCCAAAAGGCTAGCAGAGCCGCCGTTGCAGACGCCAGCACGGCCCAGCGCAGCCCCCTGGCGGATATGCCGCCGCAGCAGCCGCCGCCGTTGGAGCAGCAGCCCCGCCCGCTGACAGCTCGGGCGCTAGCAGCGAGCCGCGCGCAGCTGCACACGCCTCCGGCCGCAGGCCTGGCCGGCGCAGCGCCGTCGGGCCCCACTGTGGTCCGCCGTCCGCCAGAGCAGCAGCGCCCGCCGCCCTCCGCGCCGCTCCCGAGGGCGGCCAGCCCTTCGGCGCCCCCCGTCTCGCTGCTCAGCTCCAGAGCTGCCTCCAGCGCGCGCCCCGTAGCCCTGCCGAGCGCTGCCCTGCGGAGCAGGGTGGCGGCCGACCGCCTGTGGCTCCGTCGCAGGTCCGCTCCGGCGTGAATCTGCCCCGCGGCCTCCACGGCGGCACCCAGCGCCCCTGGCGCGTCGCCTGCCGCCCCCGCGTGGGAGCGGCGCTGCCTGGCTGTGCCATCCGAGTCGGCTGCAAAGCCGGGTCCTCCGGACTCCAGCAAGGCCGCGGCCGCAGCAAGCGCCGCCAGCGCCTCCCTGGCACCCGCGCCTGTGGCGGCCGCAGTTCCCGCCACCAGGGCGCCAACGTCCGCCTCGCCGCGCGCCGCCAGGGCGTCTAGGTCGTCGTCGGGCACGAGGCTGCCCCCGCCGGAGAGGGAGGCACGCATGGCGGCCGCGGCGAGCTGGCCCTCCACCAGCCCCAGCGAGCCCAGCATGGCGTGGGGCAGGGCCAGGTAGCGCCTCGGACGGGTCAGTGGCAGAGCCGCAGTGACCCAAAGCGCCGCGACGAGCAGCGCAACGATGACGCGCAGGCTGGCGGCGGCGGGGGCGACGGCCGCAGCCACGAGCGCGTCGGAGGCGAAGGCGCTGGTGACGACCAGGACAGCCAGGCTGATGCCTGCGAGGAGGCCCGCTGCGAGGGAGGCGGCCGCGTCGACGGCCTCGCTGAGCCACTCGCTGAAGTCGCGGCCCGCGATGTCCTCGTCCTCCTCGTCGCCAGCCATGCCGGGGCGCGGCTGCCGCGCTGCAGGCTTGGGAGGGGGCTGCTTGCGCCCCCTCCACGGGTGGAAGCGGCCAGTGCCGATGTTCTCGACCCAGGCGCCGCCTCCGCCGCCAGCGCCGGACTGGGCCCCGCGGTCGGCGGCTCGCGACTCGACAGCCACCACGCCAGTGCCGATGGCAACGGTTGCTGTTCCGTCTGTGGCGGCCACCGCGCCGCTCGGGGTGCTTGCGCCGTGCGCTGCGGCCGAGTGACCGAACCGCGCGGTTGCGCCGGCGACTGCGGGACCCCCAAGCGTGCGCGCGCCCACGCTGGATGCAGCGTCAGCGCCAGGGTGGGGGACCAGCATGACGTCCGAATTGGGCGCAGCGGTGTTCAGGGAGCGGGCCATGGCCAGCGTGGCGGTCACGCTGGCCGGTTGCACGGACTCCGTTGCAACATCCCCAGCTTCAACGCGCAGCCGCCCGCCTCCCGAGCGGCGCGACCAGGGCACGAGGGCGGTGTCAGGGTCGGTCCGAACGACCATGGCGCCTTGCCCGGCGCCGCTGCGGGGGCCGCGGGCGCCAGCCGCGCGTGGCGAGCGCGCCCGCCGTTGCCGCCGCGACGGCGCCTCCCTCGGCTCCGCCTCCCCGCTGCGCGAGCGCCGAGCATCCGCGGCGTCGGGGCTCCCGCTGCCTCCCAGCGACCTGCCCTCGCGAGGACTGGCCCCGTCTCTGTGCCGGCTACCAGTGGAAGGCTTCGGAGAGCCAGAGCTGCCCAAATCAGCGCCGCGAGGCTCCTGGCGCCTCCTTCCCTTTGCTGGGCGGTCCATTGCAGTGACCCTGCGGCCCCTTGCCCGATCGCACTTGAGCTTGGCCCCGGCTCAGGCTGCGTGCGCTCTCCCGCTCCGAGCAGCCTGTGCAAGACCGCCTGCAAAAGGAAAACCCCAAACGGCAGCAAGCGGGCAGAGCCATTCCGAGCTAGTTCGACCGAATATCGTTGCACAACTCTGACCATTTATTTGACCGGCGGTCGAATCAGCTCGCCTGAAATGCCGCAGAATTGCGACGTCGGCAAAGGACGGGCTCAAGGAAACCGCCGGCCACCTCGCGGGCAATTCCAGCCAGGCACTGCTGTGCGCCCCCGGAGCTCGCAGTTCCCAGCCATGCCCAAGCGCGTTGGGAGGTACACGCTCCGCCAGACGCTCGGAGAGGGCACGTTTGGCCGGTGAGGCTGCCGCAGGCGCAGGCACGCACGTGGCTCGGGGCGAGCCTTGGACGCCCGGTTGTGCCCCTCGCCCCTCCTGCCGCCCAAGGCCACCCCTCGCTCGGCCACGGCGAGCCTGAAGCGAGCAGGCACGGGGCTGTCGCTGTGGGACCGTAGCAGTGGCTTTGCAGGCAGTCCGAGCGGAATTGCGCTGCGCCAGTTTCATCACCCTGTGGCAAAGGCTGTCCGTCGCCCGGCTCGCCGTCAAGGCCAGCTGCCTTGCCTGAGCAAGCCTCGCAGCCCGCCGTGCCCAGGGCTGCTATCTCGACGAGGCAGCGCTTGACAAGCCCGGGCCGCTGACTGAGGCCTGCCCTGCTTGATTTGGCCGCCCTCGTGGACGCTCGGTCGGGTTTGGCAAGTTTGGTGACTCCCGCCTGACTCTCGCCCCGCCTCGGCCTCTCCTAAACCGGTGGCTCCCCGTCCCTTTCCCCCGCCCCTCTAAACCGCAGCGTCAAGTATGCCATCAATGAGGAGACCAGCACGGAGGTCGCCATCAAGATCCTCGACAAGCACAAGATTCAGCAGCAGAACATGGGCGCGCAGATCAAGAAGGAGATCTCCATCATGAAGATGGTTCGCCACCCCAACGTCGTCAAGCTGCACGAGGTGCTTGCGTCGCGCACGAAGATCTTCATCGTGCTCGAGCTGGTGACGGGCGGCGAGCTCTTCGACAAGATTGTTGCGGCGCAGCGATTCGACAACACCACCGCTCGTTTCTACTTTCGCCAGCTGATTGAAGGAGTGCGCTACTGCCACTCCAAGGGCATTGCCCACCGCGACCTCAAGCCCGAGAACCTGCTGCTTGATGCCCACGGCGACCTCAAGATCTCCGATTTCGGCCTGTCCGCCCTCTACACCGGCGAGGGCGACGATGTGAGTCGCACCACGCTCCTGCACACCACGTGCGGCACGCCCAACTACGTGGCCCCCGAGGTCCTGAACGACAAGGGCTACGACGGGCGCGCGGCGGACGTGTGGTCGTGCGGCGTGATCCTGTACGTGCTGCTGGCGGGCTTCCTGCCGTTCGACGAGCCCCACATGTCCGCCTTGTTCAAGAAGATCCAGAAAGCCGAGTTTGACTTTCCCGCGTTCATCAAGGGCGATGCGCGCGATCTGGTGAACCGGATCCTCGTGCCCGACCCCACCAAGCGCGTCACTGTGGACGACATCATGGCGCACCCCTGGTTCGTGGGAACCGACGGCTACACCCCTCCCGACATCTCTGGTGGCTATGCTCCCTCTGGCGAGGAGGCCGAGGCCACGGATGCCAGGACGGCTTCCGGCGCTGCGGCTGCAGCAGCCGCCGCATCTTCGGGCGACTCCAGCGAGGTGGCTGAGGACGTCGAGGAAAAAGGCGTGGAGGACTCGGGCTCTGCCTCCCTGAACGCCTTTGCGCTGGTCAACGTTCTCGGAGGAGTGGCAATCGGTGCCCTCATTAGCTCAGACTCCGAGCGGGCAACCGGGGCTGCTGGGCCCTCTTTCTTGGCCAGCAAGACCCCCGCGGTGATTTTGAGCGCTGTTGCGCGCGCTGCAACTGCCTTGCAGTCCGGCCACGAGGCCGAGTCGGTGGAAATGGTCAGTGACACATCCGTGCGGGCCTCGTTTGCCACGAGCCGCGGGCTCGTGACCGTGAACGTTGAGGCGCACACCGTGACGGAGTCCCTTTCCTTTGTTCACATCCGTCGGGCTCAGGGACAGCCCATGGCCTTCCGCGACGTTTGCGTCTCTCTCCGCCGGGCCACGGCCGGCCTCGAGGCGAAACTCTCCTCCAGGCACTTGGCTTAGGCAGCGGAGTGACACTCGAGCAAGAGCGAGAGCGGGCGAGAGAATACGGAAGCGACAGCGAGGCAGAAACGGGCCGGAGAGCCTTGGCGTCGCTGGAGCTTCTCCGCGCCCGTGATGGCTCGCCGCCAGCTGGACACCGGCCCAGCTCCAGAGGCCCGGAGCGGCGACGGCTGCACCGAGGCGACCTTTTCCTTGTCCCGATCCGGACGAGCCCGTTCCCGGAATCCCGCCGAGTATACGAGTCCTGTGCTTGTGTGTGGCTGCAACGCCTGCAAGTCGATCGTGTTGCCACCCAGCTCGGCGGCTGCCAGAGGGTGCCAGGCGCGGTGCAGAGCGCGTCGCCCCGTCATCTCCACTCCGGCGCACATTCGCCGCCCGCTCGCGCGAATGGCCGACCCTCGCGGCGCAGCGGCGCTGTCCGGCGAGCCCACCGTCATTCACGAGTACCACTGCGCGGCTCAGCCGCGAGACTGGCTCAAGCCGCTGCCGGTGCGGGCGCTGGACTCTGCCGACGCGAAAATCGGCGGGGTGACTTACCTCGATTTGTCTGACCACATGGGCGTTGACAGCCCAGCGTCGTCCCCGAATCTCGCTGCAGGCTTCGTGCGTGTAGCTGCCGGGAGCAGTGTGAGCACGCATGCGGTGGCCACCTCGCAGGCGTTCTTTGTCGTGCGCGGCCGAGGCTCCACAAGCATGGCCTGGCCAGGAGCGGCGGAGGAGGACAGGGCCGTGGCCTGGTCGGCAGGCGACCTCTTCACTGTACCAGCGGCGGCCCGCTGCGTGCATGCTTCCGACTCTGGCGCGGAGCTGCCGCGATTGGGCCGTCGGGATGGCGGCGGAGCCACTCCTCCACCGGAGGCCTCCACGAGCGAGGGGGCCAGCAGCGGGGCCAGCGGCGGGGCCGCCATCCTGTACTGGGTGCACGACGCCCCCCTGCTCTCCTACCTGGGCGTGGCGCCGGTCTGCAGCCGGTTCGAGCCGGCGCTCTACGAGCGCGCTCGGCTCGAGGCCGAGGTGGAGCGCGTGCGCCACGAGCCGGGCGCGGCGCACCGCAACCGCCTCGGCATCCTGCTGTCGTGCAAGGCGGGGTGGGCGGAGCGGACCAAGACGCTCACTCCGACCCTCTGGGCGCTTCTGAACGTGCTGCCGGGCCGCACGGTGCAGCCGCCTCACAAGCACAACTCGGTGGCCATCGACCTGGCCGTGCAGGCACCGGAAGGCGGCGGCGTGTACACGCTGATGAGCCCAAAGCTGGGCCCGGACGGAGAGCTGGTTGACCCGGTGCGGATGGAGTGGCGCAGCGGCGCGGCCTTTGTGACGCCGCCGGGGTGGTGGCACTCCCACCACAACGAGACGGACGAGGAGGCTTGGGTGCTGCCCGTGCAGGACGTGGGGCTGCACACCCACATGCAGACGCTCGACATCACCTTTGCCGCTCGCAGTGCGCCGGAGGCTTGAGCGGCCCGCGTTCCTCAGGTCCGCCCGTGTGTGCGTGTGTTCACGGGGGGAGTGCCGCCGGAGCGCGCACTGGCCCGGGAGGGCCTTCGGGAGCCAGGGCTCTGTGTCCACAGCCCTGGCCGACGGCCGCGTGCGTGCGTGCGTGCGTGCGTGCGTGCGTGCGTGCGTGCGTGCGTGCGTGCGCGAGAGACGCGCAGTTCATTCAGAGCCCGCATTGCTGGCCGGAGCGGCGAGACGGGAGGCACGCGGCACGCAGGGCGCAGCACGCGGGACGCGAAAACACCGCCAACCGGGCAGGGAGGGCGCGCGCGTCGGCTGTGGGCGGCGGGGAGCGGGGAGAGGCAGCCGCGCTAGCGCCGCTCCATGCTCCCGCCGGGGGGGTCCATTGCGCTTGCTGGAAGCACCCCCATGTCCACGACGGCCTGGCGAGCGCCCGTGTCGTTGGGCCGTGAAATGGCGCTGCTCACAACCTGAAGCTGCTGCCGCAGCGGGTTGGTCGCGCGGTGGGCCTCTGCAAAGTCCGCCATGGTCCCCACGGATCCCAGCGCCAGCATGGGCAGGTAGGCCTTGGGCCCGCGCAGCCGCAGCAGCGCGGTGGCGGCCACGCCGACGCCGAGGCCCGCAGCCGTCCACTTGACGAAGTACAGGCCCTGGCCTGCCATCTCCTCCGTGAGGGCGTCGCGCCTGTCCTGCAGCTTTGTCAGCTCCACGGCCGTGAGGGGCCGCACCGCAGGGCCGGCCATTGCAGCGGCAAAGCAGAGTGGTGCGCAGGCGGCAGCTGAGTTCGCGGACGGCGCAGCCGCTCGGGTGCCTTGCGCGGGAGAGCTGCGGCCGGAAGGCGAAAGCGAGAGGGCCCTGCTCGGCCCCTGCGATGCGCGCCGCGGTGGCGGCGGGGGCCAGGGCGGGACGCCGCGAATCGCGACCCATTCGCCTCCGCTGTTCGCCGAGCAGAGCCGCCTTGGTCGATCGCGTGCAGAGGGTGCGGTGACGCTTCGCGCGCGCGTGGCCGCCACTCACCGTGTGTCCGCGCCGGTCCAGGTCCGCTATGCTCGCTCGCAGCGCCGCTTCCGTCCGCCGGGCGGCTGTGCTTCAGCGCGCAGCCCTGTCGGTGAGTCCGCGCGCGCCCAGGGCGGGCCCGTGTTTGCGCACCGACCGCTGACGAGGACAGTCCCACGTGTTCCTCGCGAACCACTGCTCTGCGCCTCCTGCCAGCCCCCGTGCCCGCCCGCACCGCGCGCGGCGGCGGCGCGTTCGGGAGGCTTGCTCCAGCCCCGCGGCAGCGGCGCCCCGCCTTCGCCCGCTCGGCGCCCGGGCGGCTCGCGGGCGGGCCGATGCCAGCTGGCCGGGACAGACTTCGCCCTGGCTCGGTGGCGTGGTGGAATCCTGGCAGAGGTTTGCGCCGCGATGGCCTCCGCCCCCGGGCCGAGCGCGCCGCCGCTCGTGAAGGGTCGTGCCTAGCGAGCATCCCAGCCGAGCCGAGGGCCGGTCGCGTTGCTTGGCCGGTCCTGCGGGGCTGGGCAGTGGGCGCAACTCGGGCGGGCCGGAGCAAGTTCTTGCTTCGAGAACCAGCGAACACCCTGTTCAGGCGACGCGCCAGCTGGCGAGAGCCCTATGCGAGGCCGTGCTCCGCAATGGAAGCTTCGCTTCGCTCTGGCGCTGGGCCCCCTTCCAACCGCTCCCGCCTCCCCCTTCCTCCCGCCTGCTGCGCTGGCGTCGCGCCAATTGTCCCGCAGAGCTCGTTCTCGACCTCGGCCGCCCGCGCCACGTCCATCGTCGGCATCGACCTTGGCACCACCAACTCCTGCGTCGCCGTCATGGAGGGCTCCACCCCCCGCGTGATCGAGAACAGCGAGGGCCAGCGCACCACCCCCTCCATCGTTGCGTTCCTCCCGGACGGGGAGCGCCTCGTCGGCGGCGCCGCCAAGCGCCAGGCCGCCACCAACCCGGAGAACACCCTCTTCGCCGTCAAGCGCCTTATCGGCCGCCGTTTTGACGACAAGGAGACCCAGAAGGCCATCAAGCACATGCCGTACAAGATCGTGCGCGCCGACAACGGCGACGCGTGGGTCGAGGCTGGCAGCCAGAAGCTGTCCCCCTCGCAGGTCGGCTCCATGGTGCTCGGCAAGATGAAGGAGACCGCGGAGGAGTTCCTCGGCGGCAAGGTGCCCCAGGCTGTGGTGACCGTGCCCGCCTACTTCAACGACGCCCAGCGCCAGGCCACCAAGGACGCTGGCCGCATCGCCGGCCTCAACGTGGAGCGCATCATCAACGAGCCCACCGCTGCCGCCCTCGCCTACGGCGTGGACAAGGCCGACGGCAAGGTGATCGCCGTGTACGACCTCGGAGGCGGAACCTTCGATGTGTCCATCCTCGAGATCAGCTCCGGCGTGTTCGAGGTGAAGGCCACCAACGGCGACACCATGCTCGGTGGCGAGGACTTCGACGAGGTCCTCCTCCAGCACATCGTGCAGGAGTTCAAGAAGGACTCCGGCATCGACCTCACCGGCGACCGCCTCGCCATGCAGCGCATCCGCGAAGCCGCCGAGAAGTGCAAGCGCGAGCTCGACCAGCTCAAGACCACCGATGTCAACCTCCCCTTCATCACCGCCGACGCCAGCGGCCCCAAGCACCTCAACGTGAAGGTGAACCGCGCCACCTATGAGAACATGGTCGCCCCCCTTCTGGCCCGCTCGCGCGACCCCTGCCTGAAGTGCATCAAGGTGAGACCGACCCTTGCACCTCCCCCCCCCTACCCTGCCCTGCAGCTGCTTTGCGTTGCTTCGCTTGCTCGTCGTGCTCGCTTGCCTTCCTGCCTGCTGTTGGACGGTCGCGCTGGACGGGGTATGCTCTCCACCCGCCTCAGCGCAACATATTAACACCACAGCCAGATCAACATGGGGACGTCGGGGCTGGCCCACCCGGAGGCTTGCTCGGCTGCTGAACGCAAGGCCAGTCCTTCTCCCCGACAATTCGCGACTCCTGCTCTCGGACCCGCTCGCTCAGCTTTCTCCCCGCGCGATGCTTCCCCGCTGCGCTCCCAAGCCACTCTGTGCTGCTCTCGCTTCGTTGTGCCCTGTCGGCCTTTCCTCGTGTGCTGCAGGACGCCGGCCTCGACGCCAGCGGCGTGGACGAGGTGCTGCTCGTCGGCGGCATGACCCGCATGCCCCAGGTGGCCGGTGTGGTTGAGGAGACCTTCAAGCGCAAGCCCTCCAAGGGCGTCAACCCCGACGAGGTCGTGGCCATGGGCGCTGCCATCCAGGGCGGCGTGCTCCAGGGCGACGTCACCGACGTCATCCTCCTCGATGTGACCCCGCTGTCCCTTGGCATCGAGACCCTCGGCGGCGTGATGACCAAGCTCATCCCGCGCAACACCACCATCCCCACCCGCCGCAGCCAGACCTTCTCCACGGCCGCCGACAACCAGACCCAGGTGGGCATCACCGTGCTCCAGGGCGAGCGCGAAATGGCCGCCGACAACAAGAAGCTCGGCAACTTCGAGCTCGTTGGCGTGCCCCCCGCCCCCCGTGGCGTGCCCCAGATCGAGGTCACCTTTGACATCAACGCCGACGGCATCGTGAACGTGAACGCCAAGGACAAGGGCACCGGCAAGGAGCAGAGCATCGTCATCAAGTCCAGCGGCGGCCTCTCGGACGCCGAGGTCGAGAACATGGTCAGGGAGGCCGAGGCCATGAAGGAGAAGGACGGCGAGCGCAAGCAGCTCGCCGAGGCCCGCAACGACCTCGACTCCCTGATCTACAGCACCGAGAAGAGCCTCAACGAGAACCGCTCCAAGGTCGGCACCGACGACGTGACCGCCATTGAGGCCGCCATCTCCAAGGGCCGCGAGGTGAAGGACTCCGAGGACCTCTCGTCCGTCAAGGGCGCCCTCGAGGAGCTCCAGCAGGCTGCCATGAAGATCGGCCAGGCCATGTACGCCAACGCCGACGAGAGCGCCTCGGCCGACGGCGAGGCCAAGGACGAGGCCAAGGACGAGACCGTCAAGGACGCCGAGTTCACCGACAAGACCGAGACCAAGGACAAGTCCTCTTGAATCCGGGTTGGACTCGGCAGCGGCTGATCCGTTTGCGAAGCCGGCCTGCGCGCGGGCTGGAGGACCAGCCGGGCGCCGTGCTGTTGTCCTGGGACCGAGTCCCCGAGTCTCGAGGGCGCTCGCGTGATCCGCCGTCTGCTTGACGGCGTGAAGCGCGCGCCCCCTGCTGACCGGACGCGGTTCCGGGCGCGGCACCGGCGCATCTGCTTGCGCGGGCGGGAGGGCCTGGAGTGGAGGCCACCCCCGTGCGTGTTTGTGCCTCGATGTGATTGTGGCTGAGTGAGTGGGCGGAACCCGCCCGCCTCGGTGTGGCCGAGTTTTGCGCCCCCCCCGCACCCTCCCACCTATCACAAAGACGCTTGCTCGTTCCTTGATTGCCGCGCCTTTGGCAGCGGTGCGGCACACAACCACCTCCCTACCCGCCAGCGCTGTTGCGCACTGAACACTCGAGTGGCCGGAGTGCGCCGGGCGCACACGAGCGATGTCCCCAAGCAAGGGAAGGTGAGATGTTGTGCGTGTGTGTGTGTCTCGGCAGGCGAGCGACCGGAGAGCCGCCAAAGCCAGCCCGCGCAAGATATGCATTGCAGATTGGGCCTGCGCCAATGCGAAATGAACGGACCGTCACATAGTGGCGCTGAACACCGCGTTGTGCCTGGCGATGCGCGGCCCCTCCTCCTCGTACTGGGCCTTGGTGTGGCAGCTGCGCTCAAACCCGGGCATCGCGGCCAGCATGGAGCCGCCGAACCACACGGCGTACCGCTGGAACGGGTGCGAAACCACGTTCACGGGCAACTTCACCTCGCGCACCGCGTGGCCGCGGGCTGCAAGGGAGGCCTGGTTGGCCTCGATGCGCTGGTCCACGATGGACTGGACGTCGCCCTGGAGCCGCTTGCTGAACTTGCTGAAGAGAGTGGAGCCGCCCGACAGGACCACGTTGTTGTACAGCGCGCGGCGCGTGTCGATGGGGCACGCGATGATGGCGTCGTCCACCACCTGCGGGAGGGGCTTGGTGTGCTGGCTGGAGTAGATTTCGGGGTTGAAGAAGAGCTCGGGGCCCAGGAAGGACTCGTATCCGACGTCGGCTGTCCATGGCTTGCGAGTGCGAGGGTGGCGGCCCTCGAACTTGGAAAAGTGCTTGCCGGGGTTGGCGTCGAAGCGAGCGAACTCGCGGGCGACGTCCTTGCACACGTAGCAGTGGTCCTCCTTGATGCGGCGGGCAACGTCCATGCTCATCTCGGGGGGCACGGGCTCGCCGCGCTCGCGGAGCTGCTGCTGCACGAACTTGGTGATGTCGTGGCCGGCCAGCGGGATGTGCTTGATGCAGGAGCCGATGACGTACCCCTCTGCGACGGGGATGACGTGGGTGACGCCGTCGCCGCTGTCCACGACGGTTCCGGTGAGGCTGTGCTCGGCGTCGGGCTTGGCCGTCCAGGACGCGATGAGGGCGAGCACCGCCTGCACGCCGATGTACAGCGTGGGGACGTTGAAGGTCTCGAACATGACCTCGGCAGCGTACTCGCGGTTCTCGGGCGGGTTGAGAGGGGGCTCGGTCAGCACCACGCCGTGCTCCTCCGGCTCGCAGCGCAGGTAGTCGAACATGCAGCGCTGCCACAGGCGCTCCATGGAGTCCCAGTTCTCGATGAGGCCGTGGCGAATGGGGTAGTTGACCGCGTGCGTGCTGCTCCTGGCCACGGCTTCGTCGCCGATGAAGAAGTCCAGGTCCTCCATCTCGGTGCGCTTGGCGCGGTGGTCGCCCGCCCGCACGCCGTCCTTGGTGGCGATGGCGGTCGGCACAATGTACGACGGCTCAGAGTTCCCCGAGTACCCCATCTTGGTGTACCTGCGCGGGCAGGCGAGCGCAGCAGCGCGGCGAGGGGCGTCTCGAGAGCACTGGACGGCGATGCAGCAAGCAAGGTGGCGCGGTCAGGGCGAGGCGGGCCCGGGGCGGGCACGCACGGTCCGAAGCAAATGACAGACACTGGCGCTCCTCGGCGGCGCGGGGCTTGCCGTGGCGGCGGCTGCAGGCAAGGCTGGATCCGCGTTGCGGCCAGAGCGCTTCTTGTGATCGCTCTGGCCGCGCGGCCTTGGTCTCTGCTCCGCCCCGTTCCCGGGTCGCCGGCATGTCCTGCCGCGCCGGTCGCAGCAAACACGGCCACGCTCCGGTCCGTCGCCGCTCGGAGCTCGGGAAGCTTCCGGTCGGGCCCGGTGCGATTCGAGTGGAATCGTGGCCCAGGAGCTGGCGGCGGCTGCAATTCTGCCCCCCCAGCGGGCCCAAGGTCGTGTACCCAGACACGGCGCCGCGCAGGCGAGGCGCCGGGCGCTGCCGATCGCCGCCGGCGAGGCGCTTCTTCGCGAGGGCCGGCTGCAGTGGTGCGAGCGCCGGGGAGTGGGCCGCAGCTCACCCAGTGCCATTGTCGATGACGACGGGCGGCTTGGAGGACGCCCACGAGGCTCCTGCTGCTGCCATGGCGAGCGAGCAAGACTGCTACCGGGAGTGCGGGCCTGGTCAGCGCGGATGTGCGGCCCGCGGCGAGGGCGGCGGGTCCGGAAGCGCCGGGTTCAATGTGGGAACGCCAAGCCCGGAGCCATGCCAGCACAACACCCGCCGGCAGAGCCGCTGGCGCAGAGGGGCGAGAAACGGGGGCGACGCGAAAAAACAAAGCCAAGGACGCTTCGCCGCGCGCTGCTCTCCGCACAGGACTGCCGTTGCGCGTCCCCGCTCGCCGCGTCCGCTTGCCTGCGACCGACTTCGCCATGGCTGCCATGGGAGTGTCCTTCGAAGCCGGCCTGAACAAGAAGTTCAAGGTCGTGGACGGCGTCGTCGTTCTCGCCAAGGACGCCAAGGCCCGCAAGGCGGCCGCCGCAAAGCGCGCCGCTGGCGCCGCCTCCGCTGGAGCAGCCGCTGCCGCCGCATCGTCGGCTGCCGGGGCGGGCGCCTCGCCTGCCGCTGCGCCCAAGGGCAAGGGCGCGGCTGCTGCCGCTCCCGCCGCCGCCGCCGCCGCCGCCGCGTCGTCCGGCCCGGCCAAGGCGTACGTCGCTTCCACGCTGCCCCTGGAAGAGCGCATTCGCGCCGCGCTGAGCGTTGGCGAGGAGTGCATCCAGGAGGAGGAGCTTGCGGCGCTGCTGGAGAAGAAGCCCTTCCCCGTGTGCTACGACGGCTTCGAGCCGTCGGGCCGCATGCACATCGCGCAGGGCATCCTCAAGGCCATCAACGTGAACAAGCTGACGGCTGCCGGGTGCGTGTTCAAGTTCTGGGTCGCCGACTGGTTCGCCATGCTGAACAACAAGATGGGCGGCGACCTCAAGAAGATCCGCGTGGTCGGCGAGTACATGGTGGAGGTGTGGAAGGCCGCCGGCATGAACATGGACAACGTGGAGTTCCTGTGGGCCTCGGACGAGATCAACGCCCGCCCCGACGAGTACTGGTCTCTGGTCATGGACATCGCTCGGCAGAACAGCCTTGCTCGCATCAAGCGCTGCTGCACCATCATGGGCCGCGCCGAGGCCGACGAGCTCTCCGCCGCGCAGGTGCTCTACCCCTGCATGCAGTGCGCCGACATCTTCTACCTCAAGGCGGACATCTGCCAGCTCGGCATGGACCAGCGCAAGGTGAACATGCTCGCCCGTGAGTACTGCACCGCCAGCAAGCGCAAGAACAAGCCCGTCATCCTATCCCACCACATGCTCATGGGCCTCAAGGAGGGCCAGGAGAAGATGAGCAAGAGCGACCCCAACTCCGCCATCTTCATGGAGGACGACGCCATGACCGTGCGCTCCAAGATCAAGAAGGCCTTCTGCCCCATCGGCGTCGTCGACGGCAACCCCGTCCTCGACTGGACCAAGCACCTCGTCTTCGGCCGCGAGTCGTCCTGGACCGTGGAGCGCGCCGAGAAGGACGGCGGCCCCCAGACCTACGCCTCATACGAGGCCCTCGAGGCGGACTTCGTCTCCGGCGCGCTGCACCCCTCAGACCTCAAGACCAGCCTCGCCGCCACCATCAACGACCTCATCGAGCCGGTCCGCAAGCACTTCACCAGCGACCCCAAGGCCAAGGCGCTCCTCAAGCGCGTCAAGGCATTCAAGGTCACCCGCTAGGCACCGGCACCAGTCCGTGCGCGAACGGCCGCAGGGCGTGGCCTGCCGCGCGCGGAGCCGGCGCCTGGCCCCGGCTCTGGCTCTGGATCCGGCGCCACGAGCAGCCGGCTTCCGCCCTGCGCGCCGTCCGCTCCACGTGCGATTCACTTTCACAGCGCGAGTTTTGAGTGCGATTCCGAGTTCGTGTGTGTGTGCTGGTGTCCGTGTGGGTTCGCGCACCCGCCAGGCAAGCGCTCGCACTGACGCCGCGGCGCTGCACACTCGGTGCTCCTCAGGCACAGGCCAGGCCAGGCCATGTGTCGCGGCTCTTCGGGGCGCAAGGTTCGGGGCTCAGTCGTCGGGGCAAAAACGCAGCCGGGTCGCAGTGCAATGCGCGCCAGCGGTGGCGGGTGTCCACCGCCGCGCTGGCGGCGCGGTCAGAACTCGGCGAACGGGTCCTCGCCTTCGTACGCCGGCAGCGTCGGCTCGTCCTCCTCGTCCGGATACGGGTCGAACTCGTTCACGTCCGTTGGCCCCCGCAGGTCAGGCACGATGGGGGCCGTGATCGTCTTCCCATAAGCGCCGTCCCAGTCGAAGCCGTCGAAGAAGCGGTGCTCGCGCACCTCCACTGCCCCGCGGCGGAGGCAGCCGAGCCGCTTGGCAGGGTCAGGGTGCAGCAGACGCTTGACGAGGGAGCGGGCGCCGCGCTCCATGTACTTGGGGAACACCACGGTGCCTTCAATGATCTGGCCGTACACCCCCATGGGGTCGTCGTCGATGAAGGGCGCTTGGCCGGCCAGCATTTCGAACAGCAGCACTCCCAGCGCCCACCAGTCGACGCCCTTGTCGTGGCCCCTGTTCAGAAGCATCTCCGGGGCGATGTACTCGGGAGTGCCGCAGAGGGTGAAGGTCTTGAACGCGACACGCTTGGCGAAGCCGAGGTCCACTAGCCTCACGAAACCGCGGCTGTCCAGCACCACGTTCTCGGGCTTGAGATCTCGGTAGATGACAGAGCGGCGGTGCAGGTGCTCCAGGGCGAGGGCGCACTGCGCGGCGTAGAAGCGGGCGGTTTCGTTTGGGAATCGGCCCGCCTTGCGCAAGTGCGTGAAGAGCTCCCCGCCTTGCGCGAACTCCATCACGATGTAGGCGCACCGGTCGTCTGCAACGTGAGGCCAGATGAGGAGCAGGGGGGGAGGGGGAGGGCATGAAGCGTGTTTAAAGGGGAGGGAGGTGTCGTGGGGGGTGGTGCAAGTCCAGCGGGGGTCAGGCGGCGCGCGGTCGGCGTCGCGATCCAGCCATCAAGTACGCAAGCGCCGGCGCGGGCGAGGGAAGCTCCCCCCCGCGCGCCTTGGCGTCAGCCGCTGCCTGAGGACTCACCTTGGAACGTGCCGCCGAAGCCGACGATGAACGGGTGGTCGTTCGACTCGAGAATCGCCCGCTCGGACCGCACGTGGTCCGCCTGCTGCAGCCGCATGCATTCGGCCTTGGACATGCACTTGATAGCCCAAACCCTCCGGGACGCGACGTGTGTAGCCACGTAGACGCGAGAGAACGTCCCCACGCCGATGACCGGGCCAAACTCGAAATCGGTTTTCGTCAGCGCCGAGGTCACGCGAACGCCTCCGGCTGCCGCGCCACTCCGAGCCGCACCTGCGAGCAAACGCATGCCGACCGTGCCGTTCGAGGGGCGCGCGCGTCAACTTCCACTCGGCAACGCGAGCTGCAAGCGGAGCAGACACCGATAGGCGGGCTCACCCGTCCCCGCCGCCGCGGCCGCTGCGGCCGCAGCAGCCGCCGCCATGCCGAGCGAGGGCACGCCTGAGGCTTGCGCAGTCGGGTGCGAGACTCCAGCCCCCGGTCACCGGCCACGAGCTGCGCTGGAGTGGGGCCGAGCCGCGGCGGCCACGACAGAGCTCGGGGCTCATTAAGCGGGCTGCGCACTCTCGTGTCCGCGATGGCAGCCGAGGCGTGCTTGCGGGCTCGGAAGTTTGTGCCCTCGTTCGCAGTGCCGTTCCACAAGGGCCAGCATGGTGAGCTGCAGCCCGGTGAGCTTGTGAGCCAGCTCCCAGCCTGCGGCGGACACTCACTCCAGCACATTCGGCGCTTGCTTCTGGGCCGCGCCCCGCAGGCAGGGTTGTCGTCATCGGGGGCAGCATCGAGTACTCAGGTGCGCCTTGCTATGCTGCGATGGCAGCGCTGCGCACAGGGGCTGACCTTGCGTGGGTGATCTGCGCGCCGGAAGCGGCTGGCGCAATCAAGGCGTTCTCGCCAGAGCTCATCGTCATCCCGGGACTGCCCTCTGCGTGAGCTGAGCGCTTCGTTGGTTTGGTCAGCAGCGTCCACCCCTCCGGGGCCACGCGCGCGGCGCTCCTGGGGGCGTCACCCGGCTGCGTCGCTGCTGTGCTGCCGCCACCCCTGCTGCGACCGCCAGTCTTGCAGCCCGAGCCGTGGTGCAGCGACCCACCGGTCTCTCTGGCGGCCGACCGTTGCTCGCCTCTCCGCCTCTTCCCCCCTCCCCCTCCCGTCCCGTTGCCCCAGCGAGGAGAACGAGCGCGTGGCCCGCCTGCCCGCGGCACGGCGGGATGCTGTCGCAAGGTTGGCCGCTCAAAACCTCCTCGGCCTCGTGCGCGCTGCGAGGCCCTCTGCCGTGGTGGTGGGCCCTGGGCTCGGCCGCGAGGTGGCTGTGCAAGCGGCTGTGTCGGCGGCCATTGAGATGCTCTGCCAGGGCGGGGAGGACGGCACGGGACCTGCTGTCGTGCTGGACGCGGATGCCCTGTGGGCAGTGGCGTGCAAGCCCAGCATCGTGCGTGGGGGCAGTCGCGTTGTGATTACGCCCAACGCCGCCGAGGCTGCGCGGATCGCGGCCGCAGCTGCAGCCGCGGCCAAGCCGGAGGCGGCAGCGGCCGACGCGAGGGCCGCTGCTGCTGCTGCCAAGCCGGGCCCGGCGGAAGAAGGAGGAGCGCTGGGCCTGTCCAAGGCGCTTGGGGGGGGGGTAACGGTAGTCCTCAAGGGCGCGGAGGACGTGGTCGCGCGCGCGCCCGTGCCGGGCAGCGCCGCGGCCAAAGCTGCGGGTGCGGACGGGGCCGACGGCGGAGAGGCGTTTGCTGTGTCGCATGCCGGCAGCCCCAGGCGGTGCGGTGGACAGGGTGACGTGCTGGCGGGCGCGCTGGGAGCCCTTGCGTCATGGGCCGGCGACGACCTGCCGGCCGCCAGCGCAGCAGCATGTGCCATCCTGCGGGACGCTGCTCGAAGCGCGTTTGCCAAGCATCGCCGCGCGACGGTGACGCCAGACATCTTGAGCGAGCTGGGTTTGGCGTTTGAGCGCGTTTTGCCTGACACTCTTGGCGTTGAGCTCGAGCGCGCGGAGTAGGCAGACTCCAGCTGCTTTGCGGATTCGTGTGGAGAGCAAAACAGGATCAGTCCTGCCGTTCGTGACGAAGGAGCTCTCGCCCAAGCGGGGGTCCTGGCAAGCGCAATGCGCGGAGCGCAACGCACACGCGGCTCGTGGCTGCCAGTCACTCAGCGCTTGGCCAGCTTGCGCCGCGGCACTCGCAGGCGAGCGACCGCCGCAATCCGGGCGAATGCAGGCTCTGCCCACGGACTCTCGTCGAGGCAAATATGCGCCGAGCGAGGGCTCCGCGCGGGCACCGGGCACCCTTCCGGCCAGAGATGGCTGATGAGGTCGCCCGCTCGAGGAAGTATGAGTACAAGGCCGTGAGTTGGGCGCGCTCGGCGCTGCCCGCCCGGCTCCTGCCCCGGCGCAAGCCGCGCGGCGCCCGAGCTTCGCCAACCGTGGCGCTTCCCGCGAGAGGGCGGCGCCAGAGGCCTTGCCTAGGCACCCCATCCGCCCGAGCCGTCCGTGCGTCTTGCCCTGACGTTCGCAGAACACAAACTATGTGCTGAACATTGCCTCGGGCCGCCGCGAGCATGGCGCTCCGACTGGAGAGGCAGAGTCAATGCGGGACCGCGTCAAGGGCCTCAAGATGGGCGACCGCGCCGGCCGCGAGGTCCCCAAGGCCCTCAAGGAGCGCGCATCGTGAGCCCCGGCGCGCGCGCTTTGCAGAGGGGCGTCACACTGGTGACTGGGCGTGGCAAGCGCGCTTCGCAGCCCGAGCCGAATCGGAACCGTCGGGATCGCGGTGGAGCGGAGCGCGCAGCGGGTGGGGCTGCGCCGGGCCCCAGCCAACCTACCGAATGCGGTGCACCTAGGGCGTATGCTGCCCCGCCCCCGCTCCCGCGTCCGCTTTGCCATCGCGTTCACCATCGCTCGCCTGCCAGAGCGAGCGCCGGTGTGTTTCGCCTCCACGCGGGCGGCCTTCAGCACCGTCCCCCCCCCCCCCCATCGCCCAGCGCCCCCTCCTCTCTGCCCCTTACCCACACCCTGTCCGCAGCGACCGTGCAAGCGCGCGCGCCCGTGCGGCCGGAGCAGCCCCTTCCTTTGCCGGCCAGAGCTCTGCAGGCGGCATCCTCGCCGCGGCCGCCTCCGTGGACCTCCTCGGGGGCGCAGGGCGGTACCAACCCTCCAGCGCATCCACCCGCGCCGTCTGGCAGGCCGTTCTCCGCGCGGTGCGGGACGCCGTCGGCGACGTGCCCAGCGACGCACTGGCAGATGCTGCCCAGGAGGCCGTCGCGATCGCCCGCGGCGCCGACTTCGACGGCGACGAGGAGGCGCGCGCCGCTGCCGGGGCGGAGCTCCTGGGATCCCGCCCGGCATGGGACGCGGTGAAGGACCACGCGATGCGGCTCTCAGACTTTGAGAGCGGGGTGGACGCGAGCGCGCCAGCGGGCGGCGCCGGCGTGGGCGCCGACGTGGATATGGCGGTGGTGTTCGACGAGGACGAGGACGAGGACGGGCGCCGCGGCTTCGCGGCCGGAACAGGGGCGCTGGTGTCGGAGGTGGTGCCGGACGAGGAGGACAAGGACGACGAGGACGTCGACGAGGGCTTGGACGGCGCGGGCGCCGCTGCCTCTGCCGCGTCCGGAGGCGCTGCGCTTGTGGTCGGGGCGTCAGAAGAGGACTCTGCCGACGCCGGTGTTGCCGCAAGGGGTCTGGTCCCCCTCGCCTCGATCGACGCCTTCTGGGTGCAGCGCAAGCTCGGGCCCGCGTTCTCGGACGAGCAGGCGGCCCAGACGGCCGCCTCTCGCGTTCTCGGCCTGCTCGCCGCCGCCACCGACGCCCGCCCCCTCGAGGCGGACCTCCTCGACATCGTGGGATTCGAGCACCTCGACCTCGTTCACGCCCTGGTGCGAAACCGCGCGCGACTGGTGTGGATGGCAAGGCTGCGAGCCACCACCACCGAGGCAGAGCGCGCAGCCCTGAGAACGGCCATGGACGCTGACCGCGCTCCGGTCGCGGACGCAGGCCCGCACGACGCCGCGCTGGCGGCCGCCGCGGACATGCCTGTGGGCCGGGACTGCGGCGCCTCCGTGCTGGCGGAGCTGGACGCCGGCGTTGACCCGAAGAGCTGGTCAGGGTCCGTGGGCACCGGCCTCATCGCGCGCTCCAAGGAGGAGGTCCTCAAGCTCAGGGCCGCCGCCGCCGCCGCCGCCGCTAGTGCTGCCGCCAACGGCGGCGCGGCCTCTTCCTCCTCCGCCGCCGGCGCCGGCGCCGCAGCAGCAGCAGCGTCCGCGGCCGGCGCAGCTAGCGCGGGGGGCGCCCCCGGCAGCGACTCGCTCCGCGAGGTCGACCTGGACGCCCTTGCGTTCAAGGACGGCGCCATGAAAATGACCAACTCGCGCGTCGTCCTGGAGGGCTCCACGACCACCAGCCACCGCGGGTACGAAGAGGTGCACGTGCCGGCGCTGCGCTCCCGCCCGCTCGGCGCCGACGAGCGGCTCATCCCCATCGCCGAGCTTCCGGCCTGGGCGCGGCCCGCCTTTGCCGGCATGACCTCCCTCAACCGCGTGCAGTCCCGCCTCTGCGACGCGGCGCTCCGCTCGGCGGGAAACCTCCTCCTCTGCGCCCCCACGGGCGCTGGCAAGACCAATGTGGCAGTGCTCACCATCCTCCAGCAGCTCGGCCAGCACCGGCTGCCGGACGGCACCATCGACACGAGCAAGTTCAAGGTCGTCTACGTGGCCCCCATGAAGGCGCTCGTGCAGGAGGTCGTCGCGAACCTCTCCAACCGCCTCACGGAGGCGTACGGCGTCAACGTGAAGGAGCTCTCGGGCGACAACAACCTCACCGCCTCGCAGCTGAGCGACACGCAGGTGATTGTGACCACCCCCGAGAAGTGGGACATCGTCACCCGCAAGGCAGGCGAGGGTCGCTCCTACACCCGCCTCGTCCGCCTGCTCATCATCGACGAGGTCCACCTGCTGCACGACAGCCGAGGCCCCGTGCTCGAAGCCATCGTGGCCCGCACCCTCCGCACCGTGGAGACCACGCGCGAGCAGACTCGCATCGTGGGCCTCTCCGCGACGCTGCCGAACTACCAAGATGTGGCCGCCTTCCTCCGCGTGAACCCCGAGAACGGGCTCTTCTTCTTCGACAGCTCCTACCGCCCCTGCCCGCTGCAGCAGACGTTTGTCGGGATCACGGACCGCAAGGCCCTCAAGCGCCTCGCGACGATGAACGAGGTGGCCTACGGAAAGCTCGAGGCGGAGGCAGGCCGCAACCAGGGCATCGTCTTCGTGCACTCTCGCAAGGACACCGCGCGCACGGCGCGCGCCCTCCGGGACATGGCCCTCGAGCGCGGCGCCATCGGCCGCTTCCTCAAGGAGGGCTCCGCGTCCCGAGAGATCCTCCAGGAGAAGGCGGAGACGGTCAAGAGCGCCGACCTCAAGGAGCTCCTCCCCTACGGCTTCGCGATCCACCACGCCGGCATGGCCCGCGCTGACCGGTCCCTCGTGGAGGACCTGTTCGAGGACGGCCACGTCCAGGTGCTCTGCTCGACCGCGACCCTGGCGTGGGGCGTGAACCTCCCCGCGCACACCGTGGTGATCAAGGGCACGCAGGTGTACGACCCCGAGAAGGGCGCCTGGGGCGAGCTCTCCCCGCAGGACGTGCTCCAGATGCTCGGCAGAGCCGGTCGTCCGCAGTTCGACACCTTTGGCGAGGGCGTCCTCATCACCGGGCACGAGCACCTCCGCTACTACACCAGCCTGCTCAACGAGCAGCTGCCCATCGAGTCGCAGATGGTCAAGGCGCTGCCGGACCACCTCAGCGCCGAAGTGGCCGCTGGGTCCGTTGCCGACCTCCGCGACGCTGCCCGCTGGCTCACGTACACCTACCTGTACGTGCGCATGCTGCGCAGTCCCTCGGTGTACGGCGTGCCGGGCGGAGACGAGTCGGCGCTCGACCTCGATCCCCGCCTGCTGCAGCACCGCCTCAACCTGGCGCACTCGGCGGCCGTCCTCCTGGACCGCCACGGCCTCGTCAGCTACGACCGCGCCACAGGCGCCCTCCAGACCACCGCCCTCGGCCGCGTGGCCGCCCACTTTTACGTGACGCACCCCTCCATCGCCATCTACAACGAGCACATGCGCCCCGCCATGACGGAGATCGGCATCTTCCGCCTCTTCGCCCTCTCCCACGAGTTCAGGAACGTCGTCGTGCGGGACGAGGAGCGCGAGGAGCTCATCCGCCTCCGCGAGGCCGTGCCCGTGCCCATCCGCGAGGGCGCGGACGAGCCCGCCTGCAAGATCAACGTCCTCCTGCAGGCCTACATCTCCCGGCTCCGGCTGGAGGGCCTCGCGCTCGTCGCGGACATGACCTACGTTCAGCAGTCCGCCTCGCGCATCTTCCGCGCGCTCTTCGAAGTGGCCCTGCGCCGGTCCTGGGCCGGCCTGGCGCGGCGCCTCCTGCAGCTCTGCCAGATGGTGGACCACCGCGTCTGGCTCCCCCACACCCCCCTGCGGCAGTTCGCAAGCACAGGCGCGATCGGGCTCCCTGAGGAGGTCTGCCACCTCCTCGAGCGCAGGGAGCTGCCGTGGGACCGCTACGTGGACCTCAAGCCGGCCGACCTCGGGGAGCTGGTGCGCAAGCCCTCGCTGGGCGTCTCCCTCCACGCCCTCGTGCACTGCTTCCCCCGCGTGGAGCTCTCAGCCCAGGTGCAGCCCATCTCGCGCTCGATGCTGCGGGTGGACCTCACCGTCACGCCGGACTTCGAGTGGGACGCGCGCTTCCACGGGCCCTCGCAGACCTTTTGGGTTCTGGCCGAGGACGGCGACGGGGAGGTCATTCTCCACCACGAGCAGCTGCGCATCCGCGGCCGCTTCGCCAAGCAGCCCCACACCGTGTCCTTCGTCGTGCCCCTCCCCGACCCGGTGCCCCCCCAGATCTACCTCCGCGTCATCTCCGACCGCTGGCTCCACGCCGAGGCGACCCACCCCGTCTCCCTCCGCCGGCTCGTCCTCCCGCAGCGCTTCCTGCCCCCCACGGAGCTCCTGGACCTCCGCCCCCAGCGCCTCGACGCGCTCGAGGTGCCGGCCTTCGCGGTCCTGTACGACGCTCGCGCGGCGGGCGCCGACCGTGCCGTGTCCGCGCTCAACCCCATCCAGACGCAGTGCTTCTCCGCCCTCTACAAGTCGTCCGACAACTGCCTCGTGGCGGCCGCGCCGGGGGCGGGCAAGACTCTGTGTGCAGAGCTGGCGCTCCTCCGCCTCTGGCGCGCGGAGCCCGACGGCCTCGCCGTGTACGTCGCCCCGCACGGCGCAGCGGCGCGCGAGACCTTTGCTGACTGGAGCCTGCGCTTCGGCCTGGGCCTTGGCAAGTCCGTGGTCGAGCTGACGGGCGAGGCAGCCGCCGACCTCAAGCTTACCCGCGGCGCGCACCTCGTCGTCGCCACGGCCGCCCAGTGGGACAGGCTCTCTCGCCGCTGGCGCAAGCGCCAGGCGGTGCAGCGCACGCGCCTCGTGGTCGTCGACGACGTCCACCTGGTCGGCGGCCAGGAGGGCCCCCGGCTGGAGGTGGTCTGCAGCCGCATGCGATTCATGGGGGCGCAGATCCACGCCGCGGACAAGCTCCAGGCCGAGGCGGACGCGGCGGAGGCCGGTCGCCCCAAGCCCAGGTCAGCTGACCTGCCCCCGCCCCTCCGCATCGTGGCCCTCGCTGCCCCGGTAGCTAACAGCCGCGACATGGCCGAGTGGCTCGGCGTGCCGGCCTCCGCCCGCTTCGCCTTCCACCCCAGCGCCAGGCCGCAGCCCCTCGACTTGCGCATCCAGGCCTTTGACGTGCCCAACGCCCAGGCCCGCCTCGCAGCCATGGCGCGCCCCTGCTACGCGCACATCTCGGCGCGCTGTGCCACGCCCCAGGCCGCCCGCGAAGCCGCATGGGCACCGTCCTCGTCCTCGTCCTCGTCTTCGTGTTCGTCGTCCTCGTCGTCCTCGTCCTCGTCTTCGTCGTCGTCGTCGTCTGCAGCTGCGGCGCCTGCTCCGGCGGAAGACGCCGTTGTCGCGGGAAAGCCCGGGCTGGTGTTCGCTCCCTCCCGCAGCCAGGTGCTCGTCACTGCCATCGACCTTCTCGCCTTCGCAGCCAGCGACGGCGACGCCAGCATGTTCCAGCGAGTGCCCGACGCAGCTGCCGCCGCTGACGCAGCGACGCTCGAAGACCCCGTGCTTCGCCACTGCGTCGCCTTGGGAGTGGGATTTGTGCACGAGGCGCTCAGCGATGCCGACCGCGCCGCGGTCGAGGCCCTCCACGCAGCAGGCCGCCTTGCCGTTGTGGTGGTGGTCTCAGCAATGTGCTGGGACGTGACGCTTCGCGCCCACGCCGTCGTGATCATGGGAACGCAGGCCTTCGACGGCCGGGAGCAGCAGCAGGTCGACCTCCCCGTGGCCTCCCTCCTCCGCATGGTGGGCCGCTCCAGCCGCCCCCGCGAGGACGAGGGCGCCTTCGTCGCCGTGCTGTGCGGCGCAGCCCGCAGGGAGTTCGTCGCTCGCTTCCTCAGCGAGCCCCTGCCCGTGGAGAGCCACCTTGACCAGGCGCTGCACGAGCCTCTGTGCGCCGAGGCCGCCGCGGAGACCATCTCCTCCAAGCAGGAGGCCGTCGACTGGCTCACGTGGACCTACCTGTTCCGCCGGCTCCCGCGCAACCCCAACTTTTACAACCTCGCCGCGGCGTCCTCAGCGCACCTGAGCGACTTCTTCTCCGAGCTGGTCGAGGCGGTGCTGGGCGACCTGGAGCAGGCAGGCTGCGTGGCTCTGGAGGGGGAGGACGGGGCCGACGTCGTGCCCCTCAACCTGGGCAGAGTGGCCGCATTCTTCGACGTGCAGCACACCACGATGGAGGTCATGGCGGAGGCGCTCACTGCCAAGACGAAGCAGGCAGGCTTCATCGAGGTGCTGGCGGCCGCGGCCGAGTTCGACGACCTGCCAGTGCGCGCCGGGGAGCCGGCCGCGGTCGAGCGGCTGGCTCTGCACCTCCCCGTGACCCTCGCGGAGGACTCTGCCTGGGAGGACCCGCACGTGAAGGCGCACGTCCTGCTGCTCTGCCACGTGTTCCGCTCCCCGCTGCCCGTGGACCTTCGCCGGGACCTGGAGTGGCTGCTCCGCCGCAGCCTGAGGCTGGTGGGGGCCATGGTCGACGTGGTCGCGTCGGAGGGCTGGCTGCGCCCGGCCCTGGCGGCCATGGAGCTGTCGCAGATGCTCGTGCAGGGCACGTGGGCCGACGCGGAGGCGGCGTCGCTCCTGCAGCTGCCGCACTTCACGCCGGACAGAGTCAAGCTCTGCCTCGACACCGAGTACACGCCCCTTCCGGACGAGGACGAAGAGGACGAGGACGTGGACGCCGAGCCCGTGCCCGTGGACAGCGTTGTCGCCCTCATGGACGCGGACGACGACACCCGCGCCACCGTGCTTCGCGGCCTCACCGCCGAGCAGGCGACCGATGTCTCCGCCTTTTGCAACCGCTATCCCGTTGTGGATATGCAGTGGGAGCTGCTCGGGGCAAGCGAGGGCGACGGGCAGTCAGAGGACTCGCCGGCCCAGACAGCGCCCGCCAGCGCCCTCAAGCTGCGCGTGCGGCTGGAGCGCGATGAGGGGGCGGAGGGCATGGACGAGGGGGCGGGGCTCGGCGCCGTGATCGCGCCCCGCTTCCCGCTGCCCAAGACCGAGGGCTGGTGGCTCCTCGTGGGGGACAGCAAGAAGAACAGGCTGTACGGCCTCAAGCGGGTGACGCTCGGTCGCGCGGCAACGGTGGCGGTTCCCTTCGAGGCGCCCGAGGACGTGGGCCCGCACGGGCTCGACCTGCTCCTCATGTCCGACGCCTATCTCGGGTGCGACAAGCAGCTCAGCCTCAGCCTTGTGGTGGTGCCGGACGAGTGAGGCCTCGCGATGCGGCGCGGCCAAGAGCGGCGAGCCCTGGCAGCGCTGGCAAACGCGCCCCGTCGCATTTTGCCTGCGCGGCGCGCGCTGCGTTGGGGCGAAAGCGTGCATTCCTCGCCCTGGGTCATTCCTCACACGAGCACACGCACACTCTTGTCATTCACGGCTGCGTCGTGAGCTTTACCTTCGACGGTCTGACCCGGCAAACATCTTGCATGCGGGGCAACTATTCAAGCAGGCCTGTCGGGGGAAATGCACAACTGCTCGGGGCCGGACCGGGGCCCGCAGGAGGAGCGCGCATTGAAGGGTTTGAAAGCAGCCAGCCATGTCCACTGCTGCCGACGGTGAGGCGCTCGGCGCGAGCTGCAGCCGCTCGCTGAGCGCACCACGGTGTCGAGCTGCCGCAACGCCCTCTCCCCAGCCCGGGACTCCATTCCGCTTGCCCGCTTGCCTCGCAGACCTTGCTGCGGCCCTTGGCGGCAGCCGCGAAGAGGTATGCCGCAGGCATGCCGCGCGCCAGCTGCGTTGGGTGCTTCCCGCGGCATCGCGCCGCGTTCGCCTTCGACGCCCGGAGCTCCCGCTGCCACTTGGCTCGCTCGCAGGGGGAGGCCATCGAGGCAGCCGTGCAAACCGAGACGGCTGACTTGGACACTGCTGTGCTGCCGGTGCGCGCGTACCTGGACCGCACCGTGGTGCCGCTGTTGCTGCAAGGGCTCGCGCAGCTCGCCAAGGAGCGGTGAGTCGGTCACGGCGCCCCCCTCCTGCCAGGTGTGCTCTGAGCCGAGGTCGCAGGGCAGCCGTTTCGCGCAGCCGTATTGGGCGCGCTGCTGGGCGGGCCCTGGCTGAGCGGGCGCCATTCGCGAGCCACCTCGAGCTGCGTCCGTTGCCGCTGCCGCCGGCGCAGGCCGCCGCACCCGGTGGAGTATCTTGCCCACTACTTGCTCCAGAACAACCCCGACGGCCGGCCCGACGACGCCCCCGCGGAGGAGGAGGGGTCTGCCATGCCTGCCCCGGCGCCAGCCGCCGAGTGATTGTGTGGCCGCGTATGGCTGGCCGCGGCCCCGCGCCGCCTCCCAGCCATGAGGCCGGCGAGCGGCTGCGTCCGCGCCGCGAGCAGGCGCAGCTGTGCCTCGCACTCGTGCTGCGCGTGTGTTCGTGTGTGCATGAGGTTGTGTGTTTGTGTGCGCGCGTGGGTGAGTTCGATATCGCTCGCTCAGTGCAAACGTTGCGCGGCGACGTGGCCATCACCGGCTCGCTGCAGTCACTCCGAGCATCGCTAGCTGCACGCACAGTGCGCAGACGCACCCGAAAGCACCGCTCACGCTTCAAAGTCGTCGTCGTTCGGCTCTTCCGCAAACTCGTCGTCGTCGTCGTCGTCGTCGTCGTCGTCGTCGCCATCGTCCACGTATGCAGGGGCCGCGGCCGCGCCACTGCCTTCGCCATCAGCCCCGTCGTCGTGGTCCTCGTCCTCGCCCAAGGCCTCTCGCTCCAGCTCGGCAGAGGCCGCAGCGGCTGCGCTCTTTGCCGAACGCCTCCTCACGCGGCCAGCAAGCGACCTTCCCGTGACGGGAAGCTCATCCCGCGCTGAGGCGTCCGCGCTTGCACCGGCCGCGGCCCCGGAGGCCGCTGCCGCCTTGGGGGACCGGGCCTTGCTCCTGGGCTTGCGAGGCGCTCGATTGGGCGCAGCGGCCTCCGCTTCAGGCTGCCGGCGCGCCCCCAGCCCGTCGTCTTCCTCGTCCACGTGCGTCTTGTTCTTGAGCGTGGCCGACGCGGCCACGTATCGCCGCACCTGCTCCTGCACCAGCTCGGCCTTGTTGCGGGCCACGAACACTGCCGTCGGGGAGACCGCATCGATCACGATCGGCTCCGCACCGCGCAGCTTCTCCCTGTCGTCCAGCCACATGATGAACATGATGATCGACACGTCTCTGCGGACCCGAGAGGGGCAGCGGGCGCCACGGGTCAGCCATCGCCGGCGCAATCTCGTGCGTCCAGCGACGCTTAACAAATGCACTGCGTCTCACCCTTCGATCAGCACGCCCGGCGTGCACCGCGGCATGGCGCCTCCCCAGAGCTACGCGATCCTCGGATGTGTCTGCGACCTGCGGCCTGACCTCCCGTCCAGACGTTCACAGGTGCCACGCCGGGGCGAGTTGCATCGACGTGGCGCCGCAGCAAATGCAGAGCCCCGGAAAACCTCCGGCGCCGAGCGGTCGCGCACACGCCTCCGGCTGGGAGCGAGGGATGGAGGAGCGCGCAGCAGTTCCCATAGTGCTCGACTGCGACCCGGGCCACGATGACGCGATGGCCATCCTCCTTGCGTGCGGTCTCCCTGACGCAGAGCTCGTTCTGGTGACGACGGTCGCCGGAAATGTGCCAGTTTCGTCGACCACGCGCAACGCGCGTCGCATGCTTCACGCATGCGGGCGCCCCGACATCCCCGTGGTGCAAGGCGCGTCCCGCCCCCTGCTGCGGGAGGCCGTCGCCTGCCACGAGATCCACGGCAAGACTGGCATGGACGGCTTCGACCACTGGCCGAGCCTGGACAGCCCGGTCCCCGCGCCAAGGGGGAGCATCCCCCCGCAGCCGCCTGCAGGCAGCTCGGGCACGCCGTTGGACGCAGTGTCTGCAATGGCCGACGCGCTGCATGCGGCCGCCGCAGCGGCGCGTCGGGACGGCTCGCCGCTGCCCGTCCTGGTGGCCACGGGCCCGCTGACCAACGTGGCGCTGCTGCTGCGCTGCCGGCCGGACGTTGTCACTCGCGGGAGCCTCACGCGCGTGGTGATCATGGGGGGCTCTACCGGGCTTGGCAACACTTCCCCCGCCGCCGAGTTCAACATCGAGGTGGACCCTCACGCGGCGGCCGTGGTCTTGGAAGCCGCGCGCCCGGGCGCCTTTGAGGCAGAGGCCGACAGCGCGCTGGGGGCGGCCGGCGGGGCTGCGAGCGGGGCCGCGTTCGACCACGTGAGCGTGGCAATGGTTCCGCTGGACGTGACACACACCGCCATTTTCGGCCGCGAGCAAGCCGCCAGAGTGGCCGCGATGGGAGAGGCCCGTGGGACGCCGCCCGACGGCTGGAGGTGGCGTGCGGGCGCCGGCCAGGGCGTGCCCGCGATGCTGCTGGGCCTGCTGTCGTTCTTCGCCGACACTTACGCTCGCGTGTTCGGGTTCAAGCTGGGGCCCCCGGTCCACGACCCCTGCGCGCTGCTGCTGGCTCTGAGGCCGGGGCTCTTTGCGTGCAAGCAGAGCCGCGTGATTGTGGAGCGCGAGGGCGTTTGCGCCGGGAGAACCGTGGTCGACGTCCTTGGCGTGATGGCGCCGCCGGACGCGGAGGGGGCGGCGTCGGCGGGCGGCGCCGCAGTCGACCCGGCGGCAGCGGCGAGGACTGGCTCTGCCGGCGCGGACGCCGCCGGCAGCGCCGCCACGGGAGCTGCGAGCTTCAGGGGGGCAGCTGGGCTGTGGGCGGCCGCCCCTGTTGTCAGCGTAGCCACAGAGATGGACGTGGGAGCGTTTTGGGACGCGATGCTGGAGGCGGCCGCGGCCGTGGACCGCGTCTCGCCGCTCTCGCTGGAGCCGGCAGCCAAAGAGGCCAGCGCGTGACTGTTGCGTGATGGCGGTGTGACCGGCTCGCGCCACCCCCGACCGCCTGAATGCGATGCCGCCCCACACGAGGGCGCGTGACTGCTGCGCCGCCAGCGGCCAGGCCGCCTCCGCCCGCCCCCCCTCCCCCTTGGCGCTCCCGCCCTGACCGGGCAGCCGCTGCACACATGCCTGCACCCGCACCTGCCGCCTGCACCCGCCCCTGCGCAATCACGCCAGGCGCCTCATCCCGGCGACGAAGGCGTACCGGCTGAAGGCCACGTACAGCGAGCGGAACCAGACGTACTGGGAGCGGTGCGCCTGCATCCCGCGGTGCAGCGCGAGGGCCATATCAGGGGACACGCTGCCCACAAGGCTCACGGCGCCTGGCTTGACCGGGGCGGCACTCGCCGCCGGGGTCGTGGCGCTGTCGAGCAGCAGCGCGAGGGCCGCCCCGATGGCGCCCGAGAACTTGACGGGGACTGGCGCAGACAGGAGCTCCCACACCGTCTGGCCGTCGCGGGGGGGCAGGGCGCGGACGCCGCGGGCAGTGTCAATGTGGTTGGGGTGGCCCGACACCCCGCCGTCGTCAAACGTGACGAGGGCTTCAACGCGGTGCTTCCCGCCCGCCTCCAGCTCAGCGACCCACGCCTGGACGGCGGCCCCGACGTCCTTGGCAGCCCACGGCGACGCAGGCCCGTCTTGAAGCGCCTCGTCGTCCAAAACTCGCACAAGTGCTCGCTTCAGACCCATGACCTCGGTGCAGCACGCAACTGCCTCCTTCTCGCGGGTCTTGCCCAGCCCGTCGTAACCGCCTGCGAAGGAGGACACGCCGCGGGCGCGACCAGCGTGGGAAGCAGCGCAAGGCACCGCGAGGCAGGCACTCGGGCCAGCCCGCCAGCGTGGCCTCACCATTGGAGAGGCACAGCACAGACACATCAAACCCAGCGGCCTGAAGAGATCGCACGGCCGGGAGGAAGAACATGATCTCGTCGTCGGGGTGCGCGGTCACCAGCAGGGCCACGGCGCGGTCGCTGGCAGCCACCCCGCCAGGCCACCGCTTCGGCCCCCGTTGCGCGGCCAGTCCCAGCACGAGCGCGAGGACGAGGACCGCCCACACAACATGGGGGGTCCAGTCGTCCATGTTCCCGCCCTGTGCCTTTCGTAGGAGAGGGCAGCCGTGGGGCGTCGGCGATTCGGCAATACTCGTTGCTGCGCGCCTCTGCAGCCGCTGAGCCGCGACTGGCGCTCGAGTCGCCGCCGAACAGTGGGCTCGCCCCCACTCCCCGCGACCACCCCAAACCAATGGCCGTCGTCCGCGCTGCCACCGCCGCCATGCGCGCTACCTCTGCGCCCGCCGTGCGCGCCTTGGCTGCCCGTGGCGTGCACACCGAGGCCAAGATCGAGGAGATGGGCCTCAAGCTCCCGACCCCCCCGACTCCCGCCGCGAACTACATCATGTGCCACCGCGTTGGAAACCTGCTCTTCACGGGTGAGGCCGCGCGCTCGAGCCGAATCGCGGAGCAGCTGCCGTGGAACCCGGGGCCGAACGTTGCGGAAGCCTTGCCGCGGCAGAATCTTGGTCGCCAGTTGCCCTTTGCTCGCGGGCTTGACGCAAGTCGCGCGGTTCGTCCCAGGGCTGGCGCCGGCGTGCGCTTGCTGAGAGCCCAGCTGCCGCGTGCCCCCTCGCTTGTGTTGCCGCAGCCGGGCACCTGCCCATGCAGGAGGACGGCCAGCTCTTCAACGGCAAGGTCGGCAAGGACTTCACGACCGAGGAGGCGTACACTGCCGCCCGCCAATGCGCGCTGGCCATCCTGGGCACGGTCAAGGCCGAGATTGGCGACCTGGACAAGGTGAAGCGCGTTGTCAAGCTGACCGGCTTCGTCAACTGCGTGGACGCCTTCTCCGCGCAGCCGAAGGTGCTGAACGGCGCCTCGGACTTCATGGGCGAGGTCCTCGGCGAGCGCGGCGTGCACGTGCGCTCCGCTGTGGGCACCAACGCGCTGCCCATGAACGTGCCTGTCGAGGTGGAGGCCATTATCGAGATCGACGAGTGAGCGGTTGTTTGGCTATCGCGACGCCCCCGCGTTGGGGCTCACATCGCCCCCGCACACCATCCAGCCATGGCGTGGTCGCGCGAGCGGGCTCCGCGCTGCGTATGGCGCTGTCCCGAGGTCGCGTGGTGATTGAAGCGGGTTTCGTCGGGCACAAACATTGATCGATTAAATGACGCGTCGGCGTCGGAAAGCACACACCACCGCCCGTCCCGAAGCGGGCCGCAGCAGCGGGCAGCAGCGGTGGCGGGTGCGGAAGACGGCGCAACGAAGGAACACGCACACGGATGTGAAGACGCACTCACAGGGACACACACTTGGGTCATGAAAGCTTGGGCGCCCACCGTGGCATGCACGGGGGAGTCATGAAGGGGAAGGGGTGGGGGAGGAGCGGAATACGAGCACAGGAACTAGAGAGCCCGGCGGACGTCGAAGGTGCACCGCCAGGCAAAGGGAGCTGCGCGGCGCCGCGCCCGCCGCAGCCGGCGACTCGGCGCGGCTTGCCCCCCTCCCTTTGCAGCCAAGCCCCGCGCCCTGGGCCACGCGATCCCTATAGCTGGCCCTGCCTCGCGCGCCACTGCTCCCCTCCTCGTGGTCTGCCGGGGTGGGCAGCGCGCCGTCGCGCGGGCGCACGAGGAGGGGTGCAGGGGGCGGAGGGCGGGGGAGCTGCGGCGGGAGCAGGCCTTTGCGGGCGGCGGGGTCGGCCGGGCGGAGCGGCTCCTGCTGCCGAGGATCTCGGCGCAGGCCTAGCGGCGGCGAGCGTCCCTGGCCTGCGCTCTTTGGGAGGCGTCGGACAGCGGCCAGGTGTCCTGCATCGCTGTCGCGGGCGTGGCGTAGTCCACGGCCTTGAGGGCGGGGTCAGCGTCCACGCGACCGCCCGTCATGTGGGCCGCCTCCGCGAACTCGGGATTCGCATGGACAGGGGGGGTTTGGGCCGCAAAGGCGCCCGGTGGTGGCGGCTGGGCCGCCCTGGAGGAGCGCACTGCCGCGGCGTGCGGCGCTGCGGTCGGCCTGCTCTCGAGGGTGTGGCGGAGCCAGTGGACGTTGTCGTGAACTCCCGAGCGGGCGTACTCCGCGTCGATGGCGGTCACCTCGTCTCCGAACTGCGCCTTGTACACGGCCCAGAGCTGGAAGAACACGGCCGCGACTTCGCGCACCGAGGCGTCGAGCACCTCGGGCAGGCGCGCGTGCCAAACGTTGCGGAAGCGCAGGGCCCGCCGGCTGGCGAGGACAATGGCGCCGGCAACGGCCGAGGGCCTGCAGGCCGCGAAGGCGTAGTCCTGGCAGCAGAGGTCGGCGAAGAAGTCCATGAACCGGCCCACGTGCTCTGAGCGGTGCTTGCCGGAGAGATCCACGTCGTCAGGGAAGACAACGCCCCGGCTGGCGAGGAGAGTGACAAAGTGCATCGGCGTGACGGCGGTGCAGCACCAGTCGGCGGCAGTGAGCATCAGCACCTCCATCTGGTGCAGCTGCGCCTCGGGAATGGGGTGGCCGGAGCGCTTGATCAGCTCACGCACGGGCGGCACGTCCTCCTCTTGCTCCTCGTACTTGGCAGCGATCTGAATGGCGGCCAGGGAGACCAGAGCCAGCCGGTGAGTGGGCACCTCGTCGACCGCGCAGAAGCGATCCATCATTTCGCAGGCAACGTGCGCTGTGGTGCGAGCCAGCCGGTAGGTCTCGCAGGCCTCGCAGATCCAGTCAACCATGCCTCGGCGATGCTGCGGACGGGGACGGGGCGCGGGCGCGCGCGAAGTTGGAGCGCCGGGTGATGCACGGTCACGGTGGGCGATTGGGCTCAAAATGGAGGGACCGCAGTGCCCAAAGACCGCGCCCTGGGGCTTTCACGCCTGGGCTGCCCGCGCGGCATTGACCGCTAGGGCCGAACGGTGCCAGTGGGGCAGGCGGGGCGCTCGCGCGAGCCCAGGGCTCACAAGCAGCCACTTCGCGTCGGGGTTGTGCATTTTGCCGCGCATCTCAATCTCCCGCAAGTTGGCCTGCATGGCCTCCACGGACGCTCCCATCACACGGTTGAGCGCCTCCTGCGACGGTCAAGGTCGGGTGCATCGGGGGCGGCGATCGGCTGAGCGCTTGCATGGGCCAGGGCGGCTCGATTCAAAGCGCCTTGCATCGCCCGGCCTGCGGGCCGCTGCTGCGGCAATCCCGCGCGCTTGGCGTCGCCCTGGGGCGCAGCAAGCGCGAGGCGCACGACGTGGAAGCAGACATGGGATGCACCGCGCGCGATCCCCTCCACCCGCGGGGCGGGCGATCCCAGTCAAGCTCGCGTTGGACAGCTGGGGGGCCGCGGCAAGAAACGCTGCACAAGCAAACGGCGAACTCACATCCGTGGGGTTCACGCCGGCCCTGGTCTCCTCGCGCACCACGGCGCGGGTCTCCAGGTCCCCGTGTGCGTCCATGTCAATCGAGGAGTCGTCGCGGCTGGCCTGCGCGGCAGTAGGTCGCGTGTCGGGGGAGGCGCAAGGACCAACCGTGGCCAGCAGGCGATCGAGCGCACCGTCGAGGAGCAGCGCGGAGGCGCAGGGCCCAGGACGGGCAGGCGGGCCGTGTTCCACTGCCCTGCTCGTGCGGTGCGCCTAGCACAAACCTCACCATGCGGCGACTGCGCTGCGCGAGTGCTGCGGGCGCTGGGCGAACGCTGCCTCACTCGACGACCGATTTGCCTCAGCCCGCCAGCGGGGAGAAACGCAGCTCTGCCGGCCAGTCGACTGGCCGGGGGGCTTGGAAGTACATATGCTCTGTAAGGGTTACAGAGCCTTACGGTAAGGTTGTAAGGCTTACAGAGCATCTGTAACCCTTACAGAGACCTCTGTAAGCCTGGCAGAGTCCAAATTTTTGTTAGCAAAAGTTAACAATTTTTCGGCCACTGTAAGGGTTACAGACAGGCGTTGTAAGCTTTTCTGCCGGCATACCTTACGGCTGCTCCCCGTGCCCTAGCATGGCCTTGGGGTGACGATTTCGCGCCCGAACCGCAGCATGGGTCTCGGCAAGTCTGCCTGACCACGAGCCGGTGGAGGATGGCCTTTGCGCCGGGCTGGAAGGCGCGAGCCGTGCTTCGGCTTGCTCATTCCTTCAGTTTATCGTCGCCGCGCGGCGCGACGCGGACCACCCGTGCTATGAGCTTCTCCTTGATGCATCCCGCGACATGGATGCAAGGCTCCTTAGTGCTGCGGAGGTCCATGCGGTGCTTTGCGCGGACTCGACAGCATCCGCAACGATCTCACGCCTCGGCACGGGCGCGTCGGCCACACCCATGCCCATCGCGTCAAATCGTTCACACGTGCTACTTGCAGCCGGCTTTCGCCCGACAAAGCTCCTGGGGGACCAGCAGCACTGCGTTCAGATTTCGAGCTGCCCAGCAGAGCTCGAAAGCTTACAGCTGCGGCAGCAGAATCCGAGTCGCTTGTGTCAACACTAATATTTAAGCCTTACTAAACGGTATTTGGCTGTAAGGTCAAGATTATGTACTTCCAGAGCCCCGGCAGAGGGAGCAGGCAGCCAGCCACAGCCGTGTGCGGCGCCGGGCCAGCAAGGCCGTTCGGGCCGCGCCCTCCCCACCCAGACGCGCCGACTCTGGCACGGATCCGGGATGCAGCGGCGCGTGCTCGGCCGAGGCGCCCGGGCAAGCGCCTCCAGGTCGGCGGCTTCGGCGCACTGTCGCAGGCCAGCCGGCGCCGCGCTGCGCGCGCTTTCCAGGACCGCCGCTGCGAGTGCGGGAACGGCGATCCGGGGTACGCCCGTGATGAAACAGTACCTTGGCCTGCGATCGTCGTACCGTTTGCGCGGCTGCGACTTGCTGATGTTTCAAGTGAGAAATGTTTGCTCGGGAATCGACGACGGCTCCCTTGCTGGCCTCGATGAGGGGGCGAGTCGCTGTCGCCCCTGCATTCGCTTTTTGGTCGCGCCAACTATGTCCGGTGCGGGGGAGGGTGTGTGTGTGCGGCCGCGTCGGCCCCATGCGCCCTCTCCCTCCCCCCCCCACTCCCCCGCCACGCTCGCCTCTGCCTCGGAGGTGGGGTGCAGGCACGCCGCCCCTGCTTGACTGGGCGTGCTGCGACCGCATGCCCCCGCCGCCTCGACTGCGACGCTCCGCAGATGGGGGAGTTCTTTGAAATCTTTTGGGAAGACGCGTTCCTGGCCGCCCAGCTGCTGGGCATCAACTGCACCACGCGCGGGACCCACGAGGGCCGCGCCGTGCCGCTCGCGGGCGTGCCTCTGCACGCGGCTCCAACTCACTGGGCGCGTCTGCTCGAGGCCGGGAAGCGGGTGGCAGTTGTGGAGCAGCGGGGCACGCCGCGGCCCGGGACCCTCGTCGAGCGGCAAGTAACCAGAATCCTCACGCCCGGCACGGCGTCGGATGTCGCTGCCTCAGGTGGCTGGCCGGGCGGCGCTGGCGCCGGCAGCGACGGCTTCGGGTCCGCGTCACCGGGTTTCTCCTTCTCCGCGTTGTCGTCGTCGCCCTCCCCGCTGGTGGCGGCCGTTTCGCCCCCCGCTCCCGGGTGCTCGCGCATCGGCGTGGCCTGGGCGGACGTGACCACGGGCCAGCTGTTTCTGGCGGAGGCGCCCTCCTGGGACGCTGTCCCGGCCCTGCTTGCCCGCTACCCCCCCGCCGAGGTGGTGCTCCCTGCGCCCCCGACCAGCCCGGCTGAGGAGGGAGTCAGGCGTCTCGCCTCCGCGCTGCACCGCGGCGCGGTGTCGGGCTGCGCGGACGCGAGGACCGCCTGGCTGGCAGAGCGCTGGCTCGCAGCGGAGGGAGCCCCTTCGCACGCGCCGGCGGACAGCGCGACGTCGCCGGGTCGGGATGCGGCCGCTCCCAGCGCGCTCTCGGCCGGGCAGCAGGCCGAGGCTGCGCTGCGCAGCCGCCTGGCCCGGCGCTGCCCCACCCCTGGCTCGCTGGCGGAAGAGCACTGGGCGGCCGGCCTCTCCGGCCCCCGGCTGCGAGCTGCCGTCGCCGCTGCAGAGTACGTCGCGTGGACCGGCGCCTGCGGCGGCTGGGGGGGCCTCCCCGATGGGCCCGATGCGGGCTGGACGGCCGACGGGCCGCTACCGCCTGCCCTGCCGTTCGACTCCTCGCTGGGGCCGCCGATGCTGGTTCACGTGGACGCCCCCGGCTGGACAGGCGGCGCATCGGCCCGTGCGGACGGCGAAGCGCAGGGCCCGCTGGAAGGCCCTGGCGACGAGCCGGCCGCGGGGGTGCTCGCTCCGGACAGTCCGGCGGGTGGCTCGCCGGCCACAGCAGGCCGGGCTGCGGCGACAGCCCGCGCTCTTGTCGGTGGCGCCACTGGGGCCGGGGCTGTGCGGGACTGGCGCACGTCGGCGGCCTGGAAGCCGCCGCCAGTGGTGGTCATGGACGCTTCCACGCTGCGGGCGATGGAGCTTCACCGGTCCATGGCGCCGGGAGCCCGCCGCCGCGCGCAGGGCTCGCTCCTTCACGTGCTCGACAAGACGGGCACTGCGGGGGGCGGCAGGCTCCTGGACCGGCGGCTTGGACTGCCCCTGGCGTCAGCGCCGGCCGTGCGCCGGCGCCTTGATGCTGTCGAGGCAGTGCAGGGGCGTGTCGTGCTGCTCACGGCGGTCAGATCCGCGCTGTCCCGCGTGGGCGACGCGGAGCGCGCGGTGCGAAGGCTCGCGCTCGGGCGGTCCAGGGCGTCGGTTTCAGACCTGGCCACCCTGAGAGGGGCGCTCGTGGCCGCCGCGGAGGCCTCTGACGCCCTGGCCAGGACGCTGGGTCGGGAGACCACGCAGGAAGCGCGGGGTCAGGCTGCCGTGCAGGGGGACGGCGGCGGCGGCGGCGGCGGTGGCGGCGGCAGCGGCGACCTCGCGCCTGCCTGGGACGACGCAACGCCGTGGTCGGCGCTGGAAGCTGCGGCCCGCGCGGAGTTTGACTGGGAGAGCACCGGCCCCGCCCCCTCCCTGGCCGCCAGCCTGCAGGCTGCGCTCGGCCTGGCCGTGGACCGGGGCGATGCTGGCTCCGCCGACGCTTCGCCCGGCGATGCCGCTCGTCCAGCTGTGCACGAGGGAGTGCTCCGATCAGCCCTGGCCTCAACGGTGGGAGAGGGGGCGAGCGCGGTGACTGACCTGCTGCGGCACCTGCGGGAGGCACTCGTGGAGGAGGTGCCGGCGGCGGCGGGCGCAACAGCTGGCGTGGGAGTCCTCGGGATGTCTCCTCGGATGGCGGCAAACCGTGCTGCGGCCGCCGCCGCCGCTGCGGCTGCCGCCACGGCCAGGCGCGCGTCGGAGGCGGACGAGGCCGAGGAAGAAACGGCCGGCGGTGCTTCTGCTGCTTCTCGCGCGGGGAGCGCCGGCGAGAGTGAGTCGACTGGAGACGGCGCGGAGGACGCGGGAAGCTGCGGCAACGGCGGCTGGCTGCGACGGGGCTACCTTCCAGCGCTGGACGAGGCGTACGCGCTCCGCGACGGCGCCGCAGAGGCCGTTGCGGCCGCAGAAGCGGAGTTCCGGGCGCTGACCGGGGTGAGCGGCGTGCGAGTGAAGCGAGTTGGCGAGGGGGGCTTCTTCGTTGACGTCCCGCGGCGGTTCGAGGAGGCCAGCGGCGTGGCCGCGGCGGTGGAAAGCGGGGCGCTGTGGCGAGTCCGCACTCTCAAGTCATCGGTGCGGTTCAAGTCTAGGAGCCTCTTGGAGCTGGACCGGGCGGCGTCGGAGGCGGCAGAGCGCGTGGGGCGCCTCGAGGGCGAGGCGTTTGACAGGCTTGCCGCCCGCATCGCCTCAGCGGCCCCTGAGATCGGCGTCGTGCTGACCGCGCTGGCGGTGCTGGACGTCACGGCGGGGCTGGCATTCGCAGCGCAAGAGCTGCGGCTCTGCCGCCCCCACGTGCTGGGGCCCGGGGAGGCCAAGCGGGAGCTAGGGCTCTCCTGCTCGACAGCGGCCCAGCGCGGCGCGGGCGGCAGCGGGGTGGAGGAGGACCTCGGCACGTCGCTCTACCTAGAGGGGCTGAGGCACGTGGTGGTGGAGAGGGGCTTGATGGATGGGTGGGGGGCGGCCTCAGGGGCCGGCTCGGGCGCGGACGCGGCGGAGGGCGCGGGGTCGGCGCGGGACGGGCTCGGCGGCGAGGGAGGCACGGCCGGCCCGGGCTCCGTGGGGAGCGAGGGCGGCGGAGGAGGGGAGGGAGCTGCGTCCGGATCGGACGCGTGGCTGGTCTCGGGGCCGGGCAGCGAGGCGCGGCGGGAGGATCGCGCCGGGGCGAGTGCCAAGTCCTTTGTTCCGCTGCAGGTGGTGCTGCGGGGCAGGGTCAGTGGTGCGAGCGGCGGCGCGGGCGAAGGGGCAGCGGCTTCGGGGGCCGGCGCAAGCGCTGCAGCGGCTGGCCTGCCGTTTGCGGCGCCGGTGGGGTCTGCTGCGGCCTCGGCTCGCGACGTCGCAGAGCGAATGGCCCCCGCAGCGGAGGCCCTGCGACAGGAGGGCAGGCAGTGGGTGCTCACGGGCCCCAACGTGGCCGGCAAGAGCACCGTGCTGCGGGCCGCGGCGCAAGCGGCTCTGCTGGCACAGATGGGGAGCTTCGTTCCCGCCGAGGCCGCCGTCGTGGGCGCTTGCGACCGGGTGTTCGCGCGTGTCGGGGCGAGCGACGACCTTGCGCGCGAGCTCTCGACTTTCCTGGTTGAGATGGAAGAGGCCGCAGGCATTCTGCGGCATGCGGGCCCGTCGTCGCTCGTGGTCGTCGACGAGCTTGGCAGAGGCACTGCGGCCGTGGACGGGCTTTCCATTGCCGCTGCGGCTCTGCACGACCTAGCGGCGCCGGGCATTGACGCGCGCACGCTCTTCGCCACGCACTACCACGAGCTGGCCGACATGGACTGGGAGCGGTCGCAGAGCTGCCCGGCCTGCGACAGCGTGCCCATGCGAGCTGCCGCCACGCGGCGGTTGGCGGTCGCCATGGCGGCGTGCGACGCCTTCCGTGCCAAGGAGGACCCCACCGGCAACGGCTGCGCGTGCGCCGCGTCCGCGGTGCGCTGTCGCACCATCGCCGTGCGGCTGGGCAGTCCTGGCGAGGCGCCCGTGTTCACGCACCACATCGTGCCGGGCGTGGCCGAGGGATCATTTGGGCTTGTCGCAGCCAAGTCTGCTGGCGTCCCGCCCGCGACCGTGGCGAAGGCCGCCGGCCTCATGGAGGCGCTGCACGCAGAGAGGTGATTGCGAGGGGCGCTTGCGTGCCGCTGCCCAGCGCGCGATTGGTCGCAACAGCAGCCGCTCGCAAACCGGACCGCGCACGGCGGCGCGTCGCGCCTGCCAGCTTTCGCCACTCGCTCCTCAGCCAGAGAGCGTCCTGCCAAAGGGTCGCGAGCGCGTGGGGCTCGCTGGCTCGCAGTTGCATTTGCGCTCGCCGACCACCAGCTCTGCCCGCGCTCGCGTCTGCGGAGGACACCCGACGGCAGCAGCGGGGCCTGCCTCCCCGCTCCCTGGCCGCTTGCCCCTGCCCCCGCCCACCCACACCATGGCAGCTGCTGCGATCCTGCAGCGCTACCTTGCCGTGCTGCATGCCCGGCCGCTGGCAACTAACATGGTGTCTGGCGTGTGCCTCGCTGCAGTGGGGGACATCGCCTGCCAGGCCATCGAGAACGACCACACCTACGCGTGAGCTTTCTGTGGCCTGCGACGGGGATCACCGTCGTGATGCATCCGTCATGATGCGCGTCGGGCCTGGGACACGCACGGCGCGAGTGCGTGGCGCGCGTGGCATTGAACAAAAAGCAAAGCAACAGGAAGTTGTCACCTCTGCGACGTGCCGCGCTGTGGTTGACCTTGTGCGTGGGACTGCCAAAAGTGCCGTGACGCATGCGCAGACCAAGGAGGACAGCGGAGCTCGCGGTAACCCGCGTGATATTGACGCCGATTCTGCTGCGGTGGTACGGGTTTCTGAACGGCAGGTTCCCCGGCACGGCGATGCGCATGGTGGTGTCGAGGATGGCCTGCGATCAGCTCATCTGGGCGCCGATTTTCATGTTTACGTTCTTCCCGCTCTTGAATATGTCAAGGGGAATGACCTTGTCCGAATCGATCAAAGAGACCGGGGACCGCGTTGGTCCGGCGCTCAAGGTGAGGCTCGCGGCAACTGCGGCTGCGCAGCTCCCTGCGCCCGCAGCGCAGCGTCCCACCGAGCGCGAGCGTGTCCTTTGCTGGCCCGACATCGCAGACCAACTACTGCCTGTGGCCGGCGTTCAACGTGCTCAACTTCCGCTTCGTCCCGCTGCGATTCCAGGTCCTCGCAACCACGTGCATGGCGACAGTTTGGAACGGCTTGCTGAGCCACATCGCGCGGCCCAAGGGCGAGGCGAAGCAGCAGGCCAGCGAGATTTAGAATGTATCTGTAAACCTCGTGTCCCCCGCCCGCCGAGTGTCAAAGTTGCGTCCGCCGTTTTGCATGTGCGTGCCTCCGGCCAAGCGAAACCGTGCCGCGAGCCGAGCGAAGCCCTCTGCGCTGCAAGCACTCCCGCTGAAACGAGCCGCCGCTGCGAGTCTCCTCCGCAGCACCGGGAGGGGCGGCCGACGTGCCGAGTGTGCGCGAGCTTGTGAGCGCTGTGCCCGAGCGACGGGGCCTTGATGCTCCGACTTGGCAGGGCAAGGCGGCAGAGCTCTGCCGGGTGGCGATCCGACGCGGGCCTCGGGCACCCTTGACGCGCGCGGCGCGAGAGGACAGTCATGCGGCTCATCACCGCGATGCTCGCGGCGACCGTTCTGGTCGCGGCGACCGTTTTCAGCCGTGAGCGCGGCGAGCTGGCCTGCGTGGGCGGCCCGGGTGGCCGACGTGCAAAGCCATGGCATAGCGGCGCCACGTTGCACCCGGCGGCGCGGCCCTGCGCAGCAGGCGCGCCCCGGCGCGGACTGCTTTGCAAGGGCGGGCGCGTGCCTCCAACCCGCTGTTCGTGTTGCGCGCTTTCCCGTGTCTCGTGCCCGCAGCCATGCCCATCTTTGCCATGGCAGAGGAGGTCGCAGTGTGAGCGTCAGCCACGTGGCTTGGCCGTCCCGCCCTTGCGCCCGACCCCTCCCCGCTTGCGCCGCTCCGCCGCTCGGCGCGCTGCCGCACAGCCAGTTGCCAGTGCTGGCGCATCGGGATGGGGGGGCGCACGGCCTTGCTCCGACGTCGAGTGCGCTGCTTTGGGCGAGCGGGCCGCCCCAGCAGGGTCCACACCGGGTCGCGCCGAGGGTGTCTGCCTGGCACCGCCGACCCGTGCCGCCTTTGGCGAGGCCCTCTCCTCGGCATGCACCTGCACACTTGTTGTGGCTTGCGGCACGCCGCGCCTCCCGGCCTGACCCGTGCGACTCGTGCCCCTCCCCTGCGCTCGCCCGTCCCCGCCCGCCGCAGGTCTGAGGCAGCCGACGCTGGCTCCCCGGTGGTCGGCTTCTCGGAGGAGGAGGAGGAGCAGCTCTCGGAGAAGCGCGAGACCTTCGAGTTCCAGGCCGAAGTGTCCCGCCTGATGGACATCATCATCAACTCGCTGTACCAGAACAAGGACATCTTCCTTCGCGAGCTGATCTCCAACGGCTCCGACGCGCTCGACAAGATCCGCTTCCTGTCGCTGTCTGACCCCGAGCAGCTCGGCGAGGGGGACAACGCGGAGCTCGACCTCCGCGTCTCCTTCGACAAGGACGCCAACACCGTGACCATTCGCGACCGCGGCGTCGGCATGACCAAGCAGGACATGATCAACAACCTGGGCACCGTGGCCAAGTCCGGCACCGCCCAGTTCATGGAGGCCGTGGCCGCCGGCGGCGACTCCAACCTCATCGGCCAGTTCGGCGTTGGCTTCTACAGCGTGTACCTGGTGGCCGACCGCGTCCGCGTGGTGTCCAAGCACAACGAGGACTCCCAGCACATCTGGGAGTCCACTGCCGACGCCACCTTCAGCGTGGCCGAGGACCCGCGTGGCGACACCCTGGGCCGCGGCACCGAGATCACCCTGTACCTGAAGGAGGACGCCGCCGAGTTCGCCGACGAGACCAAGCTGCGCGACCTGCTCAAGCGCTACTCCGAGTTCATCACCTTCCCCATCTACCTCGAGTCCACCAAGACCGAGGAGATCGAGGTGCCCGTCGAGGAGGAGGAGGTCGAGGAGGAGGCCGAGGACCTGAACGAGGCCGCCGAGGAGGGCGAGGAGAAGGAGGACGAGGAGGACGCCGAGCCCAAGCCCAAGACCCGCTTCGAGACCAAGCGCACCCAGGAGTGGGTGCTGGTCAACGACCAGAAGGCCATCTGGCAGCGCTCCAAGGAGGAGATCACCGACAACGAGTACAAGGGCTTCTACAAGGCCATCAGCAAGGACTACGACGACCCCATGTCCTGGATCCACTTCACCGCCGAGGGCGAGATCGAGTTCCGCGCCATTCTGTTCGTGCCCGGCACCGCGCCCTACGACCTGTACGACAACTACTACGGCAAGGCCTCGTCCCTGCGTCTGTACGTCCGCCGCGTGCTCATCTCTGACGAGTTCGACGAGCTCCTGCCCCGCTACCTCAGCTTCATGCGAGGCGTGGTGGACAGCGACGACCTCCCGCTCAACGTGAGCCGCGAGACCCTCCAGCAGCACAAGGTGCTCAAGATCATGGGCAAGAAGCTGGTCCGCAAGTCGCTGGAGCTCCTGCGCAAGCTGGCCCGCGACGAGATCGCCGCGCGCAAGCAGCTCGAGGAGAAGGCCGCCAAGAAGGCCGAGGAGGGCGAGGAGGGCGAGGAGCAGGACGACGCCGAGGAGGAGGCCGAGGCGCGCCTCAAGGAGACGTCCCGGCAGTACATCAAGTTCTGGAAGCAGTACGGCAAGAGCATCAAGCTCGGCGTCATCGAGGACACCTCCAACCGGTCCAAGCTCGCGAAGCTTCTCCGCTTCCGCACCACCAAGTCCACCGACAGCGATGACCTCTTCTCGCTCGAGGAGTACGTCGCGCGCATGAAGCCGTGGCAGAAGCAGATCTACATCATCGCGGCCGAGAGCCTCGAGGCCGCGGAGGCCAGCCCCTTCCTGGAGACCCTCAAGGCGAAGGACCTCGAGGTGATCTACATGACCGACCCGATCGACGAGTACGCCGTGCAGAACCTGCCCGAGTTCGACGGCCACCGCCTGCAGTCCATCACCAAGGAGAACCTCAAGTTCGGCGACGAGGAGGACGTGGACAAGAAGCGCGCCGACCTCTACAAGGACCAGATGCAGCCGCTTGTGAAGATGATCACCAAGCTCCTCGGCGACAAGGTCGAGAAGGTCGTCATCTCCTCCCGCGTGGCCCAGGCCCCGGCAGTGATGGTGACCTCCCAGTACGGCTACTCCGCCAACATGGAGCGCATCATGCGCAGCCAGGCCTTCGCCGACTCCTCCCGCTCCAAGTTCATGGCCTCCAAGAAGACGATGGAGATCAACCCCCGCCACCCCATCGTGGTCGAGCTCAACCGCCGCGCCACCGAGGCCGAGACCCCCGACGAGGAGACGGCGAACATGGCGTGGGCCCTGCACGACACGGCCATGCTCAACTCCGGCTTCCAGATGGAGGACACCAAGGGCTTCGCCCAGCGTATGTACCGCCTGCTGCAGAGCGGCATGAACCTCCAGTCGCTCGAGCTCGAGGAGCCCATCGAGGTGCCCGACGACGACGAGGTGACCGACGAGGACCTCGAGGCCGCCGAGCTCGAGGAGGAGGCCGAGGCCGAGGAGGAGCCCGCCGTGGCGGAGGAGGCCAAGGACGAGCTCTGAGCTCGCTTGCCCGCGCCCCTCCTGCTCGCGCCTGTTGCAAGCCCCGCGAGCAGCGAGCGGCGTCGCGCTGCCCGTCCGAGTCGCTGCCGCGGCTGCCTGCGGCCACGGAGTAGCGGGTGAGTCTCCGCACTGCGGCCCGCGCCGCTTGGCAAGCGAAGCGGCGAGCGGATTCGGGCGCTGTGTTTGTGTGAGGGACGGTTGGCAGCGACACCCGCTCTCGTTCGCTGCTTCGCTGGGGCCGCACGCTTCACCACTCGCCCTCGTCAAAGGCGCCCGCCTCGCGCAGCGCTTCGAAGCACGGGCCGCACACGGCGGCACCCTCGTCGCCAGGGTCCACCGGAAGCCACGCGAGCGCCCCGCCCGCCACCGCGTGGCAGCCGGGTCGAACCCCGCATCGGGAGCAGCTAGCCGCAGCACGGTGCGTCAGCCTGGCGAACACTGCCGCCGGGAACGAGCTGTCCCTGGGGTCGTCGTGCGCGCACCGCTGCCGGACGTCCACGCACCGCATCTCGTACCACCGCCCGTCCCCGCTGCCCGCGTCCCCGGCAAGCAGCAGGACGAAGCGCCCAGCCAAGCGGGGCCGCAGGTCACCCACCCGCACCGCACCAGCCCGCCGCGCCACCAGCCCGGCCATTCCGGACGGCATGGCCGTCGGCTCCAGCGCCTCGCTCCACCGCTGCAGCCACCTGCCCACCGACCCGCCACCAGCGCTGGAGCCGCTGACGCCGCCTGTCTCGGCCACGATTCCGCCGCCGACAATCGCAGCCGCGCTGCTGGGCCGCCCACCCCCACCCAGGGCGCTGGTGCAAGCCTCGAGCAGCCCCTGCACCGTGGAGGACGCCAGCGACTCCACGACCGCCAGCAGCTCTCCACGCGCAGCGTCTGCGCGTTCCCTCCGCGGCCTGCCCCGTCCCCGCGGCGCCTGCTCCGGCGGGGGCGCACTCACCTCCCACAGCAGCACGGCTGCCCTCCCCTCGTCCGTACCGTGCTCCTCCTGCGCCAGCGGTCGCGGGCCCAGCGGAGCCGTCGCCGCCACCGGGTGCGCCGCGGCCGCGTTGTCCGACGCGCCAGGCATCAGCTCCGGCCCGAGCACGCAGGCGACCGGCGACTCAGCCGTCAGCCATTGCGCGGCCCGCTCGGACCCTGGCGAGCGAAGCACCCTTGCGCCACTCCCGTCTCCGGTTTCGGCGGCCTGGGCGGCGGCAACGGTCCCGCTCCGGCGCCCCCGCGCGCAGGGGGGGCTCGGGATGTCAACGGTCGGCGCCACGCTCGCGGCAGCGGCGGCCAGAGTGTCTTCCCGGGGCAGGTCCCAGAGCGCGCTCGCGAACGCGGCGGCTGTCGGCGCGGCTCCGTGTGCGTCCGGTCTGCCGCCGTTCTCTGAGCCGGATGCGTCGTGGCCACCGTCGCACTCGCCCTTTCCGCCCTCGCCCGATGAATGCGCAGTGAGAGCCGTCTCCCAGCCCCGCCGGAACTGCGGGGCAACGGCGAGGCACTGCACCGCCCTGCCTCCCGCGAGCTTCGCCCACTGCTCCATCCCGCCACCCGTGCCTGTCGAGTGGCCAGGCAGCGCTGCGCCCTCGCCGCGCGCGCCCCCATCGGCGGCCTCGCCGCCTCTCGCCTCTGCCGCCCCGCCGACTGACTCGTCGTCTTCGTAGGGCGCGAGACGAAACTCCGCCTCGGTGACGGTCGCTTCCCCTTCCGCGAGCGCGGTGCAGCCCTGCAGGCGTCGCGTGGCCGCCAGCCATGCCAGGGCGCGCGGCGTGGCCAGCCGCTCGTGAGCCACCATTGCCCGCGCCATCGGGCCGGCGACGGCCGAGTCGCGCAGGAGCGCGGCGTCCTGCCCGCTCGCTGCGCCGCACAGTTCTGCGGCCTGTGCCGAACACTCTCCCAGCCATGCCCAGTCTCCGCTGACGCCCGACAAGAGGGCGGCTGGGTCGAGCGGGCCAGAACAGCCTCCGTCGTCGTCAGCCATGGCTCCGCTTGCCCATCCGGCGGAGGGCTGAGCCCCGCTGCCTGGCTTCCGGCCCCGCGCGCTCCGGTCCTCTCCGCAGGGGCTTGGCGTCCACTCAGGTGGCGCTCGGGTTGCAATTGGCTCGCGCGCTCGAGCAGCTCTGCCAGCTGGCGGCGCCACGACCGGCACACGAGCGGAGCACGCTCCAGATCGCGCAGGTCCCCAGCTCGTTCGGGCCAGTGCAGACCAGGCGCAGCGCCTGCGTAGCAGGGCGGGGCCAGTCGCAGCGGAGCAGGAGCCATGGGGCGCAAAGGACGCGGCGGCAGCGCAAAGGCGAAGCTGCCAAGCATCTGCTTCTACTGCATGCGGGAGTTCCAGGACGAGACCACGCTCGTGGCTCACCAACAGGTGCGAAGGCAAGCCGTTGCCTGCGCTCGACGTGCAGCGCCGCCCGCCCTGCAGCGCAGCGCGCACGGAGCGCCGCTTGGCCCGAACGCGCCGCTCCCGTTTGGCATGGCCCACCGTCCCTAAGCCATCCCCCTCTGCCCCGGTTGCGGTGGACGCGCGGCCGGTTGCCGAGGCGCAGCCCGCCAATACCCCCAAACTCTGTTGACGCATGCTCCCCCTTGCTGCGCGTTGCGCAGGCTCGCCACTTCCGGTGCGTGGAGTGCAATCGCAAGCTCCGGACGCTGTCGGCGATGCGCCACCACCTCGACGGGGTGCACAAGGTGCAGCTGAAGCGCGTTCCCAACGCCAAGGAGGGCCACGACGACCCTAACATCAACTGCGTGGGAATGGACGGGGCGCCCGCGTGGTTCATGCACCAGCTCATGGCGGAGCACGGCGACCCGGCGGCCAAGGAGGCGCTGGCAGCGGTGGCGGGCGCGGGGGCGGCTGCGGCCGCGGGTGTCCCCGTGGGCGTGGCTGTCGTGGACCCGGTTGCGGCGGCCGTGCCCGGGGCGGCAGGGGCTGCTCCTGGCGCCGCCGCGCTTGCGCCGCCGGGTCCAGGCGCTGCCGCAGCGGCGCCAGGCGGAGCCCCCGCTGGCCTGCCAGGCGCGCACGGTGGAATGCCCGGTCAGCCCGCCCCTGCTGGGTGGGGCGCTCCCTACGGCGCCCCGCCGCAGCCGTACGGCCAGCCCGCCTATGGGGGCCCGCCTCACGGCCACGCTCCCTATGGCGCCGCGCCGTACCACCCTCCCTATGGGGCCCCGGCATACGGGGCCCCGGCCTATGGGGCCCCCGCCTATGGGGCCCCCTCCTACGCCCCCCCTGCATACGGAGGGCCCGCCTACGGGGCCCCGCCCCCGCACATGGGCCCGGGCGGCTACCCCCAGCCCCCACACATGCGCCACCTGCCCCCCCACCCGCAACCCGCCCCAGCAGCGGCCGCGAGCGCGGCTCCGACCGGCCCCTCCGCGCCGGGGAGCGCCGCGCCCGCCGCGCCCGCCGCGCCCCTCACGCCCGGTCGCTCGCTCGGCATGCCCTCCGTGCCCTCCGTGTCCAACGGCTACGGGTCGGCTCTGGCGCCTCCCCCGTCCGGCATGGGCGGCCTGCAGAGCCCGCTCCCGGTGATGCCTGCAGCGCAGCACGCCGCGGGGGAGAGCGGGACCCCCGCCCACTCGGCCGCCGCCGCCCCCGCAGCTGCTGGTGGCGCCGCTGGCGCCGGCGCCGGTGCCGGTGCTGGCCCCGCCGCTGTGAACACAGTGGAGGTTGCTACGGCCGCCGCCGTCGCTGGCCCGAGCGGCATCCGCTTCGTCTTCACAGACGAAGCCATGAGCCCTGAGGAGAAGCGTGCCATGCTTCCCCGTTACGCCAAGGCGGGCATCGCCGTGACGGCTTGACGGCTTGACAGCGGTGTGGTTTGAGTCGCACCTGCACTGGCGGCGCGGCCTCGGTGTACTGCCGGCTTGGCTGGCCGCCGCGCAGCGCCCGGCTCCTGAATTCGTGCAAACAATGCAAGAGATGCGCGGCCGGCGCCTGAGCCCACGACCCCACACTGCGAAGCGGCGGCGGCTGCCAGGGCTGCTGTGCAATGGGCTTGCGCCCATGCTGCGATTCTCACAGGCGCCAACCGGTGCTTGCGGGCGCGCGGGGGGGTGGGGGCTGACACAATTATCGGATGGGCAGCATGCACAGGCGAGACACACATTCACGCGCAGCGTAACCGGCGTTGCTACGCAGCGGCGCTGCTGGTCGCAAAAGCAATCGCGAGCCAGACCCGTCGCCTACGCGTCTGGCTTGGATCCTGGCGCCCCGGGCGGTTTGACGGCCGCAGCGTAGAGCGGGGAGGTGGCAGACGTGGCAGAAAAGATGCGATGCGCGTCATTCACGGTCTTGGCGTCGCCCGAGCCTTTGCCGCCCGAAGCGGCCGCCGCTGACGACGACGACGACGACGACGACGACGACCCGCCAGAGGGCTTACGGACAGACGCAACGGCAGCGGCGAACCCAGCGCCTAGGTTGGCCTCGGGGGCCTCTCGCAGGTAGGTGGTCTCAAGGTCGAACACTTGCCTTTCGACGCGAGCGAGCTCAGCCTCGATCCTGCGACGGTGCAGCATCACCTCAGCGCGGCCCGCAACCGTGACGGGGATGCTCAGCCGAGAATACGCGTCTCGCATGCCCCGGCTGTGCCGTGCTCTGGGCCGCATTGCCGCAGTCTTGGGCTGCAGAGGGCAACCTCACTGCTTTCGCCGTGCTCTTGCCAGCGACGCGTCCTCTCGCAGCGCCGCAATGAGTTTGTGGCCATCCTCGGCCATGCACAGCACGCCCAGCGCTCGCGCTGCGCGCAGGGGGCTGGGCCCGAGTGGGCCCGTTCGCGAGCCTCGGTGTTGCCCACCCAGCCGGCCTGCAGAGCCCTGCAGCAGGCGAAAAACGGGCCTCCACTCGACGCCCAGGGCGCGCGAGTCCAATGGCCGCGGCCGAGGTCAAGGCCGCGGGCGCGATGGACGGCGGAGATGACTACGACGACACGCAAGCGTTCGACGCGCTGGAAAAGGACTTTCAGCGCGTGAGAGCCACTGGCAGGCCGTGGTGTGCGTTGGCGCAGTCGGCTTGCCAGGCCTTCAGCGCCGCCGCCGCTCGCGAAGCCCTCACCCCGAGATCCCCATTCGAGTGCATTTAGCGCGCATGCCGCAGGTGCTCGACGAGCTGACTGGCGACGACACGCTGCAAAAGTTCCGGGGCGAGTACTCGCGGCTGTTCGACGCGCTGAAAAAGGTGAGCGCTGAGCCCCCACCGGCCGGCAGCGGGCCCGATCCTCTGGGCCTGCGCCCCCTCCCCCGGAAGCGCAATGCTTGCCCCCGCACCCAGCTTGCGTGGGCGCGCCCGTCGCCGCCTCGCGCGGGGATTCGCGGCTCGGGGAGCGGGCCGGCGCGCGCTCTGGCAGTTCGCAGCCTGGTGCGGGGCTTCAACCGGTCTACGCGCCAGCCGCCCTGCGACCGCTGTGCTCTACGCGGTGCGGCCCTGCGCTTCGTTGCGCTTTCCCACGCAGGCCCAAGCGAACGAGCGGCGCCTGGTGAAGAAGATCCGCGAGCAGAACACCGAGGCGATGGCCAACGCGGCCAAGGTGGCGTCTGCGCTGCGCATCTCCGAAGACGACGACAGCAACATCGAGGCGCTGCGGAAGCAGGTCGAGCGAGCGTACGCCATGGTGGAGGCGGCAAACGCCAAGGAGGAGGCGGCTCAGACCACCGTGGAGCGCCTGCAGGCGGACGTTGAGCAGCTGAACGGGGTGGTGAAGCGGTACACGGGGCTGCTCGGGGAGGACAACACGCTGGAAGACGTGATGGAGGCCCGGGACGCGTTCAAGCGGCGCTACGACGAGGCCGCAGACGCAGCCAAGTACGAGCGGCAGCGGGCCGACGACCTGCTCTCCCGGCTCGAGGCACGCAAGGAGAAGCTCAAGGAGCAGCGCGCGCTCGTGAGCGAGCTCAGGGCCCAGCTGCAGAGCAGGGAGGAGGAGGAGGCCAGGGAGGCGGGCAGGCAGGCGCGCCTCCGCGCCGAGGTGGATAAGGTCAAGGACACCCTCTCCCGCCGCGAGCGCGAGGCCGCGGAGCTGGAGCGGGAGTACCAGCGCGCCGTGACGGACGCGGAGGCCATGCAGGACAAGATCGAGGGACTGCAGGACCTGGCCCAGACCACGGCGAACCAGATGACGCTGGCCACCAAGGACAGGCTGGCCTACAAGAAGAAGGCCGAGGAGGCGGAGCGGCGCATCGCCGACCTGCAGCGCGAGACCGCAAGGCAGCGCGACGAGGCGCGGCGCGCCAAGCAGGAGAGCGCGCGGGTGGACGCCGAGAAGCGGCGCGTGCTCGCCAAGCTGGCGGCAGCGGAGACCGTGGAGGCGTCGCTCCGGCGGCAGATCGCGGACCACAAGTCCGAGGCCGCGACCGTCAGGGCCGCCTTCACCGAGAAGGAGAAGGAGGCAGAGACTGGCACGCGCGCGCTCGGGCAGGCCCAGAACCAGGTCTCGCGACTGGAGCACGCCGTGCGGCAGGAGGCGGAGCGCGTCCGCATCGAGGCCACGCGGAAGATGGAGGCAGAGGAGGCGGCCGCGGAGACGGAGGCGGCGGCGAAGCGCACAGAGTCGGAGCTTGAAAAGTACGCGCGTGTCAACGCCGACCTGAACAAGAAACTCTTCGCGCTCGACAGGGTGGTCTCCGCCCTCAAGCGGCGCATCCTGGACCTGGAGGCCGCGCGCAGCGAGGCGGCGGACACGGTCAAGGCGCGCGAGGCCCAGGTGAAGGAGGCCGAGAAGCGCGAGGCGGCTGCCGAGGGGCGCCTCCGGCAACAGAAGACCCTCTACGACGAGGTCCGCAACGAGCGAAACCGCTACTCGAAGAAGCTCATCGCCTCCCGCGACGAAAACACGGAGCTGCGGCGCAAAATCAGGACCAAAACGCGGCAGGCGGAGCAGCTGGAGCTGGACAATGCGGCCAAGGATCGCACGCTGGTCGCGGTCCGCTTCGACTCCAAGACGTCGAGCAAGAAGCTCGAGGACAAGGCGCGCGAGGCCGACGAGCTGCGCGGGGCCCTCGTCAAGGCCCAGCGGGAGGTGCAGCAGCTGCGGGCCGTTGTGGCGGAGCTCAACGCCGCGGTGAAGCGGATGGACGCCGAGGCCGCGGAGCAGCGCCGGACGGCCGGCAAGCTGGTCAACGAGCGCGACATGGTCGGCATGCAGCTCATCCGTCGCAACGACGAAGTGGCTCTGCTTCACGAGAAGATTGACATCATGGAGTCCACGCTGAAGAAGGGCGCGGCGCAGTACAGCGAGCGGCTGGAGGACATGCGCGTCCTCAAGCTCAAGGTGGGGGACCTCCGCAGGCAGCTGGTCACGGCGAACACCGCGGCGGGCCGCGTCGAGAGCCTGCAGCGCCAGATCGTGCAGCTGCAGCGCGAGCTCATGGCCGAGAGAACCAAGACCAAGGCGCTCGCAGAGGAGCTGGAGAACCCGATGAACGTCCACCGCTGGCGCCGCCTCGAAGGGTCCGACCCGTCCACCTACGAGCTGGTGCAAAAGGTGCAGACGCTGCAGCGCCGCCTCATCTCCAAGACGCAGGAGGCGGTGGAGAAGGAGGTGGCGATCCAGGAGAAGGAGCGCCTCTACGCGGAGCTCAAGGAGCTGCTGGCACGCCAGCCGGGGCCGGAGATGGCGCAGCGGCTGGCGGCCTTCCAGAAGGCGCTGCGGGAGCGGACGCGCCAGATGCGTGCCATGGCGTCGGAGCTCAACATGTCGCAAGCGCAGGTCGAGGAGTACCGCTTTGAGGTCACTCGCCTGGAGCACGACCTCACCGACGCTCGCAAGCGGTTTTACGAGACGCGGCGCAGGCAAGCGCTTGCCGGGCAGCGGGCGGCAGCCTCCGCGGCGGCCGGCAGCGAAGCCGGGCTCGGCGGCACGGCCCCGGCCGGGTCGTCGGCTGCGGTGGCTTCCGAGACCGGTGCGCGCCTGGCCGCAACGCAGGTCAAGCAGGCGCAGGCAGCCGCGCCTCGCTTCGTGGGTGGCGGGTTCAACACCAGAATGGGATCCGGGCCGAGGGGAGCTTCCACAAGCGCTGCTGGGAGCGTGCCGTCGTTCGAGGCGAGTGCCTTGGGGGCCGCTGGCCCCGCAGCGTCCGGCATGGGCGGTCCAGCAGAGTGAGCAGCGCGTTCACCCCTCCCCCCCCCCTCGCCCGCGCGCGCGGCCCCGGTTTGCTTTCGTTCCACCTGCTTCCTTACGCGTGAAATGGCGGCCCCCCGTGCATGAGTGTGTCCGCTTCGCCAGCGAGTGCATAGCAACACAATTTGCCTCGTGCCTTGGCTCCAGCTTGGATGACGTGGCACTCGATTGCGACGGGAGTTCGACGGGCGCGCGCACCCTCACTCGGAGCCCGCCGACGCCCAGCGCGGCATGGCGGCTCGCACCGACGATGACACGCTCTTCTCGGCAGGCGAGGCATTCCTTTACACGCTCACGGGCCTGGACGAGGCGTCGATCCACCGGGCAGCAGCTTGGGGCCTGGACAAGCCCGCAGCCACGGCAAGGGTGGTCGTTGTGGCGCGCGGCACCGCCCTGGCGGTCCAGGTCCTGAGCGTGGATGACACGCAGGCGGCGCGGACGGCGCCGGGAGGGCCGGCCGGGCTTGTTCCGGGGGAGCGAGCAGCTTCGGGCCCTCCGTCTGCGTCTGCGCCTGCCCCGGCGCCGGGTGCACCCAGTGCACCCAAGGCGGGCAGCAAGCTTCTTGCGATTGCAGTCGCGGACCTGCCATACGGAGACGAGGCGCGCGCGCGTTCTGGGGATCCGACGGCGAGGCTGGAGTGGTTCGTGGACAAGGCAAACGATTCCTCGCGCTATTTCGTCCTGCGAGTGCGGCGGGGCAGCGCCACAGCTCGCGTGGGGCTTGGATTCAGGGAGAGGCACATTGCGTACGCCTTCCAGGAGGCCATCAACGACCACGTGGCCCGGTGCGAGCGGCATGCAGGCGGCGCCGCGGCAGCCATCGACGCCGGCGCCACCGAGGCAGAGGCCGAGGCAGCCGCCACCGAGGCGGCCGCGCGCGCCATGGAGGCCCTCGAGAAGGAGGTCGGTGGCGTGTCGCTGACCGAGGGCGCCACCATCCACCTCAACGTCGGCTCTGCGGCCAAGCGGGCGAGCCCTGGCCGCCGTCCGGCCAGGAGGGCGGAGGCAGGCGGGCCTCCCCGACTGGGGGCGCCAAGGTCGGCGACTGGCCCTGGGCTGGCGCCACCGCGATCGGCCGCCGTGCTTTCGCCCCCTCGAAGCGCTGCTGCTGCTGCTTCAAGCAAGGCTCCCAAACCCGCGCCGTCAAGCAAGCCCTCAGAGGCGCCGGCCGTCCCGGCCGACGGGCCAGCGGCCGCCCCTGGCCATGCGGCCGCGGCGGCGACCACGGAAGGGGGCGGGCAAGGTGGTGGGGCGGGAGGCGACAGCGGGGGAGCGGACGACGACGATTTCGGGGACTTTGGGTGACGGCAGGCGTGCGCGAGGGGCTGCCAGTCACTGGGCCGGGCCCGGCGACGGAGCGATTGCCTGCAACAGGCTCCACAGTCCATGTCAACGGCACGGTTGCGACTGCATCCTCAAGCATGCACAAATATGCACACAAGCACGCGCCCAGGCACAAAACAAGCACGGCCACACCCACGAGCACAGGCGCCGTCCAGCGAGCACAGGCGCCGTCCAGCGAGCACAGGCGCCGTCCAGCGAGCACAGGCGCCGTCCAGCGAACTCGGCGCCCGGCAGGCAGACGTCTCACTGCGAGGGGCGCGGCCTCTTGGCCGGTCCCTGCTCCGAGTCAGGACCCGCCGCGCCGGCGCGGCTGGCGCCGGCGGCTTCCCCCGACTGCGCGCTTGCTGCTGGCTCCGCCTCACCGTCGCGGCCGCCATCGTCAGTGGCAGCCGCCGGGTCAGCGCCATCGGCGTCATCGCCCTCCCGGGGCCGCTTCGCGCTCACGGTCCTTGCTCCCGCGGCGGGTGCCGCCGCTGCTGACAGCTCCGAGCCGTCGGCCTGCTCATCCGTGTCCTCGCCCAGCGGACGCCTCAGCCTGAGCGCGCCCGCCATGTCGCTGCCCTCGCCGCCAAGACCGCCGCCGCTTCCTTGCGCCCAACGGTCCTCCACCGCGACGGGCTGCAAGGTGGAAGTCACGGATGCGAGCCTGTGGAGCGCGTAGGCGAGCTTCGGCCTCGACTTGTAAACGCCCCCGCCGCGGGCTGAGACCACCTCGCAGAGCCTCTGCAGGGTGAAGGGGGCCGCGGGGAGCGACTGTATCAGGGGGACCACGTCGGCGGGCGCCACTCCATCCTGTGTACTGTCCTTGGTCACCTGGATGTCGGCCCTGAGCGCGTCAACCGGCGCCAGGCCGTCAGGCTTCGCCGCTGGCGAGGATTCGCCGTCACCATCCCCGACGTCGTTAGGAAGGCTCACGAGGCACTGCGATGCGAGCCGTGGGTGCCACACGCGCAACAAACCGGTGGTTGGGCAGAGGCGCCGTTGGGTGTGCCGCGCTCGAATGTCGACTGCAGGACCCCGCCGGCCCTCAATGCCCTCACCTCAGCAGCCAGCGCGGCGATTGCCTCCCTCAGCAGCTCCCACTGGTGCACAAACCTCCCAGAGACGGCCACATCCTTGACGGCCTGCAAGCGGAAGCGTGCGGTTTTGGGGGGAGGAACTGCTGCTGCTGCCGTCGGGCTCCAGCCACCGCGCCTTCCACCGATAGCGAGCTTCAGCCGGCCCAGCGCGGAAACAACTGCGGCGCGGCTCGTGCGAGCAAGGAGCTCCACAGGGGCAGCGAGAACGCTCACCTCTCTGACGGGGCTGTCGGCGGGCACGCGCGCCGAAGAGTCAAACGCTGCGTCGGGCGAGGGATGGAGGTGCAAAGCCCCAATGGCAACAGCCACGTTCAGCGCCGAGCGCGACATTACCGCTGCCAGGCGCGCACCGCGGTCCCTCCACGCGCTGCCAGCAATGTGCCGATGTTTGCGCTTGCGACAACGAGGCCGGCCAACCGCGCCCTGCCAGGCTCAGGCCAGAGAACCGAGGCGCCCCTGCTGCGCTGGGCCGCGGGCTCACTCAGCAACGCCATGCCCTGCACGGCCTCGCGCAGCAAGGCGGCCATGGCGGCCTGTGCTCGCTCGGCGCAGTTCGGCGTGGTTCCGCGATTCGGCTCTGCCGGGGCCGGATGACGACGCCAGCTGTGCGACGCTTGAGAGCAGCGCAAGGAAACGCTCGTGCACGGAAGTGCAAGCCACCGGTGACCTCGCTTGCTTTTGGGGGAGGGGGGGACTCCACACCACACCGCCGAGGCACAGACACGCAGCAGAAACAAAGAAAAATGGGACTTAATCGAGACGGGTCAAGACTGAATTGCGCGAGGCAAGGAGCATGCTGCTGCCCAGGACAGCGCAGCCTCGAACGGACTGTGGGGAGGGGGGGGGGGGAAAGACACCGGCCTGGGGCGCCGCCGGACTCAGTCTCTGCTGGAGGAGCCGATTGCGGCGCCCAGGCGCCCGCCGCCGCCGCTCTCCGCCTCGGCTTCCTCCATGGGCGGCAGCTGGCGGGATGGCTCCGCTGGGTGGGAGGCGGCCGTGCGGGGAGCGGGCGCAGCCGCTCCTGGCTTGGACGCAAGCGGCGGGGTGTCGCCGGGCCCGGCCTCGCTCTTGAAGCTGCCGGCTGAGCGCGCCAGCCGGCGGCGCCGCAGCCACTGCACCGCCACGGTTTCGACCATGCGCACGAAGAGCCACTCGTGGGCAAAGTACCGCCTGCGGCCCGCCTCGGACTCCAGCTTCACGTCGAGGTGCGCGACCACTGCGGCGAGGGCCTTGAGGGTGGCTGTCAGGTTGACGCACCACACGCGGCGCGAGCCTGGGCTCTTGTCCAGTGGCGAAGTGGGGTCGTCGGCATCATCCGCACCCTGGTCGGACAGCGCGTTGGCGATGCCAGGCTCGGGCATGGGCGTGGGCGACTGGCGGTCCGCAGCGGCGTCGGGCGCGGTGGCGTCGGACGGCACGCCAAGGCGCTTGGAGTTCGTTCGGCTGCCGGGGGCGGCCATGCTTGCAGTGGACGCCGCGTGCGAGGGCGCGCCGGCCGGGTTGGCCAGGGTCTGAGGCTTGGAAGAGCGGCCCGAGAAGACGTGAGCGCCATCGGCGGGCAGGGGCTCGAAGTTGGCCTGGAAAGGGTTGGACGCCCGCGACGCGCTGAGGATGCGGGAGCCGATCTTGCCGTTGAAGAGGCTTGCAGGGCGGGTTTCGAGGGGCACGCGGAGCTGGGCCATGGTGGCAATGACGGTCGAGGGCCGCATGATGAGCCGGCCGAAGCCGAACGGGCGCGGTGCTGACGCCATGAGCCGCGGGAACAGCGCGACAGGCACCCACTTGAGGGCCAGCGGGTCGAACTTGTTCCAAATCTCCGCCCAGCCGTGAATCTCGTCCAGGCGAGAGTCGCCCTTCTCCTCCTCGTTGGACTCCTCGAAGTTCTCGAGAATGACGGCGATGAACAGGTTGATCATCACGAAGGCGACGCCCACCTGGAACACCACGAAGTAGACTACGGCTACGGTGGGGGAGAAGGCCATGGTGCTGTAGAGCAGGCCCTCCCAGGCGTCCCCCGTGGCCACCCGCCAGAGCGCGAAGATGCTCATGCCGAAGTTGCGGAAGTTGGCGTGGCGCGAGACGCCGAGGTCGTTGACGTCCTCAAAGGGGACGCGGCCGAACAGGTTGGTGCCCAGGGTCGCGAAGATGAAGAAGAGGACGAAGAGGAGGCCGCCGATGTTCCACAGGGAGGGAACGGAGTTCAGAAGCGTGGTGAGCAGCTGGCGGAGCATGCCCACGCGCGCGATGCGAATGATGCGGGCGATGCGCAGCACGCGGATGACAGAGGCCCCGGCGCCGGCGTCGAAGAACACGCCGATGACGCTTGCGATGAACACAATAAAGTCGAACCGGTTCCACAGGCTGCGCCAGTACACCTCGATCCCCAGACCGGAGAGCTTGAGCACCGCTTCGATGCCAAAAATGACCAGGAAGGCGGTGTTGAGGCCGTCGAGCACCGCGGCGTACACGGCGTCCATGCCGTAAAACTGCATGCACATGGTGAGCGCGTTGGCGATGATGACGCCGAAGATGAACGGGTCGAACCAGGGCATCATGATGATACGGAAGGCGACGCGGCGCCAGCTGGCGGACGGGGCCTCGGGCCGAGTCTCGATCTTGACGGTGCGGATGAGCTTGTCGGCGTTGGCCAGCTGGCGCTGCTCCTTGGTCATGAAGGCGGAGCCATCGAGCTCCTTTTTGAGCCGGTTGAAGTTGTCGATCACCACACCGATGAAGAGGTTTAGGCTGAAGAAGGACCCGACGACGATGAAGGCGAAGAAGTAGAGGAGCGCGAGGGGGTTGGTGCCGTCCTTGGGGGCGCTGTCGGTCCCTGTGGCCGCGATTGCGAGGCGGGCGACGGTGGCCCAGTCGCTCAGGGTGGCAACCTGGAAGAGCGTGAGCATGGCCGGCCCGACGGAGTCAAAGTTGGTCACCGGCGTGTCCCACATCCGCGTCGCGTTGGCCCCTGACTCATCCACGAACATGCCGACGCAGGCGGCCTTGTCGAGACCCGGGTCGGTGCAGGACGAGAAGGTGCCCTTGAACTGGTTCACGCCCAGGATGGCGAAGATGAGCCACAGGAGCATGGTGAGGACGAACACGTTGAAGATGTTGGGCAGCGCGTACACGAGGGCGCGAATGACCACCTGGATCTGGGGGGAGCGCACCACGACGCGGAGCGGCCTCAGCGCACGGAGGGAGCGCAGGGCCGAGACGTCCGGAAGGGCGAGCGAGAGCAGGGACACGACGACGATGAAGAAGTCGAGGACGTTCCAGGCGGAGCGCAGGTACGCGTGGGGGCCGGCCTTCCAGATCCCGAAGGCAGCGATCTTGAAGCTGGCCTCCACCGTGAAGAGGACCGCGAAGACGACGTCGCCGGTGGCGAGCACCTCGGAGAGCACCGAGGTGGGCTCGTTGTCCGGCGACTCCAGGGCCAGAAAGACGCAGTTGACAAGGATGGCGATGAGCACTCCCACCTCGAACCAGGACGACGTCACGAGGCGGAAGAGGCCGATACGAAGGCAGTTGTCCTCGTGGAAGCAGCCGCAGACGCTGCCGTTGAGCCCGTGCAGCACCTCGTCGAACTCGGCGCCGTCCTCTCGCGTGAAGCGGTTGTGCGGGTCAGCCTTGAAGATGCTGGCGGATGCAGTCTCGCCCGGCTTGCGGACGACGATGCCCGGTCCGGGGTCCTTGTTGTTGTGCTTGTCCTTCTTGTTCTTGGCCTGCCGGCGGCGCACCAGGTCCCGCGCCTGCATCTCCTCCACCACCTCGCCGACTGCGGCCACGATGTCGTTGGCAGCCTCGCGGGTGGAGGCCACGCTGGACGCCTTGTCGGTCGGCGGGGGCGCCATGAACCCTGTGGGGTCACGCGCGAGCAGGCTCCGCTCAAGCGAGAGAACCCCCATCTCCGAGTAGTCCTCCTCGTCGAAGGCGGCGTCTTGCTGGTCGGAGAAGCGCTGCAGGAGGATTGCGACGAAGAGCGACAGGACGATGTAGGAGCCGAAGGCGTGAAGCAGCACGAAGTACAAGATGGCCGCGCCGGACGTTGCGTGGGCAGTGTCCGCCATGATCGAGGTCCAGTCGTCTCCGGTGAGGACCTGGAAGACGGAGAAGAGGCTGTTGAACAGGTCGTCGAAGCTGTAGGGGGGGTCCGAGGGCAGGCCCGCGAGGGCGCCCGCGAAGAGCTGCACCCCCAGCACGGCGAAGATGAAGAGGAAGAGCACGAGGACGAGGCTCATCCAGCCGATGTCGGGGAGGGAGTTGATCGTGGTCACCAGGAGGATGCGGAGCGTCTTGACGCTCTTGGCCAGCTTGAGAACACGCAGCAGGCGGAAGGTCCTGAACAGGCCGACGATGCTCCCGGACTCGCCCGACGGGGACGCAGCTGCGACGATGAGCTCGACGAGCGACGTGACCACGATGATGCCGTCGAAGACGTTGAAGGCGTCCGAGGCGTACACGCGCGGGCCAAGGCCGGCCAGCTTGAGCACCATTTCCGCCGTGAAGATGGCTGTGAGGACGACGTTTGCCTGCTCCAGAGCAGTGTCGAGCTCGCGAGTGTTGTCCTTGGCATCCATGGCTAGCAGGATGGTGTTGATCACGATGGCGATGACGATGATGGCGGAGAAGACTCCGGACCGCACAAAGGTGTTGAGCCAGTGAATGGGGCGCGGCTTGCCTCGCAGCCAGGCTCGCTGGGAGCGAAGCTTCTCCTCCGAGCGAAGCACGATTCGCGCAGCGGCGGCCCACTGGCGGCGGAGCTTGGCCTGCCGCTTCTCCTTGCGCCGCTTGGCTCGCTCCTCCTCCTGCTCCGCCGCCTCGTCCTGCCGCGCCTGCACCAGCTCGGCCCGGCGGCGCTCGCTCGGGCTCAGCGGGGACACGGGGGCGCGGCCCGCTCCGCCCGGGCCAGCCCCAGCCCTAGCACCGGCACCGGCACCGGCACCGGCGTCAGAGTCCAGCTTCAGGTGATCCCGCTTACGCCGTCCTGCAGCGGGGGCCGGGTGAAAGCCGCTGGGGGCGGGCGCGTCGTCGCCCGACGGCCCAACGGACAGAGGCAGGGGCACGTCCCGCGCCGCGCCAGGAGTCACGCCCGCCCCGTCGTCCTTCCCTGCCTTGGCCAAGGCGACTATCCGCTCCTCCTCGCTCAGCCCGGAGTCGCTTGCGCTGCTGGCGCGGCTGTCCCGACCGCCCATCGCCATCTGGCGGCGCTCGGCCTCGGCAAGCTCGCGCATGTGCGCGTGGTCGGCCTTGGCCCCGAAGACGAGGCGGGCGGCGTCTTGGAGAAGCGTTCCCGACACGGCGGTGGGCGGCTGGAGCGAGTGCGTGGCCCCAGCGGCCCCTGCGACGTGGGCGCCCTTGGTGCTCGCCGACGACGACGGAGGGGACGCCACCTCCTTCCTGTCAACGGGCGACGCGCCGCCGGCAGGCGTTGGAACGCCCTCTGGAAGTCGCGGCAGCGACGGAGCAGCGGCCCCCGTCGGCGGCAGTGACGGCCCGGCGGAGGCGCCTGGCGCCTGGCCCGCGGGCGGGACTTCCGAGTGAGTGCCGGAGCTGCCAGCGGGAAGCTGGGAGCTGGCCATGCCGGCGGTGACGGACGACTGGGCGGAGGCGCTGACTCCCTGGTGCACCTGGTGCTGCTGCGGCTGCCTCGGCTTCTGCGGCTCGTCGTGGGATGGCATCGGCAACCCCGGGGTATCGTCTCCGTCGGGAACGGCGGGCGACCCTTCAGGGTCGGGAGCCGAATCCCTAGTGGCCTTGCTGTCGCCAGCAGCGCCACCGTCGCCTCCGCCCCCGCCGATCGAAGGTGGGCGCGAGGCCCCGTCCCCGCGGCTGGTGGCGCGCGAGCCAGGGCGCGTCGAGCCCGGAGGCGAGTTTGCGCCGGACGCCGCGCCGAAGCTCGCGCCCTGCTGGCTGCGGATGGAGCCCATGGTGACGGGCCCGCCGTCGTCGTTGGCGCCGCCCCAGTCACCGCCGCCAAGGGACGGGTTCCTGCTGCCGTTGGGCGTGACCGGCTGGGACGGGGCCACCTGGGCGCCGGCCGAGCGGGGAGGGGGCAGGTCGAGCTCGGCGTCCTCGTCGTCGCTGTTGGACATGGCGTAGGTGCCCCCCTGCGCATCCACGTCGTCTGCGTTGACCTCGATCGAATCGATGTGCACCTTCCCCAGACCGCGCGCCCTCCGAAGCACGGCAATGACCCGGGAGTGCCTGCTCTCGCGCGTGGCAAGGAGGTCCATGGCCGCGGCCTGCCTGTCCCGCGTCTGCTGCTTGGAGAAGTTCTCCTCGTACGATGCCACCACGACGGCGAGGACGATGTTGATGGAGAAAAAGGTCCCAAAGAGGATGAGCGTCACGAAGAAGACGGCGCCGAAGCTGCCCGTGGTGTCGCTGATCTGGTAGCTGAGAGGGGCCCAGTTGGACATGGAGATGACGTTGTAGATGGCGAGGAACGCGAGACCGATGTTGTCGAAGGAGACCCAGCCGTACTGCGGGTCCTCGGCGCGAGGCGAGCACGTCTGCCCCGCGGGGCACTGGTACGCGAAGCCGGGCATCGTGGAGCAGTACCCGTCGAGGGCGTAGGTGTCCTCCTCGGGGGCAAACGGGGGGGGCGCCGGCGGCACCGACCCGGTGTCGTAGCAGCGCTGGTGGAGGGCGCCGTTGAAGAAGAGCACGCCCACGATGCCGTAGATGACGAACAGGAAGAGGACGAGCACCATGACGGACACCATGCCCCGGAAGGAGTCGAGCATGGTCGAGATGATCACGCGGAGCGAAGGCAGGCGGTTCACGCTGCGAAGCGGCCGAAGGACCCGCATGAGACGCACGCCGGACCCGCCCGCGGCGCCCACAGCCGGGATGTACCCCAGAAGCGCGGCCACCACGATGATGAAGTCCAGGCCGTTCCATGGGGAGCCCAGATACGCGCGGGGAAACTTCTCCGCTGCGTCGTCGACCACCGCCCGCACCCGCTCCTCGATTGCCTCCAGGTGCTCTGACTCGTCCACCTGGCCCCCCCTGGCCGCGTCGTCCCTCCCGCCGTCCGCGTGCTCGCTCGCGGCGGCGCCGTCGATCCCCGTGGCCTCGGCCCCAAGGTCCGCGTCGTTCTCGTCAAAAGCCGCCACGGGGGAGCTGGCCCCCGACGAGGGCATCTCCCCCTCGACGCCGTGGACGCCGTGGCCGGCGATGGCCACAGGCGTCACCCTCACGGCTGACGTGTCGGTCGACGCCGCAGACCCAGACTGCTCCGCCCGCGGCGGGCGGGCGAGGCGCATCGCCGAGCCCGCCATGGGGCGCGCCGATGGTGCGGCTGCTGTGCCGGGCGGCAGCGATGCAAGCGCAGGCGGCGCCGCGATGGCTGCCGAGGAAATGGGCGCGATTGCCGTCCCTCCCCCGGCTCGAGGCTTGGCCACTGGCATTTGCCCGGCCTTGGCCGGCAACGAGATGATGCCGCCGAAAAAGGGAACATCCTCGCCGCAACAGCGCAAGCCGCAGACCTTTCCGTCGAAGACCCCGAGCGCGAACATCTTGGTGAGCATCTCGATGGTAAAAATGCCTGTGAACACGACATCCGTTATTTCCAAGACGCCCGCGAGGTCCGAGTTGGGGTCCATGAGCGGGTTGCTCATCGCCAGCGTGACCGAGTTGAGGATGATGCACACCAGGATGAATGCGTCGAAGAGCGGGTGACGGACGACCTCGTCGCGCAGCCAAATTTGCCATTGGCGGGCGTTGCCAAAGCCGCTGCGCTCCCGCCTCAGCCGCGCCTGGATGGCCTGCCGCGTGGCCGCCTCGGGGTTGAGCGAGTTGCGCCGAACGTCCAAGACCACATCGTTGATGAAGCGGGCCTCTTCGCTCTCGGCGGGCGATAGCTCCGACGGCTGCCGCGAGCTCATTGACGCCTGACTGCTGCCGGAGCGGGGCAGCGACCGCTTGGAGCCCGACCGCAGCGACCGCTGGCTCGCGCCGAACGCAGCGTCCCCCATGGCCGCATCGTCCTGGTCCACCGGCCGGGGCATCTCGGCCCTGCTGCCGGTGGTCATCGCGCCGGGCAGGCGCACAGCCGCTGCCATCGCGGCAAGGGCTGCAACGCCTGGCGAGTTGCCGGCAGGACGGTGGCGGCGGCCAAAGAGCCTACCAGCGCCCCTGTATGCGGCCTGTCACACGCCTGCACGCGGCCGCGAAGACGAGCGGGGGTTTTCCCGCCGCTGCAGGTGCGTTGGCGGGCGTGAACGGAGGCGGAGTCCCCTTCGCGCCGCGCCCGAGCCCGACCACAGCTGGCAGGGGAAGAGGGGTCTCGGGAACGAGCGCGGACCGAGGCCAAGGCAGGCGGCGGCGGCGGCGGCGGCGGCGCGCGAGTGCGGGGTGCGTGGTCAAGCGAGGGCAACGCATGCCGACTGAAGGAGCCGCCCGGACGACGACTCGACAGGCCCAAGCCCTCGAAATTTAGCGAGCAACTCTCGGCCAGCGCGCTCGCACAACTAGCCCCGAGGCAGCGCCCCGCACGAATCCCGCACAGCGGCGGCAGACGCGCCGCCGGGGGCAGCCACGGCGCTCTCTGCCGCCGAGCGGGGGCCAGCGAGGTCGCTGTCGAGCACGCCAGCGACCACGGACGCGCCGCCAAAGCAGCCATCACACGGTTTTCCGGGCAGAGCCGCCTTGAGGAAGGCCCGTGACAGCGGCAGTCCGTCCGCGGGGCCACAGGGGCGCGCGAGGTTCCCGTGCTCGTTCCAGCCCGCCTGCCACAGGCCGTCGCTGGCCAGCAGCGCGGTGGTCTCCGAGCCGGCGTGGGCTGCAACGAGCGGGGCGCCGCTCGGTGCTGACAGCTGCCGCGGCTGCTCGCCCGCCGCGCCGCCGCACTGCCCCATGTCGTTGCGGCCCCACGCCACGGCCACTGGGTGCGGCCGGCCGTCGAGCCGGACGGTCGCGACCGCGTGGCTCCATCCGCAGCTCAGACGGCCCACTGACGCAACGGGGCCGCCCGAGCACGCCGCCCGCACGGGAACCACCGCCATGGCCCTGCCTTCGGGGAGCGCTGCCCCGAGCTGGCCGCGGCGCCCATCGCCCCACGCAACAACACACCTGCCGCACGCCGCGATCGCTGCTGAGAAGCGCTGCCCGCACGCGACGCTGCCGCGACGAGCGGCCGCCCCCTCGACGCTGAGCCCGCACTCGCAATCGACGGCCGCGACGCCGCCCCGCCCCAGGCCGCCCACGGCCCGCCACCGCAACACATGCGCCGGGGAGCGGGCAAGCCTCCCCCGCCGCGCCGGAGCGCTGCCGTCGCCAGCATCAGCGCGAGGCGCCCCTGCTGCAGTCGACGGCGCCGAGGCAACTGCCCGCGGCTCAGGGTCGCCGGCTGCCGCCCCGTCCGCCTCTGCCCGGGAGCCCGCTGCCCCGACTGCGCCACGCCTCCTTGCCCGCCGAGCCCTTGCCTGCGGCGGCTGGGCACTCACCTGGCCCCGCGAGTCGTCGCCGCAGGCAAGCACGGCTCCGTCCGCAAGCGCTGCCACGCTGTGCCGAAGGCCGCAAGCGACGGAAACTGCGCCCGCACCTCCGCGCTCAGGAGCCCACACCCGACAAGGCCTCCCCACCGTCACCGCTGCGCCGCCGTGGCAAGCGTCGCCCCCGCCTCGGCCGGAGGAGCCGTCGCCGCCCGCGACCGGGGCGCCGCACTGGCCCACGGCGTTGCTGCCCCACGCCCAGAGGGCGCCTTCCGCCGATACGGCTACCACGTGGTCCCAGCCCACAGCCACTGCCACGAACGCGACCGGCAGAGCCAGGCTGGCGTCCGGACGGGGCGGCGCCGGTGCGAGCCAGCCCTTGCACGGGTGGGCCGGCTCGACGCCGCGCCCCTCCCCGGCGTGTTTGAGAGGCTGCCCTGGCTCCGCGGCGTCCTTGCTCACTGGGTGAGCCGCCGCTGCCCCGGCGGGGCATCCCGGGGTTATGCCTGCACCGTCGCGGCAGTTGTCTGCACCCACGCGTCGCAGACAGTGGCGCGAGCTTGTCTCTCGGCAGCACATGGCGGGGCTGTCGGCTGCGCCAGCCAGCCACAGCCCCCCCACCTCGGCTGTGGTCACTGCCATCAGGCGACCAGAGCTAGCGGCGCACACCGCGGACGAAAGCGCCTGCGGGAACACTGAACGAGCGGAACGAACGACGCTGTGGCGCCCGGGCGCCCGGAGAGGGCGCATGCCCTACGCAGCGCTGCTCATGCGCGCACCAAGGATTGTGCCAGCCGAGGTGGAGGAAGTCAGCAAGCCGAAGCGCCGCGCCAACAACAATTGCACGCCGCTCCTGCCCCGGCCTCACTCGCGCAGTCCGGTCGTCCTCCACGGCCACGGGAGCACAGCTGTCATCTTCGAGCCCGTTGCATCCGCCTGCGGCCCTGACATTGACAGCGGCGCGCACCGGAGCGCGTTGCCCTCGCGCGCGCGCACGCACATAGGCCCTTGCTCCACGAGTTGTGCTCGCCGCGATGCCAGGAGCGGGCGCCTGCCCGACACTCCTCACCCGCCCCCCACGCGAACCAGCGGGCACTCGGCTGCATGAACACTCCTCGCAGGTCCCTGGAGCAAACCCCCAAGTTCAACCACAACTGCTGCAGCGCCTTGGGGCAGTGGCGACCACGCGCGTGCGACGCTTGCGGCGCTGGGAGAAGCGCGCTCTGCCGCACGAAGCGAGTTGCTGCTCCGGCAGCACTCCTCCCGCGCCCGAAGGTCCCCCATTGCGGACGCGCCTGCGGCCAGGCCTTTGCGAGGCGTCCTGAAATTAATTGCCCCAGTCCAAGGGTTGTGCCTTGAACCGCTGCTCCGGGCCACTTCCGACTCACCAGCGGACTCGGGACTTTTCGTCAGCTGCTTCGCAACAAGAACAACCCGCAGCGCCAAGGGAAGTCATGGCCGCCGCCGCTGATGACCGCACTAGCTCGATGAGTGCGCTGTCGCGCGCACTTCGGTCGATTGCTGCCGGCTCCGCAGCGGCCGCGACGGCCACCATTTTCAGCAACCCCGTGGACGTGATCAAGACTCGCATGCAGCTGCAGGGCGAGCTTGGCCACTCGACGGGCGCCAGGGAGTACACGTCCGCAATCTCGGGGATGCGGCGAATCTTCGCGGAGGAGGGCATCCGCGGCATCCAGGCGGGGCTTGCCCCTGCCATGGCGTTTCAGCTCGCGCTCAACGGCGTGCGTCTCGGCTCGTTCCCGTACTTGAACTCCGCGTTCCACCAACTGTACGGCGTGCAGCACACAGTCGCCGACAGCGAGAACGGCCGCTCAGCGGGAAGCCACTCGGCAGCGGTTGCCGCTCGGCTAAGCGCGGGTCTGACCTCCGGCATCATGGGCGGAGCCATCGGCCATCCGCTCTTCCTCGTGAAGAACCGGCTGCAGTCCATCAGCAAGGCCAAGGACGGCTTCGTAGCCGTGCACAAGTATGACTACAAGGGCCCCGTGGACGGCCTGCGCCGCATCTACCTGAATGAGGGCGGCGTGCGGGCGCTGTTCCGGGGCGTGGACGCCGCCGTGATGCGCGTGGGAGCGGGCTCAGCCGCGCAGCTTGCGTCCTACGAGACTTTCAAGGAGCTCTTCGCTGGCTTCGGCGCGTCGGGGATCGCCCTTCACACCCTCGCCTCGGCTGGCGCGTCGGTCGTCATCACCGCCATCATGACGCCGTTTGACGTCGTCTCCACGAGGTATATCCAGTCCCAGAAGGGGTCGGGCCACTACTCGTCGCCGCTTGACTGCTTCGTCAAGACCGCGCGCGTGGAGGGCGTGCGCAACCTCTGGCGTGGCGCCGGCGCGCTGTATCTGCGCCTGGCCCCGCACACCGTGCTGACGTTCTCCTTCCTCGAGCAGTTCCGCATGTTGCTCGGCGTGGCCTAGACCCCCAGCGAGGTGCCAGTCACGGTGGGCGCGAGCGGTGGCTGCGCGCGAGGAAGGGAGGCCTGCACCTGTGCTCGCCGACGTGTTGTGTGTCCTGCGCGCGGCCTGCGTTGCGGACGCCGCAACCAGCAGCATCCACGGGCCCCGGCTGCGATGCGTGGTGCTCGTGTGCAATGTATCTGCGTGGCTTTGTTTGCAGCACAGCCGGCCACCGTGGCAGCGCGCCCCGACAAGACGCTTCGAGAAACGCTTGTGCGCTGTTCGCTGCTGGGATCTGCGTGAAGGCACTCGGTGTGCTCCCTGCGTCGAGCCCCGCGGCTTGCGCCGGGGACATTAACCAGCGGGAGGACGGAGTGGCGACGGGGCGATCGCCGCCCGGTCGTCGGCGTCCAGAAGGTGTGGTTGGGGCCGGCCTTCGGGGCGGCGCTGTTGCCACTGCGACTAGCGGTCGCTCTGCGCTCGTCGCGTCCGCCTGCGCCCGGCCACTCCGAGGCCCGCAGGCCCCCGTCCCTCCATCACCGGGCCCGCAGACTCCTGCTTGGAGGCCTCGAGCAGGCCTGCTCCGGTCCCGGCGCCAAAGCCCCGCGCACGGCCAGTCTCCAGCGCGAGTTGAGCCTCGGCTCCACTTGCCGAGATGCAGGACCTGGGCAACCCGACGGCGCCTGCGCAAGTCGACAGCGCGACGCAGTCGGTGGGGCTGGTTGACAAGCATGCGGCGGCGCGGTCCAATGTCTTCGTGCTGGGCCAGCTGCTCAAGCACGAGGTGGAGCGGCAGGCCCACAAAACGACCTCTCGGCCGGGAGCGAGAGTCGTGCCGGTTTCCAAGCCCGGCGTGACCGACTCCGGAGCCGCCGGCCTGCCCGTGCGACAGATGCTGTCGTCCATGTACGAGATCGAGCGGCAGAAGCGCCTGGGCGAGGTGGCCGTGTTCTTCGGCCTGTTCGCCATCTTTGGCATCATCGCGTTTCAGCTATACGATGTCGGAGGTGCGTCAAGCAAGCGGCCCACGCTGCCCCCCGCTCCCCACGATTGCCCCCGGCACGCGGCCAGCATGCGATTGACCTCCAGCTTGCGCCCGGCAGCAGGACCGGTCGTCGGCGCCCGCCCGCTGAGCAGTTTGCCGGCACGCGAGTGATCGCTCTCTGCGCCTTGCTCGCTCGACATCCCCCCCGCCGCGTCGTCCCCGCTCCCTCCCGACCCTGTCCCCGCGCAGTTGCCTACAAGACCAACGCCGCGCTCGAGGACCTCCTCCTTGACGAAGAATTTCCTGGCGTGAGCAGCCCGCGCCAAGCAAGCAATTCTAGGGCAAGTTGGTGCCTCCGCCCCGCCGCCACCTAGGGCGAGGTCGACCTGCTGCCCCACCCACCCGCCCGCCCGCCTGCCCCGCGGCGTGTGCCCCAACCGTGTGCCCGCAGGCCAGCTTCAAGAAGAACTTCTACGAGGTCATGACGCAAGGTGAAATTTTCGAGTGGCTGCAGGGTCCCATGCTGGGCCAGCTGTACCCAACCGAGTCCTACTCGGGGCGGCCCCTCTCCCCCATCCAGCAGCAATACGCACTTGGCTACTTCAGGCTTGTCGGGGGCGTGCGCCTGCGGCAGCTGCGCGTTCGCAACGACTCGTGCATCTCCGAGCGCGCGTTGGCCGACTGCTCGAAAGAGGCGACGGACGTGTTCGGCAACCCGGTGGCCAGCGGGTCGGCGAGCTCGTGCTTGGGGCGATTCGACAACATCGACGGAACATGTTACGGTGCGTTTCGAACGTCGGAAAGCCTCACAAGCTTCGACAGCACCGAGGCCAAGGAGCCGTTCTACCGAAACGGCCACGAGTATACGTGGCAGTCGGGCCTCTCCAAGCTCGACGGCCTCTACGGGTGGGACCAGCTCTACGGAACCGGGGGCTACGTGGTGGAGCTGCCCACGAACCAGACGCTGGCTGCGGAGAAGCTGGACCAGATCTTTGCCGACGCGTTTCTTGACCGCGCCTCCCGCGCTCTCGAGGTGGGCATCAACCTGTACAACACCAACACGCGGCTGCTCTCGGTCTGCCGCGTTGTCTTCGAGATGTTCCCCAGCGGGCACGTGCTCAAGTGGGCCCGCATCTACTCTGTGCCCGTGCTCCAGTACTCGTCTGTCCAGGACCTCATCCGGGCCGGGTTCGAGTGCATCCTCGTGGTGTACGTGATCTACTACGTCCAAAAGTCGCTCCGGCGCATCTTCCGCGACTCGAGGGCTGGCATGGGCTTCATCAAGGCCGCTGTGGTGCCCAGCACGATGTTCGAGCTGGTGCTCTCCGCCCTGATCATCGTCATGATGCAGCAGTGGCTGCGGTACGTGACCTCCCCCGGCATCAGCGCCTTCGACGTGAACAGTCCCGGCTACGTGGACCTGTTTACGGAGGCTGAGGGCTTCATCTTCGCCCTGTCCTGGGCCGGCCTGGTCAGCCTGTGCGCCAGCTTCCGGCTCTTCCAGTTCATGAGCATCAGCAAGCGGCTGAGCACCATGTGGCTGACCTTCCAGAACGGCATGATGAACCTCGTGGCGTTCGGCATCTCCTTTGGGCTTGTCATCGTCGGCTTTGCGCTGTGGGGAGAGATGTCCTTCGGCTTCTTCCTCAAGGACTTCCGCACGTTCTGGTCGTCCGCATCGACCCTTGCGCGGTTCACGCTTGGCGCATGGGACTACACTCAGCTGCGCGACGCGCGGCCGGCCTTTGCGGGCGTCTTCTTCAGCCTGTACAGCGCCCTGATGACCATCTCCCTCCTCAACATGATCATCGGCATCATCGAGACGAGCTTCTCTGAAGTTCTCGACATCGTGGAGACGGCGGACCGCTGGAAGGAAAACTCGCAGCCCGTGGAGACAGCCTGCCTGGAGCGCATGAGGATCGGCTCGTCCATCTGCTGCCGCCGGGTGTTCGGTGTCCCGCTCATGCCCGGCGACTCCGACCTCCGCATGGAGCGGGTCCTTGCCGCTCGGGACCGCTTCCGCTCTGCCCTGAGAGAGTGCATGCGCCAGGCGAAGCGGGAGGGCACTGACCTCTTCCGGCACTTCGACCGCGTCTACGACGACGCGGGCAAGGACGACGCCATGTTCATTAGCTGGCACGAGCTGGCGTCCCTGCTCTACAAGGACCAGGTGTACTCCGCCCCGGTCCTCTACTTCGAGGGCGGGAAAAAGGCTCGAGCGCTGAACCCCATCGCACTTGCATCGGTTGCGGGTTCCGCTGCTTCGGCAGGGGCAGCAGGAGGCAGCGCGGCCCCACCAGCGGCGGGTGCCACAGGCCCGACCATCGCTGGACCGACGCCCCTGCCGCCACCTACCCCGACTCCGCCCGCCCGCCGTGCCAAGCCCACGATTGACCAGCTCCTTGCCGAGCTCCAGGCGGAAATCGACGCGCAGCCAGTGACCGAAGCCGACGCAGCGGTGATCTTCGACCCCGACCCGGACGACGTCGCCAGGCAGCAGTGCGGGCCCATGCTGTGGGGCCTCTGCTGCTGCCTGTGCACCACCGGCAGGGTCAGCTACGGCGAGAGCAGCCGCTGCCGTGGCTGCAGCTGCTTCTCGGGCTGCGGGGCCAAGAAGGACACCGCGGCGGCCAGGCGCAGGTCCAGGCGCCGGTCCACGGCGCAAACAGAGAAGCGCGAGTGGCAGGCGCTGCGGCGGCTTGTCAAGGCGTACGTGTCCACGGAGGAGGTGCACTTCGTCGCCGCCGCGCGCAAGCACCAGCGCGCGAAGGAGCAGCAGGACGCCCGTGGCGTGGCGCCGTTCAAGGTCCGGAAGCGCATCGGCGGAAGGGTGCTTCACCGCAACCTCGTCCTGGACGACGAGCGCGGGGAGCTGCTCAACTTCGACGCGCGCGACCACCTCAAGAAGCGGCTTCCCCTGTCCCAGCTTGTGGCGGTGGAGCAGCGGCTCAACGACTCTTGCAGCATCAGCCTCATTTTCACGTCGCAGGGAGTGCCCGCCGAGCTGGAGGGCAAGCTAGGGGGCCTCGAGACCGTGTTCAACATCGAGTTCTCGCGCCCCAACGAGACCGCCCGATTCTACGAGGAGCTCTGCGCCGTGACGGCCAAGCTGCACCGGCGCATGCAGATGCTCTCAGACCTTATGGTAATGCAGCCGGCGGAGGCGGCCATGATGCTGTCTCGCTCTGGCGTCGACGGCGCCCACGCCACGGTGAGCAAGATGTCAGCCCGGGCCAAGTCATCCAAGCGGCTCAAGGCGAAAGCCTCCAGCAAGGCCGTTCAGCGCGTGGCGGGCAGCTCTCCGACGGTCCGGCGAGCCATGTCAGGCAAGGCCGCCATGCGGCGAATTGTCACCAAGCAGATGAGCGCAGGGAGGTTCATTCAGGCTGCAAAGGCCGCATCCGGGGATCAGAGCAAGGAGGCCGCTCCGCAAGCCCGCGCGTCGCTCCCGGCGGGGGTGGGAGACGCGTCGGGTTCGGCCCTGCCGTCCCCGTTGTCCTCGGCCACAGCGGACAGGACCGCAGCGGCAGACGCAAAGCGCGCCTCGGCGTCTCCGGCCCGCACGTCCTCGCCCCGAACCACCCCCGTTGACTTTTTCTAGTGCTGTTCCCGGCAGGGCACGGCCGGCTTGTTCCGTCGCCCATGGGGAGCCTGCCGCCCCTGCCCCGCGAGCGCCTTGCCTCGGCGAGAGGGCAATTGCTGTTTGGACTGAAGTTTGTGCTGCTCCCTCCGTCTCGGCCCCGAGTGTCTGGTCGAGAATTCCAGCTTGGACGTCGACCCCGTTGATGACGCACGAATGAGTGGGCGAGCGCTGGGCGTGCTGCGGTGCGTGGTTTCGAATTCGTGTCTCGCCCCACCGGGTTGCATGTTGCAGCGCTCGGAGCGATGCCCGGCGAGCTGGTCGAGGCGCAGCAAGCAGCCTGCCAGTGGAACACTTAGAAACACAACATGGCTCGCGCCCCACCTTGACACTCACGCACTCTGCGAGGACAACGAACTGCAATATTTCCGCGCCGCTGGTGGCCAACCCCGCCGGCCGAAGGGCGGGTCTCGGGCTGCCCAGCGACGAGCAAAAGGCGCCTCTGGGGCATGCGAGGCAACACAACGTTTGCCTCGAAAGCAACCGCGGCGCGGCGCCGGCAGGAGCAGGGGCGGTGCACCGCCATCACGACCTCTGGTTCGACAGGCTGCTCGCGGGGCGGGACCAGGACCTTGCAGCCGGGCTGACGGCCGCATGGCCATCCACCCCAGGGGTCCAGTCCACCAACGGCATTGGAGAGACAGAGCGATGCCTTGGACGGGGGGCGCTTGAAGCGGGGGAAGGCGACTCGTGCGGCCTGCGCCCGGCTGCCGCGGCCTTGGACGACGCTGGAGCCGACTTGAGCTCGCGTCGCTTGCGCCTCTCCTCCAGGCGTGCGCTCATCACCCGGAGGCGGTCGCACAAGGCATCGTTGCACCCCCAGGTCCAGAGCATGCCCTCCATGGCCATGCGCCGACGCTCCAGCGCAACCCGGCGCCGGTCCCAGAGCGACCGCACGGCGCCCTTGAGCTGCTGGAACTCGGCAGAGCGTGACTCGGCCTGCAGCTTGCGCCTGTCAAACATGGCGAGCGCGCGCGCCTGGACGTCCAGCGCCTCCCGCGCCTCCCGAAGGCGGGCCGCCTCCGTTGCGCTGCGCTCCCGTGCCAGCTCGAGCTGCTGGAGCCGCTCCTGCAGCGTGCGGCGCGCAGCAGCCTCGGCCTCTGCCAGCGCAGCCTCGGCCGCCCTGTCGGCCTCCTCGGTCGCGGCGCGCACCATGCGGCTGTTGGTCGACTGCTGCCGCTGCACCATGGCCTCGGCGGCGCGAGCAGCAGCCGCCTGAGCGCGCGCCCTCGCCCTCTCCTCCGCTTCCTTTAAGGCTGACTCGCGCCGCAAACCGCCGCTCATGCGCAGGCCGGCCTCCAGCTCCCGGATTCGGCTCTCGAGCTGGGACACCTCCGCCGCCTGCGCGTTGCGCTGGGCCACCACAGCGGCACGCAGGCTTTCGAACTCGTTCTCCACCTGCGCCGCACGCGCCGCTTCCTTGCGGCTCTGCTCGAGGCTTGCCTCCTCAGCGGCCTGCGCGTCCGCGCGCGCTCGGCGCTGAGCACTCAGCTCGCGCTCAAGCTCACCGCGAGCATCGGCTGCGGCGGCTTCCGCCTCGCGGGCCACTCGGGAGGCGAGCCCAGACATGACTTCCGCCACTGCGGACTCCACCTCTTTGGTCTGGGCTCGGGCATCGGAGCGGGCCAGCTCGGCCCTCCCGAGCAGGTGCTGCAACGTCTGCACACTGCTTGACGCGTCGAAGCGAGCTTTGGTCATCTCCCCCCGGGCCTCCGAGGCTGCCTCTGCAACCTCTTGCACGCTGCCCCGGAGTTGCCGCACGCAGAGCTCCGAGGCTCGCAGCGAGGCGACTGGGACTCCGTCCGCCCCGAGGGCCGCTGTGGCTTTTACGAGTTGCACAAGGTGCTGCTGGCGCCGCAGGCTGCCAGCAGACTTGGGGTTGGGCCGTGAGGGTGCCGACGCGGGGGCAGGGCCGGGGCTGGGGCCCGGAGCAGGGGCTGAAGCGGACGGGCTGCTTCGGCGCCACGATGCGGGCTCCGGGCTCCCCCCTCTGGCGGAGCCAGGAGAGAGACGGGGAGAGGCTGCCCGGCCTCGGGCCGAAGTGGGAGAAGTGTGGCCGACTGCGTCCGAGGCCGCAAGCATCGCCACGCGGTCGTCTGAGGTGCCAACCGGGGCCTCACCCAGCACGGCCGCAACGGCAGCTGCTGAGGCCGAGGCAAGATCCATGGACATGGGGGACTTGCGGGCAGCCGCGCCCCAGCCCAGGGCAGGGGGAGACGGCGAGCGGTCGGGCCTGCCCGGTCGTCCAGGTGCCACCGTGGGGCTCATTGGTGGCGATCCTGGGGGAGTGGCCGGCGCAGGCCGCTGGGGGGAGGCCGGCCGTGGCCTGGGCGGCCCGCTGCGCGCCGGGGACGGCGTTCTGACCGCCCACGTTCGCGGGCCGGCTGGCGGCGCAACTGCGGGCGATTGAGCGCGAGGAGCGCGACCGGCAGCAGGGCCAGCAGGCTGCGACTGCTGCTGTGACTGCGTCAGATGCCCTGGGGCCGCGGCCACCCCAGGAAGGACGACGTCATCGTCGGTGGGCCTGAGCACTGCGCGAGAAGGCGAGGCAGCGCGGCTGCGGGGCGAGTCTGCAACCCTGGCAGCCGCGTCGCTCGGCTTTGCCAACGGAGGTGCAGGCGCTGCCGTGGCCGCTGCTTGCGGTTGTGGAGGCGGCGGGAGCGCTCCCTCGTCTGAGGCAGCCGGGAAACCGCGAGCGCGTCGAGCCAGAGCGTCCAGGAGCGCCATGGAGCGAACTTTGCCGCGCCGTGGAGTGGAGCGGCCGGAGCCGCGCGCGTCGCCCAGAGCTGCCAGCTGCCCACCGGCCAGCTGGCGTGCTGCGGCAGGGTTGGTGTCGCCACCGCTGGCCGAAGCGACGCCCCCGCTGACTTCGAGCCGGAGAATGGCTGCCTCCCCCGCGCGAGGCCGTCGTGAGGACTGCGACCTCGTCTCGCTTGAGACCTGCCGCGCCTCGTCCGCGGTTGCTGCTGCGCCCGCCACAGCGCGCTCGCCGGCAGAAATCCCCGCAGCCGCGACAGTGTCCAGCTCAGCAACCGGGCCGGCCTGGGCCGCGGCCTGCACAGCCTTTGCCAGGAGCCCCTCCGAGACCTGCACGCCGGCCCGACGCAGCTCGTTGGCAACCCGCTGCAAGTCGGCTGCGGAGAGTGTTCCGCCGCCCTCTTCCGGGACGGCAAACAGTCGCACGGGGTCCACTCCGCCTTCGTCCAGGTCAAGGCCGTGGCCCGCTCCGGCATGACGCTCTCCGGCACGAAGCGAAGCAGCGGATCCTTCCCGGGACACGTCCTGGTCCTCGCTGTGGGCATCACGGGAGACTGCTCCGGAGTCCATGCCCTGCGCTGCTCGCGGTCCGACGGACATGACTGGCGGGGGGGAAGCTGGACCTCTGTGCTGGTCCAGCGACGGGCCCGCGGCAGCGACGCCCTGCGACCCCCGGCGAGCTGAACCAGTGAGACGAGATGCGCTGCCGCCGAGCGGAGCCCGGATTGCGCCTGGCTGGGACGCTCGCCCTTTCCGCCGAGGGGTTGTGAGCGGAGGTGGCTGCTGCTCCGTACCAGCATTTTCTGTCGCCTGAGAGTCGCCGGCGTCGCGGGCTTCTGGCTGGCCCTCAGGCTGTCTGGCCTCCGAGGCTTGTGAGCTGGGAAGGCGCTCAGGAGCCCCGCCCGACTCGTGCGGGGTCTGGGCCAGCGCGGGCGGTCGAGCCAGGCTGCTTGAGGCCACATCTGTGGTTGCGGATGGAGGGACTCGATGTGACGCTGCCTCGCTGGCCGCTGGTTCACCGGCGTGGTGGCTCTCGGAGGCGGCACCAGCGTCGGCCTGCGGGTCGGGAGCAGCCTGGACGCGGGATGGGACATCATCCGAAGGCTCTTTCGACACGACGATGGTCAGCGAGGCTGATGCCGGCTTCTTGGGCGTCTGGCCCACAAACTCGGTGACTGGCTTCGACGAGGAGGCCGCCCGTGGGGTAGGCACAACAGGAACCTCGGGAATGTCGTCCAGCGCCGAAACTTTGGGAGGAGGCGCGCTGGGGTCGAAGCCGCCGGAGGCTTGAAGCTTCTGGCGGAGGCGCACGCCTGCCTCGAAGGAAGCCGACTCAGCTGCGGCCATGAGCTCAAGCTCCTCGGGAAGGTCGTCCAGGGAAAGCAATGAGTCGTCTGCCTGACCTGCGCCCGAGTGTGCCAGGGATGCCGACGACTTGGAAGGCCCCCTCGAGCCACCAGCGCTGTGAGCCTGAGCATGCAGCTTTGCAGGGGATGTGCCGGGGGTGGGAAGCCCGCTAGCTTGAGAACCTGCTTGGAGCAACGCTGCGTGGTGCGGCTCCAAGGGAACGGCGAGAAGAGGAGCCCGCGAGCCCTCGACGTCGTGACCTGGCTGAGGCAACGAAAGGGCCTCTCGGACCGGCGACGGCGTGTCGCCCTTCGGAGGCGCGGCGCCGGCGGATGGCTTGTCGCCCATCGGAGGCGCGGCGCCGGCTGAAGGCTTGTCGCCCTTGGGAGGAGGCGCGCCGCCCTTCCCAGCCGGTGACGGCTTGTCGCCCTTCGGAGGCGCGGCGCCGGCGGATGGCTTGTCGCCCTTCGGAGGAGGCGCGCCGCCCTTCCCAGCCGGTGACGGCTTGTCGCCCTTCGGAGGCGCGGCGCCGGCGGGTGGCTTCTCGCCCTTCGGAGGAGGCGCGCCGCCCTTCCCAGCCGGTGACGGCTTGTCGCCCTTCGGAGGCGCGGCGCCGGCGGATGGCTTGTCGCCCTTCGGAGGCGCGGCGCCGGCTGAAGGCTTGTCGCCCTTCGGAGGCGCGGCGCCGGCGGATGGCTTGTCGCCCTTCGGAGGCGCGGCGCCGGCGGATGGCTTGTCGCCCTTCGGAGGCGCGGCGCCGGCTGAAGGCTTGTCGCCCTTCGGAGGAGGCGCGCCGCCCTTCCCAGCCGGTGACGGCTTGTCGCCCTTCGGAGGCGCGGCGCCGGCGGATGGCTTCTCGCCCTTCGGAGGAGGCGCGCCGCCCTTCCCAGCCGGTGACGGCTTCTCGCCCTTCGGAGGCGCGGCGCCGGCGGATGGCTTCTCGCCCTTCGGAGGAGGCGCGCCGCCCTTCCCAGCCGGTGACGGCTTCTCGCCCTTCGGAGGCGCGGCGCCGGCGGATGGCTTGTCGCCCTTCGGAGGCGCGGCGCCGGCGGATGGCTTGTCGCCCTTCGGAGGCGCGGCGCCGGCGGATGGCTTGTCGCCCTTCGGAGGCGCGGCGCCGGCGGATGGCTTGTCGCCCTTCGGAGGCGCGGCGCCGGCGGATGGCTTGTCGCCCTTCGGAGGCGCGGCGCCGGCGGATGGCTTGTCGCCCTTCGGAGGCGCGGCGCCGGCTGAAGGCTTCTCGCCCTTCGGAGGAGGCGCGCCGCCCTTCCCAGCCGGTGACGGCTTCTCGCCCTTCGGAGGCGCGGCGCCGGCGGATGGCTTGTCGCCCTTCGGAGGCGCGGCGCCGGCGGATGGCTTGTCGCCCTTCGGAGGCGCGGCGCCGGCGGATGGCTTGTCGCCCTTCGGAGGCGCGGCGCCGGCGGATGGCTTGTCGCCCTTCGGAGGAGGCGCGCCGCCCTTCCCAGCCGGTGACGGCTTCTCGCCCTTCGGAGGCGCGGCGCCGGCGGATGGCTTGTCGCCCTTGGGAGGCGCGGCGCCGGCTGAAGGCTTGTCGCCCTTCGGAGGCGCGGCGCCGGCGGATGGCTTGTCGCCCTTCGGAGGCGCGGCGCCGGCGGATGGCTTGTCGCCCTTCGGAGGCGCGGCGCCGGCGGATGGCTTGTCGCCCTTCGGAGGCGCGGCGCCGGCGGATGGCTTGTCGCCCTTCGGAGGAGGCGCGCCGCCCTTCCCGGCCGGTGACGGCTTCTCGCCCTTCGGAGGCGCGGCGCCGGCGGATGGCTTGTCGCCCTTCGGAGGCGCGGCGCCGGCGGATGGCTTGTCGCCCTTCGGAGGCGCGGCGCCGGCGGATGGCTTGTCGCCCTTCGGAGGCGCGGCGCCGGCGGATGGCTTGTCGCCCTTCGGAGGAGGCGCGCCGCCCTTCCCAGCCGGTGACGGCTTCTCGCCCTTCGGAGGCGCGGCGCCGGCGGATGGCTTGTCGCCCTTCGGAGGCGCGGCGCCGGCGGATGGCTTGTCGCCCTTCGGAGGAGGCGCGCCGCCCTTCCCAGCAGGCGACGGCTTCTCGCCCTTCGGAGGCGCGGCGCCGGCGGATGGCTTGTCGCCCTTCGGAGGCGCGGCGCCGGCTGAAGGCTTCTCGCCCTTCGGAGGAGGCGCGCCGCCCTTCCCAGCCGGTGACGGCTTCTCGCCCTTCGGAGGCGCGGCGCCGGCGGATGGCTTGTCGCCCTTCGGAGGCGCGGCGCCGGCGGATGGCTTGTCGCCCTTCGGAGGCGCGGCGCCGGCGGATGGCTTGTCGCCCTTCGGAGGAGGCGCGCCGCCCTTCCCAGCCGGTGACGGCTTCTCGCCCTTCGGAGGCGCGGCGCCGGCGGATGGCTTGTCGCCCTTCGGAGGCGCGGCGCCGGCTGAAGGCTTGTCGCCCTTCGGAGGCGCGGCGCCGGCGGATGGCTTGTCGCCCTTCGGAGGAGGCGCGCCGCCCTTCCCAGCCGGTGACGGCTTCTCGCCCTTCGGAGGCGCGGCGCCGGCTGAAGGCTTGTCGCCCTTCGGAGGCGCGGCGCCGGCGGATGGCTTGTCGCCCTTCGGCGGAGAACCTGCCGCCGGGCTGCCAGGCTTGGCCGGTGCTCCGGGCTTGCCGCCCTTCGGCGGAGGACCTGCCGCTGGGCTGCCCGGCTTGGCCGGTGCTCCGGGCTTGTCGCCCTTCGGCGGAGGACCTGCCGCCGGGCTGCCAGGCTTGGCCGGTGCTCCGGGCTTGTCGCCCTTCGGCGGAGGACCTGCCGCCGGGCTGCCCGGCTTGGCCGGTGCTCCGGGCTTGCCGCCCTTCGGCGGAGGACCTGCCGCCGGGCTGCCCGGCTTGGCCGGTGCTCCGGGCTTGCCGCCCTTCGGCGGAGGACCTGCCGCCGGGCTGCCCGGCTTGGCCGGTGCTCCGGGCTTGCCACCCTTCGGCGGAGAACCTGCCGCCGGGCTGCCCGGCTTGGCCGGTGCTCCGGGCTTGCCCTCCTTCGGCGGAGGACCTGCCGCCGGGCTGCCAGGCTTGGCCGGTGCTCCGGGCTTGCCGCCCTTCGGCGGAGGACCTGCCGCCGGGCTGCCCGGCTTGGCCGGTGCTCCGGGCTTGTCGCCCTTCGGCGGAGGACCTGCCGCCGGACTGCCCGGCTTGGCCGGTGCTCCGGGCTTGCCCTCCTTCGGCGGAGGACCTGCCGCCGGGCTGCCCGGCTTGGCCGGTGCTCCGGGCTTGCCGCCCTTCGGCGGAGGACCTGCCGCCGGACTGCCCGGCTTGGCCGGTGCTCCGGGCTTGCCCTCCTTCGGCGGAGGACCTGCCGCCGGGCTGCCCAGCTTGGCCGGTGCTCCGGGCTTGTCGCCCTTCGGCGGAGGACCTGCCGCCGGACTGCCCGGCTTGGCCGGTGCTCCGGGCTTGCCCTCCTTCGGCGGAGGACCTGCCGCCGGGCTGCCCGGCTTGGCCGGTGCTCCGGGCTTGCCGCCCTTCGGCGGAGGACCTGCCGCTGGGCTGCCCGGCTTGGCCGGTGCTCCGGGCTTGCCGCCCTTCGGCGGAGGACCTGCCGCCGGGCTGCCCGGCTTGGCCGGTGCTCCGGGCTTGCCGCCCTTCGGCGGAGGACCTGCCGCCGGGCTGCCAGGCTTGGCCGGTGCTCCGGGCTTGTCGCCCTTCGGCGGAGGACCTGCCGCCGGGCTGGCCGGCTTGGCCGGTGCTCCGGGCTTGCCGCCCTTCGGCGGAGGACCTGCCGCCGGGCTGCCCGGCTTGGCCGGTGCTCCGGGCTTGCCGCCCTTCGGCGGAGGACCTGCCGCCGGGCTGCCCGGCTTGGCCGGTGCTCCGGGCTTGCCCTCCTTCGGCGGAGGACCTGCCGCCGGGCTGCCCGGCTTGGCCGGTGCTCCGGGCTTGCCGCCCTTCGGCGGAGGACCTGCCGCCGGGCTGCCCGGCTTGGCCGGTGCTCCGGGCTTGCCCTCCTTCGGCGGAGGCCCTGCCGCCGGACTGCCCGGCTTGGCCGGTGCTCCGGGCTTGCCCTCCTTCGGCGGAGGCCCTGCCGCCGGACTGCCCGGCTTGGCCGGTGCTCCGGGCTTGCCCTCCTTCGGCGGAGGACCTGCCGCCGGGCTGCCCGGCTTGGCCGGTGCTCCGGGCTTGCCGCCCTTCGGCGGAGGACCTGCCGCCGGGCTGCCCGGCTTGGCCGGTGCTCCGGGCTTGTCGCCCTTCGGCGGAGGACCTGCCGCCGGGCTGCCCGGCTTGGCCGGTGCTCCGGGCTTGCCGCCCTTCGGCGGAGGACCTGCCGCCGGGCTGCCCGGCTTGGCCGGTGCTCCGGGCTTGCCGCCCTTCGGCGGAGGACCTGCCGCCGGACTGCCCGGCTTGGCCGGTGCTCCGGGCTTGCCCTCCTTCGGCGGAGGACCTGCCGCCGGGCTGCCCGGCTTGGCCGGTGCTCCGGGCTTGCCGCCCTTCGGCGGAGGACCTGCCGCCGGGCTGCCCGGCTTGGCCGGTGCTCCGGGCTTGCCGCCCTTCGGCGGAGGACCTGCCGCCGGGCTGCCCGGCTTGGCCGGTGCTCCGGGCTTGCCGCCCTTCGGCGGAGGACCTGCCGCCGGGCTGCCCGGCTTGGCCGGTGCTCCGGGCTTGCCGCCCTTCGGCGGAGGACCTGCCGCCGGGCTGCCAGGCTTGGCCGGTGCTCCGGGCTTGCCGCCCTTCGGCGGAGGACCTGCCGCCGGGCTGCCAGGCTTGGCCGGTGCTCCGGGCTTGCCGCCCTTCGGCGGAGAACCTGCCGCCGGGCTGCCCGGCTTGGCCGGTGCTCCGGGCTTGCCGCCCTTCGGCGGAGGACCTGCCGCCGGGCTGCCAGGCTTGGCCGGTGCTCCGGGCTTGTCGCCCTTCGGCGGAGGACCTGCCGCCGGGCTGCCAGGCTTGGCCGGTGCTCCGGGCTTGTCGCCCTTCGGCGGAGGACCTGCCGCCGGGCTGCCAGGCTTGGCCGGTGCTCCGGGCTTGCCGCCCTTCGGCGGAGGACCTGCCGCCGGGCTGCCCGGCTTGGCCGGTGCTCCGGGCTTGCCGCCCTTCGGCGGAGAACCTGCTGCCGGGCTGCCAGGCTTGGCCGGTGCTCCGGGCTTGCCGCCCTTCGGCGGAGGACCTGCCGCCGGGCTGCCCGGCTTGGCCGGTGCTCCGGGCTTGTCGCCCTTCGGCGGAGGACCTGCCGCCGGGCTGCCCGGCTTGGCCGGTGCTCCGGGCTTGCCGCCCTTCGGCGGAGGACCTGCTGCCGGGCTGCCAGGCTTGGCCGGTGCTCCGGGCTTGCCGCCCTTCGGCGGAGGACCTGCCGCCGGGCTGCCCGGCTTGGCCGGTGCTCCGGGCTTGCCGCCCTTCGGCGGAGGACCTGCCGCCGGGCTGCCCGGCTTGGCCGGTGCTCCGGGCTTGCCGCCCTTCGGCGGAGGACCTGCCGCCGGGCTGCCCGGCTTGGCCGGTGCTCCGGGCTTGCCACCCTTCGGCGGAGAACCTGCCGCCGGGCTGCCCGGCTTGGCCGGTGCTCCGGGCTTGCCCTCCTTCGGCGGAGGACCTGCCGCCGGGCTGCCAGGCTTGGCCGGTGCTCCGGGCTTGCCGCCCTTCGGCGGAGGACCTGCCGCCGGGCTGCCCGGCTTGGCCGGTGCTCCGGGCTTGTCGCCCTTCGGCGGAGGACCTGCCGCCGGACTGCCCGGCTTGGCCGGTGCTCCGGGCTTGCCCTCCTTCGGCGGAGGACCTGCCGCCGGACTGCCCGGCTTGGCCGGTGCTCCGGGCTTGCCCTCCTTCGGCGGAGGACCTGCCGCCGGGCTGCCAGGCTTGGCCGGTGCTCCGGGCTTGCCCTCCTTCGGCGGAGGACCTGCCGCCGGGCTGCCCAGCTTGGCCGGTGCTCCGGGCTTGTCGCCCTTCGGCGGAGGACCTGCCGCCGGACTGCCCGGCTTGGCCGGTGCTCCGGGCTTGCCCTCCTTCGGCGGAGGACCTGCCGCCGGGCTGCCCGGCTTGGCCGGTGCTCCGGGCTTGCCGCCCTTCGGCGGAGGACCTGCCGCTGGGCTGCCCGGCTTGGCCGGTGCTCCGGGCTTGCCGCCCTTCGGCGGAGGACCTGCCGCCGGGCTGCCCGGCTTGGCCGGTGCTCCGGGCTTGCCGCCCTTCGGCGGAGGACCTGCCGCCGGGCTGCCAGGCTTGGCCGGTGCTCCGGGCTTGCCGCCCTTCGGCGGAGGACCTGCCGCCGGGCTGCCCGGCTTGGCCGGTGCTCCGGGCTTGCCGCCCTTCGGCGGAGGACCTGCCGCCGGGCTGCCAGGCTTGGCCGGTGCTCCGGGCTTGTCGCCCTTCGGCGGAGGACCTGCCGCCGGGCTGGCCGGCTTGGCCGGTGCTCCGGGCTTGCCGCCCTTCGGCGGAGGACCTGCCGCCGGGCTGCCCGGCTTGGCCGGTGCTCCGGGCTTGCCGCCCTTCGGCGGAGGACCTGCCGCCGGGCTGCCCGGCTTGGCCGGTGCTCCGGGCTTGCCCTCCTTCGGCGGAGGACCTGCCGCCGGGCTGCCCGGCTTGGCCGGTGCTCCGGGCTTGCCGCCCTTCGGCGGAGGACCTGCCGCCGGGCTGCCCGGCTTGGCCGGTGCTCCGGGCTTGCCCTCCTTCGGCGGAGGCCCTGCCGCCGGACTGCCCGGCTTGGCCGGTGCTCCGGGCTTGCCCTCCTTCGGCGGAGGCCCTGCCGCCGGACTGCCCGGCTTGGCCGGTGCTCCGGGCTTGCCCTCCTTCGGCGGAGGACCTGCCGCCGGGCTGCCCGGCTTGGCCGGTGCTCCGGGCTTGCCGCCCTTCGGCGGAGGACCTGCCGCCGGGCTGCCCGGCTTGGCCGGTGCTCCGGGCTTGCCGCCCTTCGGCGGAGGACCTGCCGCCGGGCTGCCCGGCTTGGCCGGTGCTCCGGGCTTGCCCTCCTTCGGCGGAGGACCTGCCGCCGGGCTGCCCGGCTTGGCCGGTGCTCCGGGCTTGCCGCCCTTCGGCGGAGGACCTGCCGCCGGGCTGCCCGGCTTGGCCGGTGCTCCGGGCTTGCCCTCCTTCGGCGGAGGACCTGCCGCCGGGCTGCCCGGCTTGGCCGGTGCTCCGGGCTTGCCGCCCTTCGGCGGAGGACCTGCCGCCGGGCTGCCCGGCTTGGCCGGTGCTCCGGGCTTGCCGCCCTTCGGCGGAGGACCTGCCGCCGGGCTGCCCGGCTTGGCCGGTGCTCCGGGCTTGCCGCCCTTCGGCGGAGGACCTGCCGCCGGGCTGCCCGGCTTGGCCGGTGCTCCGGGCTTGCCGCCCTTCGGCGGAGGACCTGCCGCCGGGCTGCCAGGCTTGGCCGGTGCTCCGGGCTTGCCGCCCTTCGGCGGAGGACCTGCCGCCGGGCTGCCAGGCTTGGCCGGTGCTCGGGCTTGCCGCCCTTCGGCGGAGAACCTGCCGCCGGGCTGCCCGGCTTGGCCGGTGCTCCGGGCTTGCCGCCCTTCGGCGGAGGACCTGCCGCCGGGCTGCCAGGCTTGGCCGGTGCTCCGGGCTTGTCGCCCTTCGGCGGAGGACCTGCCGCCGGGCTGCCAGGCTTGGCCGGTGCTCCGGGCTTGTCGCCCTTCGGCGGAGGACCTGCCGCCGGGCTGCCATGCTTGGCCGGTGCTCCGGGCTTGTCGCCCTTCGGCGGAGGACCTGCCGCCGGGCTGCCCGGCTTGGCCGGTGCTCCGGGCTTGCCGCCCTTCGGCGGAGAACCTGCTGCCGGGCTGCCAGGCTTGGCCGGTGCTCCGGGCTTGCCGCCCTTCGGCGGAGGACCTGCCGCCGGGCTGCCCGGCTTGGCCGGTGCTCCGGGCTTGTCGCCCTTCGGCGGAGGACCTGCCGCCGGGCTGCCCGGCTTGGCCGGTGCTCCGGGCTTGCCGCCCTTCGGCGGAGGACCTGCTGCCGGGCTGCCAGGCTTGGCCGGTGCTCCGGGCTTGCCGCCCTTCGGCGGAGGACCTGCCGCCGGGCTGCCCGGCTTGGCCGGTGCTCCGGGCTTGCCGCCCTTCGGCGGAGGACCTGCCGCCGGGCTGCCCGGCTTGGCCGGTGCTCCGGGCTTGCCGCCCTTCGGCGGAGGACCTGCCGCCGGGCTGCCCGGCTTGGCCGGTGCTCCGGGCTTGCCACCCTTCGGCGGAGAACCTGCCGCCGGGCTGCCCGGCTTGGCCGGTGCTCCGGGCTTGCCCTCCTTCGGCGGAGGACCTGCCGCCGGGCTGCCAGGCTTGGCCGGTGCTCCGGGCTTGCCGCCCTTCGGCGGAGGACCTGCCGCCGGGCTGCCCGGCTTGGCCGGTGCTCCGGGCTTGTCGCCCTTCGGCGGAGGACCTGCCGCCGGACTGCCCGGCTTGGCCGGTGCTCCGGGCTTGCCCTCCTTCGGCGGAGGACCTGCCGCCGGGCTGCCCGGCTTGGCCGGTGCTCCGGGCTTGCCGCCCTTCGGCGGAGGACCTGCCGCCGGACTGCCCGGCTTGGCCGGTGCTCCGGGCTTGCCCTCCTTCGGCGGAGGACCTGCCGCCGGGCTGCCCAGCTTGGCCGGTGCTCCGGGCTTGTCGCCCTTCGGCGGAGGACCTGCCGCCGGACTGCCCGGCTTGGCCGGTGCTCCGGGCTTGCCCTCCTTCGGCGGAGGACCTGCCGCCGGGCTGCCCGGCTTGGCCGGTGCTCCGGGCTTGCCGCCCTTCGGCGGAGGACCTGCCGCTGGGCTGCCCGGCTTGGCCGGTGCTCCGGGCTTGCCGCCCTTCGGCGGAGGACCTGCCGCCGGGCTGCCCGGCTTGGCCGGTGCTCCGGGCTTGCCGCCCTTCGGCGGAGGACCTGCCGCCGGGCTGCCAGGCTTGGCCGGTGCTCCGGGCTTGCCGCCCTTCGGCGGAGGACCTGCCGCCGGGCTGCCCGGCTTGGCCGGTGCTCCGGGCTTGCCGCCCTTCGGCGGAGGACCTGCCGCCGGGCTGCCAGGCTTGGCCGGTGCTCCGGGCTTGTCGCCCTTCGGCGGAGGACCTGCCGCCGGGCTGGCCGGCTTGGCCGGTGCTCCGGGCTTGCCGCCCTTCGGCGGAGGACCTGCCGCCGGGCTGCCCGGCTTGGCCGGTGCTCCGGGCTTGCCGCCCTTCGGCGGAGGACCTGCCGCCGGGCTGCCCGGCTTGGCCGGTGCTCCGGGCTTGCCCTCCTTCGGCGGAGGACCTGCCGCCGGGCTGCCCGGCTTGGCCGGTGCTCCTGGTTTGGCTGGAGACGCAGGTTTCGCAGCCTTGGGCGGCGGGCCTGCTTTTGGCACCCCTGGCTTCACTGGAGCTCCAGGTTTGACAGCCTTTGGAGGCGCGCCGGGTTTGGGAGGCGGAGCTTTCGCGGCTGTTGCGGGTTTCGGCGAGCCAGCAGACGGCGCTGCCTTTCCGGGTTGGGGGGAAGCTGCGCTGCGCGTGTTGACGGCTGGTGGTGTCGGCTTCGGCTTCCCGGCCATTGGCGCTGCGGGCTTTGGCTTAGCTGCGCACAGCGAGCCACAGGCGTTGGGCGCAGTCGGGATGCCGCGTGGTGGACAAGGCTGGGCCGCTCACCAGCCGCCCACAAAGCCAAGGCAAGGCGTGCAAACTTGGCAGACTCACTGCTGGGGCTCGGCTTGCCGGCTGTCGACATGCTGCCGCAGGCTGGTTGCGGCGCACTGCGGCCTCAGCACAACGGTCGCACGGCCTTTTGGCAGCTCCAAACGATGAGAGCCTGGCCCACCTCGAGCCGAGCCAGATACCTCCCCCACGTGGACAGCAGCCTGGTCGGTCGCAGCTCGCGCCAGCGGGCACGCCGCGCGCGCCAAGTTGCCTGTGCCGCCTGCTTGAGCTGGCGACTCTGCCAATGTTTCCAGTTTCCAATATTGCGGAATGTGAGCGAGCTGGCCGGTGGACTTTGCCGATCAACGCGAGGGAATTGACAACAGATTCCGAAATTCTGCACGGCGACATCACTGCAATCTACGCACGCCAAACGCAAGGCTGCCCGCGTCGTTCGTGGTGAACACCGGCGCGCCAGGCGCTCCGAGGCTGTGCTGCTTCACCCACTCGTAGTCCACGTCGCTGCTGTCTCGACCCCGGAGGCCGCGGCCTCGGCCGCCGCTGTCGAACCGGTGCTTGTGCGTGCCAGTGTAGCCTCGGGTGTCCGTCAGCCGATCAAACACTGAGCCGGCGCCAGCCGCTCGAGCAGCTGCTGCTTTGTGACCGTACGCATACGACCCGGTCGCCGACTCGGCGGGCGCGGCGCAGTCCATGCCTAGCCGCATTGCAGTGAAGCTTGCAGAACGGCCCAGGCCCGGCGTGCTCCCATCTGGCTTGGCAGGGAGCCGTGAGCCACCCGGCATGTCCCCGCCTCTGAGGCTGGTGGCGAATGCGGCCTCGCCTCGTCGCATGCCCACCATCTCGGCGCTCGCTACCGGGCTCTCGGCAGCTGCGCTCGGCCTGGGTGCGGCCCACCCATCAGGCTGCCTGTCTGCGTAGCTCTTGACCCGGAGAGAGGACCCTGCGCGCCTGAGGCGCGGAGCTCGCGCCGCCGCCTGCAGCTCGGGATCGGCTCGGCCACTGAGGTCGTCATGCGACGGCAGAGCGCTCACCTCCAGGCCGGGGGCCTCCCGGGCCGCGGCTGGGTCAGGAGCTGCGGCTGTGGCAGTCGCCGGTGGCTGGCTCGGCGCAGTCCTGGCTGGCTGTGTGGTGAATGCGCGAGAGGTCGGGGACTCGAACGATGCCAGAGACGGGCGCTGAGCTGGCTGCGCTCGCTGGCTGCCGTCAACGGATCCGTCCCGCCTGACCTCGGGGGTCCCTCTCACGGGGGCAGGAGCGGGAGCAGGCCCTTGCTTCCGGAAGCGCGCTGGCAAGTGGTTGGGCGACGTTGGCGACCCGTGCGCGGGCGAGCCCCCCGCGGTGCTTACTGTCACCCGACCGTGGGGCGACGCACCCCCAAGCCCAGCCTGACGCGCTGGGGACCCAGCTGCAGCGCCCGACTTCCAGCCAGGGGTGATTGTAGCGCCGCTGAGGCGCCACGAGTCCGCAGGCTTGGGGGCCTCGGCCTGGCTGGCTGGAGCGACACCCGCTGCACTGCTAACCGGGCCCGCGGTTGAGCCAGTGACCGAGCCTGCCGGCACGCGAGAGCTCCTTTGGGGAGAGGGAGACCTTGACCAGCTGGAGAGAGCGGGGCCCGGCATGGGCTCTCTGCCCCTCAAAGGGGAATGCGCTGCCGGCGGCCCGTGCGCCTCGTCAGAAGCACGGGCGCGGCCGCCCCTTGCCGAAGGCACCGAGCTGGCTGCAGCTCGCGCCTTGGCAGCCAGGGCCAGCGCCCTCGAGACGACATCGGCCACTGGCTCGCCGGCTCCGCTCTGTGATGCAGGGGAAGCCGCGCCGTGGCCGCTGAAGGCTGCTGGCGCGTCGTCGCCACGGAGGTGCGCTGACTGCGACTGCAGGAACCTTAGCGGCGGCGCTGGCAGCGGCGCAACAGCAGGGGACTGTGGGGCGGAGGAGGACGGGCTGGGGGCGGCCGTGGTATCAGCCCCAGAGAGGGAGTGAGAGACAGTGCCACTCCCAGCCGGGGGGGAGCCGGGAGAACTTCCGGGGGCGGGGGACCCGGGGGCGGACAGAGAGTCCGCGGGGGACGGGGCGATGACGTCCTTCCAAGCGTCTCTCCATCGCTGCCGATCAGACTTGAACTCTGATTGCAGGAGCGTGCTGCCAGCGTTGTGCCGAGCACGGAGCCGAGTTCTCCGCCAGTCGGCCGCCGGCGACTCGAGCTGCAGCAGGTGCGGAGCCGAAGCCCGGCTGTCTTGCCCCCCAGGCTGGGTGTTGTAAAAGGCTCGCGCTCCCTCACCAACGTCACCGACGCTTCCGGGAGCAGCGACGCCGTCTGCTCCGGGCAGGCTGTCGGCACCGGACGCAGTCCCGGTCCCAGAGGCTGGCTTGGACACCGGCCGGCGAGCAGCATGGGACCTGGCTTTCTGCTCCAGGGTGAGAATCGACGCGCCCGCGGGTCGCTCCCACTGCGTTGCGCCGGTGTCCCTCCTGTGGAAATACACGTACCCGTCCTGGCTAGCGAACTCTTCCCACAAGGGAGGGGCGGCCGTGACTGTCGGCTCGCCCAGCACCGCTGAAACTGGCGCGTCTGCTGGCAGTGAGTCGTCTGGTGCCGCTGCCAGCCGAACACCGCCGGACGCCGTTGCGCCCAGGGCGGCGGCTGGCGCCTGCGCAACAGCAGCTGCCGAGGCTGGGGGCATTGACGACAGCCCAGGCGCAGAGACGGCGGCCGCGGCTGCTGCGGGGTCGGGGGCGCGTGCTGTCGCGGCCACCGGCACCTCCACTGCAGCGGTTGCCACAGCTGGCACGTCGGGCGGCTGCATCGATTGCAGCGCTGACGTCGGTGCTGCAAGGCCAGCGGGAGAGGTGCCCGCGGCCTGCGGTGTTGTTCCATCCGCAGCCGGCCCAGGGAGGCAACTCGCCACTCCGCTTGCGGACAACTGCCCGGCACCTGCTTCGCGTGTGCTGCCTTCGAGCCTAGGCTGTGGGGCTTGCGAGCGAAGCTGGCTCGCCACGCCGGTCGATGGACGAGGGGCGGGCGCCCGCTCGCTGTTTGGCTGCGAGCGCTCGGTGGTCTCCGCGCCTGCAGCAGAGGCAGCTGCCGACGTGCCCTGTGGCATGGCCTGCAACGCCTGGGCGGGCGGCTCGCTCACCTCGGCACTCGGCGCGGAGCTGTGGGGGGCGCCGGACCGCATCTGGCCAGGCCGCGGAGGCGATGCGTCCCCTGCGCGGTACCGCGACGGAGCTGGAGGGAGGGATGTTGTGGGAGGGGTTGGGGACCTCAGACCCATTGAAATCTCCGTTGGAGAGCCCGGCCCGTCAGCGCCGCCCGGTCTTCTGAGGACGCCGGCCTCGATGCGGCGACCGGCAGCGGCCAACCGGCGCGCCGCGGCCGCAGGCAGTCCCGCAGCGAGGAGCCGAGGAGGGTCCTGCGCCGCCGTGGCCACCTCGTCCATGGTGGATATGCCTGCCTCTGCCAGCGCGTCGGCAAAGCGGCTCATACTCAAGGCAGCCAGCAAATCCGGTACTGACACGATTTCGCCGCCGCCGGTCGGCTCTCTGCCGGCCGGCTCCCCGGGCTCCGTCGAGGCATTGCTGGAGTCTGACCCTGCGGCAGGGGCCTCGTGATCGAGGGCAGCCGGTGCCTTCAGCCGAAGGTTGGGCCCTGTGCCACCGCTGTCACCGAACGAGACACGCCGGTCAGGGGCCTTGGCTGCGGCGGGCGGCTGGCTTTGCGACGCCGCTCCGGCAAGCTGGCCCCCCTTGAGCGCGCTGGCAGGCGCTGCGCGCTTCCCCTCCGATGACAGGAGAAAGCTGGTCCCAGACGCGGTCACAGGGCTGTTGCTGTTGCCAAAACTGGTGCTGATGGCGTCTGCACGCGCGGCCGCGCCTGCGGAGGGCGCTTCGCTGACCCCACCAGACCCTGATGTCGATGCGCCCGCCCTGCTGACTTCACGAGTGGGTTCCGGCGCGTCGCAGTCGTCCAGCTCTGCCGGGGGCGCCGCCAGGTCGGCTGCGTCGCAAGCTCCCGAAGCGGGTTCCGGGCCATCGCCGTGGGGCAGGTCCTCCGGCGCTGGCTCAGCCATGAGGCTTGATCGTTCGACTGGGTGGGCGGACTGGATGGCCGCAAGCGCATCGTGCAGGACCGCGGCGCGCGCTGACGCCGCTCGCGCTGCGGATACAGGTTGCGCCTGCGCGCCCGCTGGCTGCGCGGCATCGGCAGCGTCCGCCAATGCAGCCCCGAGGAGGTTTTGCGTCAAAAACATGCAGAGGGCCGCCTTGCTCGCTGCGGCGGGGTGCGGCACGGGAGATTCACCCAATCACGAATCAACCAGCAGTTGCTTCCGCGCGGCAGCGCGCGCGCCGGCCCCCAGCTCCCCCCCACCCTCCCCCAACGCGTACCTGCGGCGTGAAGAGCTTGGGAATAGGAAAGCCTGGCGCGCACAAGCGCTTCAACGGCTATATCTCACTCTCGCGAGGGTGGGCAGCGCTTGCTAGCTGAGAGATGGACGAGACGAATCCTGCAAAGGTCAGCAGCTGCCTCCCATCCGCGGCCCCTTGGGACCACGCGCTCCATGCGAGGTCGACGACCTCCTCGGGAAAGACGACACCTCTGCAGGACTTGAGAAGGAACTGGAAGCCCGAGCGACCTGCGGCAACCGAGCAGGCAGAGCGGGGCCGGAGGTCGCACGTTGACCGGCAGCGCCCAGGCCGGCGGGAACGCGGTGGCCAGCAGCAACGGGCAGCGCAGTATGCGCGATGCAGCAGGCTGGGGGCAAGCAAGCGTGGAGGGTCCGGGCAAGCACCGGCGGTGCGGGCGTGGGCGAGTCCTGAGCGCGATCAAGCTGGCGCGAGCAGCGGCTGCGGGCGCCGGTGCGCGAGTCACTGGCTCACTGAGCACTCCTGCTCCCTCGGAAGGGTGGGACATCGATGTGAATCGGCCGAACTTGGCCTGGAGCGCATCCTGGAGCCTGGCGCCCAGGCCCTGGGCGCCAGTAGCCGGGCTCGCGGTCGCGGCCCCACCGGTCGGCGCGGTGGACGCCGTGCTCGCGGACGAGCTGGCCATTGCAGCCAACGGCGCGGGCAGTGCCGCTCCGGAATCCGAGCAGCCTTGCGCCTGCGGGCGGTACGCTTGCCGGTCGGTGGTTGGGTCTCGCAGCCATCTGCGCCACCGGCTCTGCACCGTTGCTCATGTCATCGGGGGCGCGCCATTGCAACAGCCGGGGCAACCCCTCTCCGCAGTCCGGCGCCGCAGCACCCTCCGACCGCAGAGTCCTCGAGCCGAGCGGCCGACGGGCTCTCCTCCAGACGGGAGCAACCCTCTGCTCGCATCCGCAGCGCAGCCGCGAACAGGAAGGGAAGGATGAGCGGCGAGATCAAGGCCAACTACCAGCGAGCAGGGTACCTGCACAAGCTGCCGATGAGCAAGTGAGCCTTGGCCCAAGGCGCCAGCGCCACGTTGCTGAGGGCGTCGTGGCAGCTTGGCTCGGCCGGAGACGAAGCGAGTTGCGGACTCTTTGCGGACCAGCGGTCTCGCGAAGGCTTGAGGTCGCTGCATTTCGCGGGTTCCCGTTGCGATCGTCCCAACCGGGGCTCCATCGGGTGGTGGGGGACGGGGCGTGGTCGCGCTCGCTTGAGGGGGGGCGGGCAGGAGGGCGGGCTCGCACCAGTCCCGGGCAGCACCGTCGGCGAGGGGCGTCACTGCGCATGCGGCAGCAGCCGCACCGGCGGCCTTCGTGCGACGTGTTCTGCGCAAGTCACACGGCCGTTCGCGCCGCCCAGCGTGCGTGGTCGCGAGCCGCATGGTGGCAGCGATTCGCTGTGCTCCAACTGTTGCCAGCCATGGCGACCGAGGGCGCTGTCCGCGAGCGTGACGGCTGTTGTCGGGAGTCGCGCACTCCGGTTGCAGCGGGTCGCCGGCAGCGGTGTCCTCAATTGCCGGAAAAGATGGCCGCTGCGGTCCAAGACGGCCCCCGCCACTCGTGTGGTATGACATCGTTGCGTCCTGTCCCCCTGCCCTCCCCTCTGTGGCTCGCAGACCCACGTCGGAGAGGTGGCAGAAGCGGCTGTTTGTGGCGAAGGACGGCTTCTTGTTGTACTACGCGCCCTCCCAGTCGCCCACAATGGCGCACTTTGACACCAAGCCTAAAGGAGTGGTTCCTCTCGGGGGCTGCACCGTGGAGCTCGTCGAGCGCGGCCCGGCGAAGACGACGTTTGGGATTCGCCTGCAGCACCCTGACTTTTACGCTGGGCGGGCGCTCGTTCTCGCGGCTGCAAGCGCTGAGGAGCAGGCCGCGTGGCGAGACACTCTTCAGAACTGCTCGCGCGTGACCATGGAGAACGCGCTGCTCGGCGACTCCATGATCGACCGCCTCAAGGCCGAGGGCACAGCCGCGGCGCAAGGCAAGGAAGAGGAGATGCAGCGCCTCAAGGCAGAGGCACTGCGGCTCCGGGCCGAGAAGGAGGCTTTTGAGAAGAAGCTCGCGGAGGCAGCCGAGGCGGAGGCGGGAGGCGCTTCTGCGGCAAAGGCAAAGGCTGGCGCTGCTGCTGCTGCCGAGGCTGCCAAGCGCGCAGCGGAGGAGGAGCAGAAGCGGAAAGCGGCCGAGGCGGAGCTGGAGCGCCTCCGGACGGAGCGCGAGGCCGAAGCCGACGAGCAGGCCCGCCAGCTCGCCAAGCTGGAAGCGGACCTGGAGGCTGCTCGCGTCTCTGCCGGCGATGGCGGCGCAGAGGCGGTCGCGGCTGCCGAAGCCAAAACAAGGGAGCTCGAGGCCGAGCGCGTGCGCATGCTAGCCGAGGCGGCGGGCCTCAAGGAGCAGGTCGTGTCGATGGCTGCCTCTCACGAGGACCTGGCCAAGCAGCTCGAGGAAGTGTCACAGCAGAGCCGTGCCCTCAAGGAGGAGACCAAGGCTAAGCGCAAGCTGGAAATGCGCCTGCGCGTGGCCGAGGCGTCGGTGCGCAAGCTGGACGACGCGCTTCGCCGCGGCGGCCACAAGCTCGACGTGGATGTGTTCGGCGACGTCCGCACGCTGCTGAGCTTCTTCGAGGAGCGCGTGGAGACGGCCAAGCGGGACGCCCAGCGCACCGAGCTTATCAAGCAGGCCCTTCAGGCCAAGCGCCGGTTCATCATGGGCAAGGGCCTCGTTGACGCTGACAGCAGCTCGTCGGAGGACGAGGCCGAGCCCGCCGGCAGCGGCGCGGCCACTGTCGAGGACGAGGACGGCTGGGGCGACGACGCACCCCAAGCGGCCGCTGCCGCTGCCTCCTCGGGGCCGGGCGCGCAGGCTGCAGTCGCCGCTGCCCCACCTGCTCCGGAAGACGACTGGAGCAGCGACGAGGAGGGCGCTGCTGCTGGAGGCGCTGCTCAGACTGGCGACGCAGACGATGACGACAGCGACTGGTGACTTGTTGGTGCCGCCAGCCATCAGGCTGCTGGGCCCCGCCGCCCTGATGCACGTTGGGCTTGGAGCCTATTGTGATCTGTTGGCATTCCCAGGCAACCACGTATTTTCATTCGCTGCAGTGCTTTCAAGCCACCTCCCTGCTCTCAGCTGCGACATTCCGACCTCCACACGACGCCGCAAGCGAACGCAGGCAGAACCACTCAGTCATTAAAACTGGGAGCGTTGCGTATTAATTTCCAGATGCAATTCACTCCATCCCGGACACTGAGGCCTTATAGTTTAGTGGTAATGACGTCGCACTTTGACTGCGAAGACCCCGGTTCGAACCCGGGTATGGCCTGCCTTTTTTTCTTCTTCTTTTTGCAGTTGGTACGTGCTGTCGGTCGACGTGCCACGCCCCCTCCCCGATGCGCCCGAAGCAAAAACCTGCGGCGTGGCAGCCTTGGATCTGGCAGCCTGCAGGGCGGACGAGGTGCCGCTGCGGCGCGTGGCGCGCCGGCGTCGGCCCGCCGGGGTTGTGTTGCGCTCCCGGTGTGCGGCTCTGCCAGGCTTTCTGTGCCACAGAACCGCCCCTCACCACCCTGCGAGGCCTGGCGCCGCAGATCGGCACTTGCGGCCGGAGCCATGGCCACCCAGACGACTCTCACGGCAATGACACGCCGGAAGCGACGGTGAGCTCCCATGACCGCGAGCAGCAGCGGCTGCGAGAGGCGCGATGCAATCAATTTGAATCTTCCGCCCGAGTGCCGCTCCACCAGTCCGGCCAGGGGGTGCATCGAGCGAGAATTCGCCCTGGAATCATGAGAACAGCCGACGCGCCCCTCGCTTGCTGGTGCCCCGACCCACCAGAATGGCCTGGGGGCGCAGACGCGGGTCGGACTCGTCGGTGCATGTGCCTGAGTTTGGCTCGTTGCCCCGAGTGTGCGCTGGGCGTTCGCAGGACCTGTGATGATGACGTTCCGGAGCGGCCGATCGGCATGTCCGACCTGGACGATAGCATCGTTAGCGATGATGGGCCAGGCGCGCTGCCCATGAGGCAGGTGTCGCCTCGCCGCGTCGGCGCTTCTCAGGCGTCCGTTGGCTCGCTGGGCATGTCCCGGCTTCGGCTGTCGCCGGCCAGAGCCAGGAGGGCTTCTTCCGACGCGTCGCCGCCCTCTGGCGGTGGCCTCGCTGGGAGGCCGTCGCTGCGCCGGGCCCTTGCAGCAGCGCGCGAGCGCTCGCGAGGCCCCGACTCCACGCCCACAGCGCCGCCCGTCCCCGCCTCTGCGTCGAAGCGGGCCAGAATGACACTTGGAGTGCCCGGTCCCCCTTCGTCGTCCGGCGATGGAGCGTCCCCGGACAGCCAGCAGGCCGGCGGCCGTGCCGGCATGCGGAGCTGGGCAGGTCAACCGAGGCAGAACGACTCCCGAGGCAAGCCAGCTGGGCCTCCGGCATGGGCCACGGAGGCAGTGGGTGCTTGCGGGGCAGACTCGTCCCCTGGGTCCACCTGTGGAGCCTCCAGGCCGGCGTGGGCGGCGCCCAGCAAGCCGCTGGTGGCCTCGCCTCCCACGCCAGCCCGCCCCGACTGCGATGGTCGCCCGCTGAGTGCAAGGCTGGCGTTTGTCTCAAGCCCGCCAGGTGCCTCTGCTGCAGCGGCCAGGGGCGGTGCTGGGCGGTCGCCCTGTCTGCCGCTTGCTTCTGGCGGACCTCTGGGCGATGCTGCCGCATCTGGGCAGGAGCCGAGCTGCCGGGCGCGCCCAGGGAGGAGCGCGACCGCGATGGACAAGACCGCAGGTGGCGCCGGGGCCGGGAACAGCAGCAGCAGCAGCAGCAGCAGCAGCAGCAGCAGCAGTGCCCGCGACCAGGTTGCCTCTCGGCACGTCGCAGACGATTCGCCGGCAGTGAGGCGCGCCAAGCTTCCCATGTCCCAGAACCCTCTGCTGGAGGTGCCCGACGCTGCTTCTGCTGCCAGGTTTGCGGACCGGCGGCGCAGGAGGCTGCGGCGTGACGTCGCGGGGCGCTCTGGCAGCAGCGTGGGACCGGACGGCAGGGTGTCCATCTTCGCGATGCAGTTTGAGGAGATCGGCTTCGCTGGCAGGGGCGCGTTCTGTGAGGTGGTGCGCGCTCGGTCGCGCGTGGACGGGGTGACCTACGCTGTGAAGCGGGCTGTGCAGCAGAGGCAGGGGGACGCGGAGGCGGCGGCAGACTTGCTGGCCGAAGTGCACGCGATGGCGGCAGTGGGGCGGCACGAGCACCTGGTGGGTTACCACTCCAGCTGGAGGGAAGCTGCTCCGCCGGGGGGGGGGCATGGGCAGTTGTGCATCCAGCTGGAGCTTGCTTGGGGCACGCTTTTAGACGCGCTGGTCGGGCGCAGACAGCCGACGGGGTCTGGCTTGGGCGATGAGGGATGCGATTCCGACGCAAGGTCTGCGGGCGATGACGATGCCGCAGAGGGAAGCGGGAAGCAAAGCCGGTGCTCAAGACAAGCGGCCGGGCGTGCCTATGCAGTGGCGGCCCGCGCCGTGGTGCCGTCTGCCCCGCCCTCCGTCCTCAAGTCTAAGCATCGCTCCGTCTCGCGGGTGGGGGCGGGCAGGGAAATCGCCGGAGCAGCGAGAGGGCTCGGGGCGGCTGGGTCGACTCTGGCTTTCGGCTCCCCTCCCGTCGGTGGGACGGCGTCCCAGAGCTACGGGGACGACGAAGACGACTACGGCGATGATGATATCGGAGTGGCGCGGGCGGGAGCGCGCTTGGCTGCTCCCGTTGGGGGACTTGGGCGCCAGCTCTCGTTCGCGTCGCAGGAGAGCGCGTTCACTGACAGCGGGAGCGGATTCGGCCCCGGCGAGAGCGGCGTGGCCGCCCTTCGGTTCGGCGCCGTGTCGGAGGATGGTCCTCTGGCAGGCCGTGGCGACAGCGCGCAAGGTGAGGGTCGCCCCGCCGAAGCGTCGGGGCAGTCTGGCCGGGTCCGTGCTCGCGGGCCCGAGGGCGATGACGATGGCGATCTGGATGATAGTCCGCTGCACCCGCAGCGCAGGACAACCAGCCCGCGGCGTGGTCCTCCTGCAAGCTCGCCAGTCGCCGACCGGTCCTCGGGCCGGGCTGCTCGGGCTGTGCCTCGATCGCCGGGCACTCCCTCCGGTGGCCCGGTTGCGAGGGCGCTTGCCTTCAGCCCAGGCTGTTCCCCCTCGGCGGCAACGGGTCCAGTGCGGTCCAATGGCTCGGCTGGCCCATCTTGCAACGACGCCGAGTCGAGCGATGATGACGATGGGGAGGTGTCGGCACCTTCGAGGTCGCTGCAGCGGGGTAGGCCTCAAGCGGCTGCCAAGGCGGACATCCGGAGTTACTTCGGAGGAGGCGCTTCCGGGCGCGGGCGGCAGGCCACTCCCTCAGCCACTGCAAATGCGGACAGCGACGCAAGCGGCAGCGACAGCGACAGCGACAGCGACAGCGACAGCGACGCGTTCTCGGACAATGGCGACCTCTCCCACGGCATGGGCATGGGAGCCGCCATGTCGGAGGCGCAAGCGGATGAAGCGGACGAAGCGTGGAGGCGCAGCCAGAGGCCTGGCGCTGAGCGTGGCGGTCTTGGAGCAGCGGCCACCTCGTCGTTCGCCCTCGCGCCTCGCGCTTCCGGTGGCAGCGATGGTTGCGACGCGGGCCCCTCCTTGTCGCAGGTGTCCTTCCAGTCTCTGAAGCTGGCGCAGCTCTCTCAGAGCGAAGTGATGGGCCGTGACGACATGCACTCGGACGGAACGAGGATGCGGCGCGCAACCCCTCACGCCATCGACATTCGGTGCGTGGCCCTCCACCTCGCCAGAGGGCTGGAACACTTGCACGCCCGCGGCTTGGCCCACCTGGATGTGAAGCCGCGCAACATCCTCGTCGGCTATTCAAGGCCGCTCTGCGACCGCGCAGGGCACTTCCTGCCGTTCGTCGCCGGCTTGACGGGACTGCCGTCCACCGATGCATTGGCGGGAGCCGGCAAGTCTGGCTCTGCCGCCCCAGTGTTCAAGCTTGCAGACCTCGGCCGGTGCGCCAGATGGAATGACGACCGATCGCGAGACGGAGACTCCGACTACATCGCTCCGGAGACCCTCAACCCGGTCCCCGGGCAGGACCGTCGGCCTGCCGACATTTTCGCGCTTGGTCTGATCATGCTGGAAATGCTCTCTGGTGAGCCCCTGCCACGCAGTGGCTCGGCCTACACTGCCCTGAGGAGAACCAAGAACGGGGCCGCTCTGGCGCTGCAGGCCGCTCGGGAGAGGTGGGAAGCGGACCACAGGAGCCAACCCTCCTCATTGGGGACGACGGCGAGCGTGCTTGGGATGTCACCTCGAGCACAAGGCCGCGCCTCTGGCGTGGAGGCTCGGGGGGCATGGCCGGGCGATTTGGCAGACGTCGCGGCAACCTGTCTGCGACTTGACCCGACAAGCCGTCCAACGGCCGCTCAGCTGGCATCGCACGGCGCGGTCGCCTGCGCTGGCCGACAACTGCGGCGACTGTTCCCTGAAGACCAAGCGCCTTGCCACGCGGCAGAATCGTCTGCTGGGCCGTCCACTCCGTGGCAGCCGCGGCATCTCGGCGCTGCAGAGGGGCCGGGCTCTCAGCGCGCGGTGTGGACAGACCGCACGATCGCCGGCCGGCAGTCCCTTGGGTCAGATTCGGTTGCCAGCTTCGAGAGCACAGCGGGCCGCCAAGCTAGAGGCGAGCCACGGTACTCGGCAAGCCTGGGTGGCTCACGCATCAGCTTTGCCGCTGCCGAAGCGTCATCGCCCTTCCCCGCATCCCCTGGAAGCGTGCAAGCGGGGCGCTCAGCGCCCGCCTCTCCAGCCGCAGCGCACGCACCTCGCCACCGGTCTGCGCTCCCACCGGCCGGCGTGCTGAAAAAAGTTGTGGACACGGCGGAGCATGCTGCGAAGGTGTGACTGCAATTTTTGCAAGCCTGAGACTGGCATCTGGCGCGTGCGCGAGCCCAAGCTAAATGACCTGCCCGAGCCTCGACAGCGCAAACAAAGACATTCGAAACTGCCGTGAAACCGCCGCTCTCGATCGAATGCCTTGCGCCCGGCTCCCGCACCTCCCCAACCGCCCGAAGCTGGCGAGGCCGGCGGGACCGGCCAGGCTTCAGCCAAGGGAATGCGAAACTTGCAAAGCCTCTCAGCCCCAAGGGCGCCGCAGACCAGCATGCGGGGCTTGCGAGGGGCAGTCGGGTTCGTCATGGCCTGGTGCGCGATGTCCGCAAACGCCGCCTCCGGCCCGCCCGAGCCGGTCTGCCCTGACTTCGCCCAAGGAAGCAGCCCCAGAGTTCAGGAAACGTGCGTTTTGGCCTCTGGAGACTGGAGCTTCGGCTCGCTCAGCATCGACGCCGGTGCAACGCTCACGGTGGCGCTGCCGGCAAAGCTCAAAATTTCGAACAGTCTGACGGTCGCCGGAATCCTGACGGGCTCGGGACAACAGGCCTCGCTCGAAATCAGCGCAACAAAGTTGACCGTAGAAAGTGCCGGTGTGCTCTCCGTGGACGGCCGAGGCTACGTGCAGAACCAGCGCCACGCGTCGTGCGGCTCCGGGCCCGCGCGCTGGGGCGGGTTCCACGGCGGCGGGCCGGCCGGAAAGGCCTGCGGCGACTACGAGTGGCCCACCCTCGCCGGCGCCGGCGGAACGCCGGGCACGGGAGCCGGCGGCACGGGCGGCGGGTCCCTGATCATCCTCTGCAACGCGTCCGCATCCAGCGAGGTGAGCATCAACGGGACCGTGTCCGCGCGGGGCACCACCGGGGGCGGCACAGGGAGCTACGCCTACGCGGGCGGGGCCGGCGCGGGCGGCTCGATCCTGATCGTGGCCTCGCGGATGTCGGGCTGGGGCACCGTGTCGGCGGACGGCGGCGACGCCCGGACCGGGAACCCAGTGAGCTTCTCCGGGTACGCCGGCTCCGGTGGCCGAGTCGCGCTGCACATCAGCGGCTCCCGCGCGGCCGACTTTCACGGGGCGGTCACCGCCAGGTCCGGGGCGCCTGCCGGAGACGCGGGCCTGCCTGGAGGCCCTGGGAGTGTCTTCTGGTGCGAGCTGGCCGGATCGGCAGCCGGGCCGGACGACGAAACGAACCCGTTCAGGTGCGCGCTGCGCCGGCTCGAGGTGGACAACAGCAACTTCGCCACGCCGGCGACGATGCACTCCCAGATCGTCCCCGTCGCCCCCGGCCGCACCCGCTTCGAGGTGGACGAGCTGCACCTCGGGCGGACCGCGCGCCTGTCTCTCGCACCCCTGGATGCATTCGACCCCACCGACTCGCCAGACGTGCGGTCGCTGCTCACGATCGGGGCCGTGACCAGCGCGCCGGGCACGGGCTCCCCGGCGATCCACGTCCAGGGCGGCACCACTCTCACGTTCGCCGGCGTGGCCGCCGCCGCGGTGCAGACCGGCCTCGCCACGTCGGTCGTGCGGCCCGACGACTTGGACGGCGGCGCCGTCACTCTGCAGACGCGCAGCACGGTGATGCAGCCCCTCGAGGTGTCAGCGGCCTCCATCACGGTTCACGAGCACGGCCGCGCAGTGCTGCCCCCCACGGTGGTGGTGCGAGGCGCATCGCTGGTGGTGGACGGGGAGCTGGTGGGCATGCGCAGTCTGCTCCTGGACACGGGATCCTCAGCGACGCTGTCCAAGCTCGGGGGCATCTGGGTGAACGACACTGCCTTGGGCGCAGCTGGCGAGTCGTGGGCGCAGTGGGCGTGCGAGTCGGACCTCGTGCCGGCCTGCGCCTCGCGCGGCCAGCTCCGCGCCTCGGGCGATGCTCGGGGGCGGTACGGCCTGGCCCGCCTGCGCATGGTGGGCGACGCCACTCTGGAGCTGACGGAGGGCGTGACGGCCCTGGGCGCAGCGGAGCTGTGGGTCGAGGACACAGCCAGTCTGACGCTGCCGGAGCTGCCAGCGCAGCAGTTCCGCCTCCTCGCACGCGACTCGCTCACGGTGGCGACGGGCGCCGCCATCACGGCCGACGGCCGAGGCTACGTGCAGAACCAGCGCCACGCGTCGTGCGGCTCCGGGCCCGCGCGCTGGGGCGGGTTCCACGGCGGCGGGCCGGCCGGAAAGGCCTGCGGCGACTACGAGTGGCCCACCCTCGCCGGCGCCGGCGGAACGCCGGGCACGGGAGCCGGCGGCACGGGCGGCGGGTCCCTGATCATCCTCTGCAACGCGTCCGCCTCCAGCGAGGTGAGCATCAACGGGACCGTGTCCGCGCGGGGCACCACCGGGGGCGGCACAGGGAGCTACGCCTACGCGGGCGGGGCCGGCGCGGGCGGCTCGATCCTGATCGTGGCGTCGCGGATGTCGGGCTGGGGCACCGTGTCGGCGGACGGCGGCGACGCCCGGACCGGGAACCCAGTGAGCTTCTCCGGGTACGCCGGCTCCGGTGGCCGAGTCGCGCTGCACATCAGCGGCTCCCGCGCGGCCGACTTTCACGGGGCGGTCACCGCCAGGTCCGGGGCGCCTGCCGGAGACGCGGGCCTGCCTGGAGGCCCTGGGAGTGTCTTCTGGTGCGAGCTGGCCGGATCGGCAGCCGGGCCGGACGACGAAACGAACCCGTTCAGGTGCGCGCTGCGCCGGCTCGAGGTGGACAACAGCAACTTCGCCACGCCGGCGACGATGCACTCCCAGATCGTCCCCGTCGCCCCCGGCCGCACCCGCTTCGAGGTGGACGAGCTGCACCTCGGGCGGACCGCGCGCCTGTCTCTCGCACCCCTGGATGCATTCGACCCCACCGACTCGCCAGACGTGCGGTCGCTGCTCACGATCGGGGCCGTGACCAGCGCGCCGGGCACGGGCTCCCCGGCGATCCACGTCCAGGGCGGCACCACTCTCACGTTCGCCGGCGTGGCCGCCGCCGCGGTGCAGACCGGCCTCGCCACGTCGGTCGTGCGGCCCGACGACTTGGACGGCGGCGCCGTCACTCTGCAGATGCGCAGCACGGTGATGCAGCCCCTCGAGGTGTCGGCGGCCTCCATCACGGTTCACGAGCACGGCCGCGCAGTGCTGCCCCCCACGGTGGTGGTGCGAGGCGCATCGCTGGTGGTGGACGGGGAGCTGGTGGGCATGCGCAGTCTGCTCCTGGACACGGGATCCTCAGCGACGCTGTCCAAGCTCGGGGGCATCTGGGTGAACGACACTGCCTGGGCGCAGCTGGCGAGTCGTGGGCGCAGTGGGCGTGCGAGTCGGACCTCGTGCCGGCCTGCGCCTCGCGCGGCCAGCTCCGCGCCTCGGGCGATGCTCGGGGGCGGTACGGCCTGGCCCGCCTGCGCATGGTGGGCGACGCCACTCTGGAGCTGACGGAGGGCGTGACGGCCCTGGGCGCAGCGGAGCTGTGGGTCGAGGACACAGCCAGCCTGACGCTGCCGGAGCTGCCAGCGCAGCAGTTCCGCCTCCTCGCACGCGACTCGCTCACGGTGGCGACGGGCGCCGCCATCACGGCCGACGGCCGAGGCTACGTGCAGAACCAGCGCCACGCGTCGTGCGGCTCCGGGCCCGCGCGCTGGGGCGGGTTCCACGGCGGCGGGCCGGCCGGAAAGGCCTGCGGCGACTACGAGTGGCCCACCCTCGCCGGCGCCGGCGGAACGCCGGGCACGGGAGCCGGCGGCACGGGCGGCGGGTCCCTGATCATCCTCTGCAACGCGTCCGCCTCCAGCGAGGTGAGCATCAACGGGACCGTGTCCGCGCGGGGCACCACCGGGGGCGGCACAGGGAGCTACGCCTACGCGGGCGGGGCCGGCGCGGGCGGCTCGATCCTGATCGTGGCGTCGCGGATGTCGGGCTGGGGCACCGTGTCGGCGGACGGCGGCGACGCCCGGACCGGGAACCCAGTGAGCTTCTCCGGGTACGCCGGCTCCGGTGGCCGAGTCGCGCTGCACATCAGCGGCTCCCGCGCGGCCGACTTTCACGGGGCGGTCACCGCCAGGTCCGGGGCGCCTGCCGGAGACGCGGGGCCTGCCTGGAGGCCCTGGGAGTGTCTTCTGGTGCGAGCTGGCCGGATCGGCAGCCGGGCCGGACGACGAAACGAACCCGTTCAGGTGCGCGCTGCGCCGGCTCGAGGTGGACAACAGCAACTTCGCCACGCCGGCGACGATGCACTCCCAGATCGTCCCCGTCGCCCCCGGCCGCACCCGCTTCGAGGTGGACGAGCTGCACCTCGGGCGGACCGCGCGCCTGTCTCTCGCACCCCTGGATGCATTCGACCCCACCGACTCGCCAGACGTGCGGTCGCTGCTCACGATCGGGGCCGTGACCAGCGCGCCGGGCACGGGCTCCCCGGCGATCCACGTCCAGGGCGGCACCACTCTCACGTTCGCCGGCGTGGCCGCCGCCGCGGTGCAGACCGGCCTCGCCACGTCGGTCGTGCGGCCCGACGACTTGGACGGCGGCGCCGTCACTCTGCAGACGCGCAGCACGGTGATGCAGCCCCTCGAGGTGTCGGCGGCCTCCATCACGGTTCACGAGCACGGCCGCGCGGTGCTGCCCCCCACGGTGGTGGTGCGAGGCGCGTCGCTAGTGGTGGACGGGGAGCTGGTGGGCATGCGCAGTCTGCTCCTGGACACGGGATCCTCAGCGACGCTGTCCAAGCTCGGGGGCATCTGGGTGAACGACACTGCCCTGGGCGCAGCTGGCGAGTCGTGGGCGCAGTGGGCGTGCGAGTCGGACCTCGTGCCGGCCTGCGCCTCGCGCGGCCAGCTCCGCGCCTCGGGCGATGCTCGGGGGCGGTACGGCCTGGCCCGCCTGCGCATGGTGGGCGACGCCACTCTGGAGCTGACGGAGGGCGTGACGGCCCTGGGCGCAGCGGAGCTGTGGGTCGAGGACACAGCCAGCCTGACGCTGCCGGAGCTGCCAGCGCAGCAGTTCCGCCTCCTCGCACGCGACTCGCTCACGGTGGCGACGGGCGCCGCCATCACGGCCGACGGCCGAGGCTACGTGCAGAACCAGCGCCACGCGTCGTGCGGCTCCGGGCCCGCGCGCTGGGGCGGGTTCCACGGCGGCGGGCCGGCCGGAAAGGCCTGCGGCGACTACGAGTGGCCCACCCTCGCCGGCGCCGGCGGAACGCCGGGCACGGGAGCCGGCGGCACGGGCGGCGGGTCCCTGATCATCCTCTGCAACGCGTCCGCATCCAGCGAGGTGAGCATCAACGGGACCGTGTCCGCGCGGGGCACCACCGGGGGCGGCACAGGGAGCTACGCCTACGCGGGCGGGGCCGGCGCGGGCGGCTCGATCCTGATCGTGGCGTCGCGGATGTCGGGCTGGGGCACCGTGTCGGCGGACGGCGGCGACGCCCGGACCGGGAACCCAGTGAGCTTCTCCGGGTACGCCGGCTCCGGCGGCCGAGTCGCGCTGCACATCAGCGGCTCCCGCGCGGCCGACTTTCACGGGGCGGTCACCGCCAGGTCCGGGGCGCCTGCCGGAGACGCGGGCCTGCCTGGAGGCCCTGGGAGTGTCTTCTGGTGCGAGCTGGCCGGATCGGCAGCCGGGCCGGACGACGAAACGAACCCGTTCAGGTGCGCGCTGCGCCGGCTCGAGGTGGACAACAGCAACTTCGCCACGCCGGCGACGATGCACTCCCAGATCGTCCCCGTCGCCCCCGGCCGCACCCGCTTCGAGGTGGACGAGCTGCACCTCGGGCGGACCGCGCGCCTGTCTCTCGCACCCCTGGATGCATTCGACCCCACCGACTCGCCAGACGTGCGGTCGCTGCTCACGATCGGGGCCGTGACCAGCGCGCCGGGCACGGGCTCCCCGGTGGTCCACGTCCAGGGCGGCACCACTCTCACGTTCGCCGGCGTGGCCGCCGCCGCGGTGCAGACCGGCCTCGCCACGTCGGTCGTGCGGCCCGACGACTTGGACGGCGGCGCCGTCACTCTGCAGATGCGCAGCACGGTGATGCAGCCCCTCGAGGTGTCGGCGGCCTCCATCACGGTTCACGAGCACGGCCGCGCAGTGCTGCCCCCCACGGTGGTGGTGCGAGGCGCATCGCTAGTGGTGGACGGGGAGCTGGTGGGCATGCGCAGTCTGCTCCTGGACACGGGATCCTCAGCGACGCTGTCCAAGCTCGGGGGCATCTGGGTGAACGACACTGCCTTGGGCGCAGCTGGCGAGTCGTGGGCGCAGTGGGCGTGCGAGTCGGACCTCGTGCCGGCCTGCGCCTCGCGCGGCCAGCTCCGCGCCTCGGGCGATGCTCGGGGGCGGTACGGCCTGGCCCGCCTGCGCATGGTGGGCGACGCCACTCTGGAGCTGACGGAGGGCGTGACGGCCCTGGGCGCAGCGGAGCTGTGGGTCGAGGACACAGCCAGCCTGACGCTGCCGGAGCTGCCAGCGCAGCAGTTCCGCCTCCTCGCACGCGACTCGCTCACGGTGGCGACGGGCGCCGCCATCACGGCCGACGGCCGAGGCTACGTGCAGAACCAGCGCCACGCGTCGTGCGGCTCCGGGCCCGCGCGCTGGGGCGGGTTCCACGGCGGCGGGCCGGCCGGAAAGGCCTGCGGCGACTACGAGTGGCCCACCCTCGCCGGCGCCGGCGGAACGCCGGGCACGGGAGCCGGCGGCACGGGCGGCGGGTCCCTGATCATCCTCTGCAACGCGTCCGCATCCAGCGAGGTGAGCATCAACGGGACCGTGTCCGCGCGGGGCACCACCGGGGGCGGCACAGGGAACTACGCCTACGCGGGCGGGGCCGGCGCGGGCGGCTCGATCCTGATCGTGGCGTCGCGGATGTCGGGCTGGGGCACCGTGTCGGCGGACGGCGGCGACGCCCGGACCGGGAACCCAGTGGGCTACTCGGGGTACGCCGGCTCCGGTGGCCGAGTCGCGCTGCATGTCGGTGTTGATTTCTGGCAGGGGCAGACGACTGCTTGCTCGGGGAAGCCTGCCCAGGACTCAGGGGCTGCGCCTGGAACGATTTTCCGTTGCCAGGGCGTTGGATGTGTTGAATCAAGTGCTTCTGGCAAGAACTCCAGCAGGACTGTCGTTGTCGACGCGTGCGGTGTTCAGCCGACGGGAGCAGCGCAAATTGGCAGCGGACTGCGCGCTGCGGAGGACTTGGACGCACTGTTCTTGATTCGAAACGGCCATGCGAGTGTCCGGACCACAGCTGACGCTGCACGCGTCCCTTCTGTCCAGCTCCGCTTGCGAGCTATCGAAGGCGATAACTCTGGGACCTTATTTGTGTATTTGAATACGTCCGTCGCGGTCCTTGGCAAGGCGTCCGGGTGGGCGCCTGGGCGTGAGACAACCTTGGTCCGGTACGATGATGACGGCCAACGCACCGTGTTCAGGCAACAGCGCGTGCTCACGGCGCCGGCAGAACTATTCTACGCCGACATGAACATTGCCGCGGGAGGCACGTTGTTCCTGCCCACGGTCACTGCAGTCTGCAACATTTCTTTGACAATTGAGGGCCAGGTCTATGGAGCTGAAACTCTCAAGGTGTGCCAAAACGACCGCACTTCGGCGGCCATCGCCGTGACGGGGTGCAAAGACGCCTCGGCAAACAATTTCAACAGCGCAGCTTTGCATGCCGACAACTCCGTGTGCGCCTACGGCGGCGTGCGAGGCTGTACGTACCCAGTGGCCGCAAATTTCAACCCCCTTGCGCAAATCAACGACGGGTCATGCCAGCTGCCGGCGGGACTCGTGGTCGGATGCCCGTACTCTGCTGCTAACGCTTTTGTGCATGGGGCGCTGGACGACGGCTCTTGCGAGTTTCCAGACTTTGCAGCGCTCCAGGCCCGGGTGCTCCGCCTCGAGCGGGACCTTGCGCTCACCCGCGCAGCCATCAATCAGTCCTTCTCGGACCTGCGATCGGAGCGGCAGGCGTCTGCGCAGTGCAGGGCAGACGCCCGGGCGCAAGCGGCGGCACTTTCCCTGCAATTGGCCGACGCAAGGGCGCTTGCCGCGACGCTCAGCCGAGTCTGCGGCAAAGATGGCGTCAGTGCTGCGCAAGAGTTGGCAGTGGCGGAGACTCGCATCGCGGCTCTCGAGCGCAACCACTCCAGCTTGGTACAAGCTCACACCGAGACGCTGGCGGCCGCCCAAGCATGTGACGCCAACAAGACAGCGCTGCAAGGCCGGCTTGCCAGCCTTGAGACGCAACTCGCAAACAAGGAGGCCGCCTTGGCAGCAGAGTCAAAACGAGCCAATGCCGCCGAAGCTCTCGCGGCCACCCGAAACGGCACGATATCCGAGCTGGAGCAGCAGGCCATCATTTCTGCTGGAAACCTGAGCGTGCTTCGAACCCACTTGCGAGATGCCCAGGGCGTGATTGCGATGCAAAACTCTGTCATCGCGGCGCAAAGCGCAAACGGATCGGAACTGGTCGCCCTTCTGGGCAACTTGACTTTGCGCCTTGCCAACGAGGTGCAGCGGGCAGAGGCCGCTGAGGAGGTGGCCATGCTCCGCAAGGGCCAGTTGGACGCAGCAGCCAGCCGTGCTGCTTCCTACGAGGCAAGCATACAACAACTACTGAACCGGTCTCATGGCTTTGAGGCGCAGCTGAATGCCACCAAGCAGCAACTAGCAATTCAGGGGTCCAAGTGCGGAGCAGCACTGGCAGATTCTCCCGCAGACCCATGCCCACCATCTGGCCAGGTCAATTGCTCCACTCTGGCGGAGCCAGGAAGTGCGTGCGTCGTCAGCGCGGAGTGCGCGAGCGGCATCTGCGGTGCCGGGGTTTGCGCAGTCCCATCCTGTGCCGATGGCATCCGGCAAGGCAGCGTTGGCATGTCTCACTTCGAGTCTGACACCGACTGCGGCGGCACTTGCGGGGGCTGCCCCGAGGCTAGCCGCTGCACATCAGCAAGCGACTGCGCAGCTGGGCTGCTCTGCTTCCAGGGCGAGTGCCGCGTCGATCCGCTGGCTGGACTCGAGGGCGGCGACCTCAACGGCACAGCAGACGGAACAGGGTTCAACACGGGCATTGATCCCGCAGCTACGGACATCGACGCCTTTTCGCCATGCCTGCGCTCGGACCAGTGCCGGTCGCTTGTCTGCGATGCTGTGAGCAGCAGCCGACTGGTTGCAGGTGCGCGTGTCGCCCTCACCGGCGTTTCTGCTGGACTTTGCGCACCGCCTTCTCTGTCTGATGGCGTGCGAAACGGCGACGAACCGTGCACAGACCGGCCACCAGGCAAGCGGCAGTGTGCAGAAGGCGAGTCATGCGTCGCGGCTGCCGACTGCGCGACAGGAGGGGCATGCGCAGGAGGCGTGTGCCAGCCGCCCACCTGCCAGGACCGAGTCTGGAACCCTCTTGCTGAAACTGACACAGACTGCGGCTCGGCTGGCGCTTCGGAGAGCTCGAAGGCCAGCGGTTGTGGCAAGTGCAGAGTCGGCGCGAGATGCGACTCTGCGGACGATTGCGAGACTGGGGAGTGCCTCGACGGACGGTGCGCCGCACCGCCGTCGTGCACTAACGGGATTCTGGACGGCAATGAGACTTGTGTTGACGGCGGAGGCGCGACTTGCCCGCCTTGCGCGCCGCTTGCCCGCTGCTCGCGTGACCGAGACTGCGACTCTGGCCACTGCAGCACATCCGCGAGCGTCTGCGAGCGCCCGACTTGCTTTGACGGCCGTCAGAATGGTGGGGAGGCCGGAATCGACTGCGGGGGATCTTCGGGATGCAGCCGTTGCTCGGTGGGAAGCCCTTGCTCGCGAGGATCCGACTGTGTCTCCAAGTCGTGCACCGCGGGCTTTTGCGCTGCGCCGTCGTGCTCTGATGGAATTGCGCAGGCGGATGAGGCTCCGGGCGGAGACTGCGGGGGTGGGAGGTGCGCCTTGTGCGGGCCTGGCGTGTCTTGTTCGTCGTCATCCCAGTGCACTGGCCAGTGCATCAGCGGCGTGTGTCAGGCTCCGAGGTGCGACAACGGACTGCTCGATGGATCCGAACAGGACGTGGACTGCGGTCCCCCTTCATCCGGGTGTCAGCTGTGCCTTCCGGGAGAGCGGTGCACAAGCGGCTCTGCTTGCCTGGGTGGCCAGTGCGTTTCGGGTCGGTGCGCGTCCCTGACCCCAGACACGATCCGCAACCTGACCATCGCCGTGGGTGGCGGGTCGAGTGCTGGGGCGGTCCCCGACTTGGGTGCCAGCACTGGCCGCAGTCAGGTATGCCCGCTGGGAAACGGAACATGCGGCGGCCTTTGCGGCCCATGCCCTGCTGGAACCAGGTGCCAGGCCTCCAGCGACTGTGCCGAGGGGCTGCGCTGCTCTGCCAGCCAGTGCACCGTGTCGTGCGAGGGTCGGTGCGGCGAATCGGGGTGTGCGCAGTGCCAGCCCGGGCAGACGGCCAAATCCGCCGCCGCATGCGTCTCCGGTATGTGGAGCGCAGCGACCGGTAGATGCCTGTCGCCGTCTCACTGCAGCAATGGGCGGCACGATCCGGATGATGGTGAGACAGATGTCGACTTCGGAGGTCGCTGCGGGGCTCTGAAGGCATCCGGCAGCGCCTGCCGGTCTTCCGTGCAGTGCGCGACAGGGTTCTGCAACCCCGGGACTGCAACATGCAGCAGCCAACATTGTGCGGACGGCGTGCTCTCCGGCGACGAGACGTGCGTTGACGGCGGTGGCTCGTGCCCCAAGGGATGCTCCCCAGGAAGCGCATGCCTGGTGAGCAATGATTGCCGCGAGCCAGGGTCAGAGTGCTCCCAGGCCCGATGCACGCTGCCGCGCAACTGCAGCAACGGGCACCTTGACCCTGGAGAGCTGGCCGTGGACGTTGGTCCTGCATGCGGCCCGACAGCCGTCGGAGGGGCATGCGCCATCGATTCCCAGTGTGCATCGGCCAAGTGCGTGTTCCTCTTCCCGACAGCTCCCCTCGGGGTCTGTGGTGCCGGGACGTGTTCCGACGGAATTTGGCAACGCGAGCGCGAGGCCGATGTGGACTGCGGGGCAGCCTGCGGTCGAAGCGCCTTGTGTCCTGTGTTTGCCCACTGCAGCGGATCCGGTGACTGCATGTCCGGCCGGTGCACGGCAGGGGTGTGCCAGCCATCGTCGTCCTGCCAGCCAGGGCAGTGTGGGGGCATCTGCCCGCCGTGCCCACTGGAGAGCAAGTGCTCGCTTGCCAGCGACTGCCTCAGCGGGCGCTGCGCATTCGGCCTGTGTGCGCCCGGTTCTGCCGACTCTGGTAGCGCCTCTTCGTCGCCCTCGTTGCCATCCTCGCTGAGCGGCGGCTCAGTCTCCTTGATAGGACCAGCAGGGGCTGGTGGCAGCTCTCTGCAGCAGTCAAGCTTCCTTGTGGACGAGTCGGCGGTGATGGAGGCTGGGGTGCCATTCGTGTCGGCCATGGCGCCAACGGAAGGTCCGGCAGGCGGGGGCAGCAGCGTCCGATTCTTCGGCGGGGAGTTTGCTGTGTCTGTCGCCGCAGTTTTCCGCTGCGTCGCGGTGAGCGCAGCCACCAGGCTGCGCATCACGGATACCGAAGTCGGGACTTGCCTGGCACCGCGGGACAGCTTTGTCGAGTGCCAGGTCCCGGTCCAGGGCCGTGGAGAGTCGATGCTGGCCCTCGAGTACTCCGCCGGCGGATCCGCCATCGGGCCGTGGGAGCGGGCGCAGGCATTCTACGTTGACACCGGCAGATACTACGTCACGGGCAGATCTGGAGTGCCCTCCGGGCTCCGAATCGCGCAGACTCCCGCCGTTTTCGTCCAGGGTGAGCCGCCCAGACCGGCAGCACGAGTAGAACTGGTCGACGACTTTGGGGACGTGGTGTCTGCCGACTCTGCGACAATTGTGCGGATGCATGTTGTGGGATCGGACGGCAGCATCCTGTCCGGCGGGCTTGGAGGGCGCACTGCGGGCGCATCCGAGCCATCAGATCCGCTGGCAGTGAGGGCTGAGGGCGGCGTGGCCGAGTTCGGCGACGTCATTGTCCGCATTGGAGGCTCGATGATTGGCGCAGGCCTTCGGGTCGTGTTTTCTGCCGACGGGTGCACTGGCACGGGCGCGGTGGGCGTGGCTGCGCAGCCGGTGATGGCTTTGGCCAGGCTTGCGGGCCTGCCTGCACCCCCACCGCCATGTCTGGTGCGGGACGTCACAGGGGCCTGCTGCAGCATCTCCGCACAGCTGGACGAGTGCGGCTCGTGCGTCGAACCTGGAGCCGCGCCGGTGCTTTCCTGCGGCATCCGCTTGGACTTGCCAGCCGTGGTCAAGGCGTCGGCAGCGCAGTCTGCGGAGCGGTGGCTGACGGCCCAGAGCGCGCTGCAGAGCGCCGAGGGCTCCCTGCGCCGGGTTCTCGGCTATCGCGTGGATTCTTTCAGCAGCAGCGCAGTTTTCGGCGCCGGGACAAGCGGTGGCATCGCAATCGACCTCGCAGCGCCGCGCTCGCAGGGCTCGCCCGGAACTGCCTTCAGCACGAGTCAGCTCGCACTCGGGCAGCAGGTAACCCTGAGCATTGTGATCCCGCCTCCAGCTCAAGGCTGGACAGCGGCTGGAGCCCTCAGCCGCAGGAACACCGAATTGCGGCTGCGGGAAGCGTCGTGGAACGCATCGTCGCCCCTCTACAGCTCCGACGCGGCGATTTTCGCGGCTCCAGACATTGGCCAGCCCGCTGCGGCGTTGACGCCCCAGCTCGTCTGTCTTGGACTGTGCGTTCCGGGGTCCGCTTGCCCTGACTGCACGTCGGACCCAGTTGGCTTCACGACCAACTCCTCGCTGGCCGAGGCGAACTGCAGCGCTACTTCCGGCAGCCAATCAGCTGATCCTGGGCGGCCGGGCGGCGGAGGCCAGGACCCTGGGTCCCAAGACGCCGCCTCGAGCGTTTTACCGGTTGTGACGTCTGCCGACGAGGCCCTTGCATTGCTGCATGCGGCCATCGTTGCTCTGGGAGTCGTGCTGGCGATGGTGCAAGGCCTGGTTGACACTGGGCGAGCCGTGTGTGGCAGGTCTGCACTGCACGCAGGCCCTGGCTCTGCAATCGCGCACCTTTTTCCCGCAGTGGCAGCGGTGGGAATGGGCGTTCTGGACCTCGCCGAGCACGGGCACTTCGCCCTGGCGCTTTCACAGCTCCATGCGCACGCGCCTGCCGTGGTGCGGCGCACCAGCGAGCTCATGGTGTCGACGACCGGCCTCCTCCCAGGAGCCTGGGCAGTCTTCCAACCGATTCTTGGGCTCGACACCAGCGTGCCCGACGGCTTCGACCAAGTGGAGCCGACTGCCATCTCCGTGCTACGGACGCCGCTGTCGATCCCTGCAAGCGACATGGTGACGCTTGCAGCCGCGACGCTCGTGGCCGCCCAGCTCGTGGTGTTTGCGGTGTACGCTGTGCTTGCCGTCGTGGCAGTTCCCCGGAAGTCGGCCGCAACTTCAGCCCGCACTGACAGGACAGCCGGAGGTCGAGGGCGAGGCAGCAGCTCGTCGGCCTTGTCGCTTGCCCGCCCAGGCCTCGAGGACCGGGAGACGGAAACTCCCGGTTTCTCGGGCGCGGTTGCACTCGTGCACAGGGCTGGCACCGCGATGGTCACCATCGCGCTCGTGTTTTTCGGGACATTCACCCTCATCGCGCTGAATGACATCAACACGCCGTCTTCGCAAGACGGCGAGGACGGCAGCCGGCGAACGGCAGGGTGGGTTGGGCTCCTTGTTGTGTCCGTAGGCTTCACAGCTCTGGAGGCGAGCCTGACCCTGCTCCGCCAGCCGCTTGCGTGGTGCCCGGGACCTTGCGGTCGCATGGGCCTTGGCGCAGATGTCTCCGCTGCCGTTGCGTCGCCGCATTTGGTGCACGCTTACGAGGGCCGCGGGGCCAGGCTGGTGGACCCCACAGGGCGAGCGAGCCACGAGGCTGCTAGCGGGCGCGCGTGGCTGCTGGCCAAGCATGTGGACCGAATCCTGACCGCAGTGGTCCTAGTCTGGCTTGCACCGAGGCCTGGAGCGCAGGCCGGCGCCTTCATGGCCAAGCAAGTGCTGCTGTTGACCGCGTTGCTGGCGCTCCGCCCGACCCGCTCGTCTTCGGCGTGGGGAGCGGAGCTGCTAGTGACTGGCACACGAGTGGCAACGCTTCTGCTTTGCCTCGCGTTTGTGGCCCCGCTCCGCATCGAGGACATCGAGCTGAGCAAGTCACTTGGGACCGCGGTGGTTGCCATCCAGATCCTCGTGGCACTGATGCTGGTTGCATTCGTGGCCGTCCGCTCGCCTCCGGTTGCTCGGCTGGTCAGCCGATGCTGCCCTGCCGGGTCGGCCACCGCCGGCACGAGGTCCGAACGCTCCGCCAAGCAGCCAAGCCTGCGCTTCGCGGCGACCCAACGAGGCGTGCCAAAAAAGGCCAGAGGAGCTCGCACTGGTGGCCAGGCTCAAGCGAGTCTGAGCAGCCCTCAGTCAGGCCTCAGCATGCACAGCAACCCCATGAGCAGCCTCCCCGCGTCTCCCGACCAGGTGCGCACGCAAGTGGAGTCCCTCCTCACCCGGACAGCCTTTTCGCCCCTGAACGCAGATTCGGCCAGCCGTTCTCACGAGCGAGACCTGCTGCCGCGGGAGGACATTGCCGACGGCTCCAGAGGTGAAACTGCCGAGATGGAGTGCGGCCGGGAACCTTCCGACATGCTGGACAAGGATGCAGCTGATGCAGCCTGTCGCGCGGGGCGGCAGGAGCGGCGCCGCCCTGCAGACAACCCGATGCTCTCCCCCAGGAAGCTGGTCGGGAAGGCACCATGAACTGTCTCGGCTGAAGCGGCCAGGCAATTGCAAGCGCAATCTGCCTTGGCAAACAAGCCCCCCTAGGCATAGAAGGCTGCTGTTGCAAAGCAAGCGCTCCGGGTTCGCATTAGCGGTCGTGGTTGCGTTTGCGTGGCAGCATCAATCGATTGCCGCTCGGACTATGAGCCACGAATCCGACACACAAACCTGCGGTATTCGCTCAACCCTGCAAACTTGGTTGCGACCCAAGCGCCGCACATTCCCTGCCGCTCGAGAGCATCGCGCAGCCCCCTTCGGCAGGCCTCTTGAGAATGGCAGCATCTGGGTCCGAGCACTGCTTGTCTGGGTACCGGGGGCCTTTTCGTGCAGACTTGCTCCGAGGCAAGGTTGCGCTCGTGACTGGCGGGGGCTCCGGCATCGGATTCCGCATCGCGGAGCTGCTCCTTCGGCACGGGGCGTCCGTAGCAATTGCGAGCCGCAGTGTATCTCGCGTCCAGCGTGCAGCCGACTCCCTGCGCGCAGGCACGGGGGGGGACGTGGAAGCGTTCCAGTGCGATGTCCGCTCTCGAGAAGCCACCGACCGCGTTGTCAGCTCCGTCGTCTCAACGTTCTCGCGCCTCGACATTCTTGTGAACTGCGCGGCAGGGAACTTCCTGTCCCCGGCTGCGCACCTGTCCGAGAACGCGTTCAAGACCGTGGTGGAGATTGACCTAGTTGGGACGTTCAACTGCTGCGTTTCGGCCTACTCCAGCTGGATGCAAGAGCACGGCGGGGCGATCGTCAACATAAGCGCTACGCTGCAGTACCGCGGGGACCCGTTGCAGGCTCACGCAGGCGCGGCAAAGGCGGGAATCGACGCGTTGTGTCGCCACCTTGCTCGGGAGTGGGGCAGGGACGGCGTGAGGATCAACAACGTCGCCCCGGGCCCTGTTGACGACACCGAAGGCCTTCGTCGGCTTGGGGGGTTCCTGCCAGAGGCCTCTCAGCGAAAGGCCAAGGCGCGAGTTCCGCTGGGGCGGTTTGCCAAGCGCAGGGAGATCGCGGAGGCCTGTCTGTTCTTGGCGAGCGACGACGCGGCAGGCTACGTAACGGGCCACTCGTTCGTGGTGGACGGGGGGGCCTGGCTCGGAGGGCTCGTCGACACCATGATGGACGAGGTCGCGGCTGGGCACCGCCCCTCTCGTCTTTGACAAGCAGGCTGTCACTGGCCCACGGGAGGGGAATGGCAGGGCTTCCTTGCCTGCCCGTTTGCGTGTGGACGAGTGTTTGCGATGTGTGAAGGCCAAGGCACAGAAAAGCTCACTCTGGATAGCGTTCCAGCAAGTGGTCCGCACGCACAGCCTCTGTCACGAACCGATCAACCCATTCTTACACTTACCGTCCTTTTCCTCCCCCGCTCCCCCCCGCCCAGCGGCAGGAGGGAGGGTCAACGTTCGCGGCGGCGGCGCTGCGGCAGCGCTTGCCAACCGCCCCTCCCCCCCGCCACTCCCACCCCCGCTTTCCCCGGGCCAAAGAGCCGCTCACTGTCCCACAGACTCACCTCTCCGACACGGGGCGGGCTCGCAGTGGAGCTGCCCTGTGCACCGGTGATGGCATCCCCGGGCGGCTCAAGACGACGTTGAGCAGCGCTTGGCGACGTCCTCGGCGAAGCGCAGGCTGCAGAGCGACTCCGACGCGCTCGAATGCAGCGGGTTGAGGTTGACAATCATCGCGGCGCGGGCCCCGCGCGTGAGCGAAGGCTGGAGGAGCCTGGTCAGCGTCGAGTCACGGAAGGGCACGTGCGCCTCCCCGCCCCGCCCAGCGCTCGACTTGGACAGCGAAGCACTGCTGCCGCCGCTGCCGCCGCTGCGACTGCCTGCGGGGTCGCCCGAGCCCTGGCGGCGGTTGCCTTGGCCGCTGGCGCTGCGCGGGCGCGCGGCCCTGCGCTGGTCGTTGGCGCCCATGGCGCGGAGGACAGACCCCAGCACGGTCAGGCTCTTGTTGATGGCAGTCGCCTCTCGCTTCAGCTGGGCGTCGTCGGCAGCGCCGCTGCGCAAAATGCGCTCCGATCCGGCCAGGTCCACGAGGTTGAGGACCCCAGAGCGGGACAGGCCCGACTCCGCGTGCGAGCAGGCGATGCGCAGCGTGAAGACCGAGTGGCTCCTGGATGACGTGGCGTTCATCGCCGTCGAGGCGGTGCTGCGAACCGCAGCTGCCGCAGTCAGCAGCTCGAACACGGCCGCCTCCGACTCCACCACCATGGCCCGCTGGCCCACCACCCGCAGCGTTCCGTCCTGTGCAGTACGGATGGCAAGGGCGTCCGTGGGCGAAGGGGTGCCCCCCGCGGGGCCAGAGGACGCCCCGGCAGCGCCGCGCGAAGCCTTCCTGGCGATGCCCCCGGCAGAGCTGCCCGAGCCGCTCGCGGACCTCACAGCAGCAGGAGGGGCGCCACTGGTGGTGGAGGTGGTGGTGGTGGTCGTGGCCGCGTCTGCTGCCGCGGATGCGCAGTCGCTTCCGCTGCTGGCCTGCTTCGAGTGCTTCGGCACCGGCGCGCTGCCGATGCCTGCCCGGGCGAGCAAGTCGTAGACGTCGTCCAGATACACCTCGAGGAACTCGGCGCGCACATCGGTCGTCCAGCCGTGGTCGCGGAGCGTGGCGGCGCGCGAGAAGACAGACGTGACGGCCCTGGGGATGACGCCCGACTCGCCAGTCACGCGCACGTCCGAGCCCTCCGCAGCCTCGGCGGGCGCCGTCTGGCCGAGCATGGTGTGCGTCTTGCCGGCGCCTGTTTGGCCGTAGGCAAAGATGCAAACCCGCTTGCCGTCCACCGCGCTGTTCACCAGCCCGTCCAGCTCGTTGAACACGTCCTCCTGGCCGGCCTGGGGCCCGAACACGCGCTGGAACGAGAAGTCCGTCTTCTTGCCCTCGGAGGCAACGCCGTAACCGCCGACGCCGGCGCCTGGCAGCTGCTGCACGCGGAGCATGCGCTCCTCGCCCGCGGCCTCGGCCGCAGGGAACTGAAACAGCGGCCCCGCCGATGCGGCTGCGGACGCTGCTGCGACGAGGGCGGCCTTGGAGGAGATCCCCGACCCGGCAGAGCCAGTGGAGCTCATCGAGCTGGCAGAGCCGGTTCGCTTCAGGCCGACGGCTGCGCCAGTGCGGCGGGCGGAGCCGTTGCTGCCGCTGCGGCCTGCCTTGGTCCGGCTGTTGCTGCGGCTTGAAGCGGCGCCCGACGATGCCTCGCCTGCCTCGGCCTCGGCCTCCTTCTCCGAGGCCAGCGCAGGGCGGACGCGGGCGAAAACGCGCACTGCGCCCTTGGCGTCCAGCAGCTGCTCCTCCACGCTGCGGCGCCGGGAGTCCACGGCCTCGAACCGCGAGCGCACCTCCGACGCCTCCGCCTCGGCCAGCTCGGCCCGCTCGCGCTCCGACTCGGCGCGGGCGGTCTCGGCCGCCAGGCGATCCTCCAGGCCGGCCACCTCGTCGGTTCGCGCCTTGAGCTCTGCCGAGAGGCGCTGCCCCTCGGCGGCCGAGCGCTCCAGCTGCGCTTCGAGGTCCTCGGCGGCCTCCTGCGCGGTCTCCAGGTCGGCTGAGGTCTCCATCTGGCGAGTGGTCATGGCTTCCAGCGCAGCGGTGCGCTCTGCAAGTGCTGCCTCAAGCGCCGCGATGCGATCGGCGGCCGCAGCGTCGGCGGCTGCCTTTGCCTCGCTGAGCCTGGCAGTGTCGGCAACGGCCTTCTCTGCTGCAGCCTGGCTGCTCTCCTTGAGGGCCGCAAGCTCCTCGGCGATGGCTGCGGCGCGCGCGGAGGCTGCCGCAGCTGCCTCCGCGGCTGCCGAGGCAGCGGCTTCGGCGGCTGTCCGGGCTTCAGCCTCGGCCTGCCTCGATGCCGCGGCTTCGGCAGCGGCCGCTTCGGCCTCGGCGGCACGCTTCGTTGCCGCTGCGGCCTCGGCCTCGGACGCTGCCGCCCTCTCCTGCGCTACGGCTGCGGCGGCTTCGGCCTCGGCCTGCCCCGCTTCGGCTGCGGCCTTGGCCGCCTCCGCCTCCTGCTGGGCGGCCTGGGCCGCATCCTCCGCCTCTGCGAGAGCCTCCTCCGCGCTCTTGGCCCGGACCATCGCGTTCTCCGCGGCGCGAGCCTGCTGGCCCCGCTGCGCCTCGAGCTGCGTCACCTGAGACGCCATGGTGGCCATGGCGATGGCATGGTCCGTTTCCAGCTGGGCCTTTTCCCGCTCCAGCCGGGACACGTCACCGCTGCCCCCCGTCGAGGTTGCGGCGAGGGTTTCGGAGAGGGTTTTGTTCTTGCGCCTCTCGGTGTGCAGCTGCTTGATCAGGTCTCTGAACTTGGCCGTGTCGTCGCTGGTGTAGCCCTCGAGCTCCGACGCGTCCCCACGCCGGCCCCCAGGGGTGCTTGCCCGTGCGGTGTGTGCGCCGGAGGCACTCGCTGGAGAGCCGGCGCTGAAGCTGAACTGGCGGGAACGAGCCCGCCCGCTGGGGGTCCGGGACATGGCACGCGGAATCCGGCTCGCCGGGATGCTGTCCGCACCAGGCCTGACCGAGCGTCCAGCGCCACCATGGACGGCGTCGCGGGGGGGTGCTCCATCGGCGGAAGGCCGCTGGGTGGCGTTCCGGGAGCGGGAGCGGGCACGCGCGGTGCCCACCGACATTGCCCGCCGAAAGCGCTGGCGTTTCTGGCTCGCGCTCTGCGGCGCCGCGGAAGGGAGATGGGCCTCCGCTTGGCTGTCCGACGGGTCCTCGTCGGTCTTGCGGCCTCGGCCGGCAGGGGTTCCGACCGGGGCAGGGCTGGCGGACGACGCGGCGGGCGTTGGGTCCGCATCCGGGCTCGCGGCCTCACCCCCCGGCTGCAAGGCTCTCAACAGGTGCAACAGGCATGAACAAGGCAACATTTTCAGGCTGGCTCGGTGCCGTTCTGGTGGAAGGCGCGCCGGGAGGGCGGCGCAAAACAAGCAGCGGGCAAGGTCGGTGGCAGCAAACCACTGAGCGCTGCCGGCGCCGTCCGCTGCCCGTCCTCCTCATCGCAGCGCGCGGCGCCAAGCGCGAGCGTCCCGGTGAAAACTCACCGATGCCATGGCGGCAGTGCTCGCCGCGGCCTTCTTGGATCGGCCCCTGCGCAGTGCGCGGACTGGCACTGAGTCGGAGACGCGCTCCGCTGGCTGGCGCACGGCGCGCTGCTGGCGCCTTGTGAGCTCCTTGTCAGTCACGGCCCCAGGCGCATCGTCGACCTTGCGATACAGCTTCATGAGGTTGAGGTTTGCGTCATGGTCAGCCCCTTGCTTGGGCAGGTGCAGCTTTGTCGGGGACTTGAGAGAGGCCATGGTGCGCCGGGAGCGAACTCAGGAGCAATTCCGTCGAGGGGCAGCAATGGCAGCTGCTGGGCAGCTAGATTGTACCTGTTGCCTGCGGGGCGGAGGGGCCTCGCGCGCCGTGCAGCGGCCGAGAGCCGTCTGCGAGTGCGCTCGGTGGCGGGCGCGACTCGAACTTGGTGGCTGCATTGCGACGCTCTGCCCTGCCCCCTCTGTCGCGGCAGCGAACATTTGCCCGACGCAATATTTCGGCGGGTTTCGGTCGCAGGAACCTGCACGCGTGGCACCTGCCAGCGAGAGCCAGGGCCAGTCTGCGACAGAGCGGATTCGGCCAAGGCACCACCCGCACACGGCAGGGCCGCGCGCGCGCTTCAGAGCCTGGCCGAGGCCAGTTTCCAACGCCCGTGGCGATGGCCAGCGCGACTTGCGAAGCAAGCACTCCGGAGGCGCGCTCGATTCCGACGACACGTCACGATTCGCCGTTCGCCTCCAGGTGGAAGGTTGTGCGCGAGCTTGGCCGCGGGTCGTTCTCGACTGTGTTCCTGGCTGAGCCTCTGGACAGGGATGCGCTGGGGTTCCTCGCGCCGCCGGGGCCGCTGGCGGTGAAGCTGTTTCCTGCCGGAGACTCGGCCGCAGACCTTCGTGCCGAGATTCGAGCCATGACCGCCCTCTCAGCGTGGAGTCACACACGCGCCGCGGTTCCAGGCCGAGCAGGGCTTGCGGGACACGACCCGAGAAAAGCGGCTGCCAGCCTGGCGTCGGCCGCCGGCGAGGACCACCCGGAAGCAGCCACCCGACGAGGTCGGAGGCGGCGATCGTGCCCCAGCCCACCGCCGGAGTCGTCCACACTCGCAGTGCCCGTCGACGAGGTTGAGCGTCTGGTGGAGGCTGGATCGTCGAGCATCCTCAGAGCGTTTGGGCTGGAGCAGTCGCCGTTTGAAACTGCCCTGGTACTGGAACCATGCCTCGGTGGAGACCTCAGGGACTACCTGGCCGCGAGGTTTTCCCACACAAAGCGGGCGGCTGCGGGAGGCCTTGTCACCGAGGCCCAGGCGAGGCCAATTGCGTTTCACCTGGTCTTGGCGCTCGCGTTTTGCCACTCCCGAGGCGTGGCTGTGCGCGACCTCAAGCCGGAGAACGTTCTCATTGCTCGTGACGGGTCCATTCGACTGTCCGACTTTGGTCTCTCCGCCACCGACTGCTGGAGTCCGACAAGAGGGGTGTTCCTGCAGTCCGGGACGGCGACCTATATGGGTCCGGAAGGCCTCGCTGGCTGTTTTGGAGCGACGAGGGGCGCGGGAGTGGTTGTTGGCCCGGGGTCGTCCGGCGGAGGCGTAGAGCCGGACGACGCTTCTGGGGCTGCGTGCGGCGCCGAGGTGCCGTCGGTGGCGCATGCACCAGCAAGCACCGCGAACGAGCACGGAACTGCTGTGGACTGGTGGGCCCTGGGAGCCACGCTGTACGAGCTGCTCCTTGGAGTTCCCCCGTTCTTCCGCAAGGGCCAGCAGGACGCGGAAACTGCGCGGCGTGTCTTGACCGAGCCGTTCGAGCTCCCTCCGTGGGCGTCCTCCGGCCAGCTTTCGGAGGAGGCCACCTCGCTCCTCGAGGACCTGCTCTGCAAGGACCCCGAGCGGAGGCTTGGTGTGCGCGATGCGGGAGTGGAGAGTCTGCTTCGCCACCCGTTCTTCGGCCGTGGGCGCCGAGCCCGCCAGCGCCTTGCCGAAGCAATTCCTGTGGACCTCGAGGCGGACGGCGCCTGGCGGTGGCTGCCTGGCCTAGCAGAGGGCGGTGCGCAAAGCGACTCGGACTGAGAGGGCGGCCGCACAGACGCAGGCTCCAGCTCAGCGAGCGAACTAGCATGACCTGTGTGCCTGGGTTTGAGAAACTTTGGGGCCGGGCAGTGAAGGGCAAGCGCTCAGTGACGAGAACCACAACCTTCCTCAATAGGCAGGGCCTCTCACTCAGTTCAACGGGAACACACACGAATGGGGGGGGGGGGAGAGGACGGAGGAGACCTGCTTGCTGCACGCAGCCCCGGCGACCTGCCGACCACGGTGCGCTTGCACAAGCGACCTTGATCCCGTGCAGGACTCCAGCCACGCCAACTACAACCCCGTCAACCCTCGCCTCGAGCTGGTGGCGGGAGAGTGGCTGGCGCAGCTCCGCTCTGGCCGCCGTCCGCCACGTGGACGGGCCATGCATGCGACGCGTGCTCACTCGCGGTTGTTCACCATGAGCGAATCGCTAGTGGTGGCGAAGCGGGCATCCGGGGCGGGGGGGGCGACGGGGCCCTCCTCGGTCTTGGGCGCCTCCTCGGTCTTGGCTGCCTTGCCGGCGTGCACGTGGCGGTTGGCGAACTCGTTGATGGAGGTCTCGAGCTTGGCAAGGTCGTCGGCGTTGGCAGACACCTCGGGGATGGCCTCGGTCGGCTCGTGGCCCATGGGGAAAGCGAGGTCGGGGCTGGCCTCGGTGTGGCCGCCAACAAGGTGGGCCATGGCGTCCATCTCCTCGTGCTTCTCGCGGGCGGCGCGGATGGCCTTGGCGCGCTCCTGCCATGCGGCAACGAGGCGGGAGGTGTGCTCGTGGGTCTGGCGAAGCTCAGTGAGCTGCTGGTCAAGCTCGCCGAGCTTGCCGCGGGTGGCCTCGAGCTGCTCGTCCTTCTGCTTGAGCTCCTCCTCGATCTGGCGCTTGAGCTCGGTGCGCTCGCGGATGAGCTCCTCGGCCTCCTCGCCGAGCTTCTTGATCTCCTCCTCCACGGCCTCGACCTCCTGCTGGTTCTCGTGCAGCTGCTTGGCGGCGCGGTGCAGGCTCATCAGGGCGTGCATCTCCTCGCCGACGAGCAGCAGGCGCTTGCGCTCGTGCAGGCTCTCGGCCACGTGCTTGGTGATGTCCGCGAGGTTCTTCTGGTTCTCGTCGAGGCGGGACTCGATCTTGTCGAAATGGGTGTCGAAGTCCTTGTCCGCGGGGGACTTGGGCGAGGTGTAGTCGGGCACCTCGACAGCGTCATCGCGATCCTCCTCCCCCTCGGCGGGGGCGGAAACGATCTTGGGGGAAGTGGTCTCTGCGAGCAGTGAGAAGACGGAGTTGGCGCGAGGCACGCAGAATCGGGGTGGCCGGGCGCGGCGGAACGGTGGCGCGTGGGAACGCCGGACGCTCGCCCCGAAATCGGCTCCCTCGACTTGCAGCCGCAACACCAGGGCCCAAGGCGACCGACGCAACCAGCGGCACAGGCACACGCCAACTACCGACAACGCGCGGCTGCCCCGGCGCTGGCAAGTCGGCGCCCTTGGAGCTGGGGGGCGGCTGAGTCCACACGGGCGGGTCCGGCATGGCCTGCAAACGCAGCCGCCATCGCGGCCTCCCCGTCCGTCTCCCTTGGACCGCCCCAGGGCCGATCGCCCCGCCCGCAGGAGCCACGCAATAGCGCTCCCGGGGCGGGCTTGAGGAGATGGACGCCGCGGGGGGCGGCGAGGCGCATGGGGGGCGGCAAGCAGCGGGAGCCGCAGTTCGCTACCTCCGCCGCAGCCGCCCTGCGGCCGCCGCTCCCGCCGCTTGGCATCCCGCTTCGTCCCCCCAGCACAGGGGGGGTGCATTAGGCTCGTGACGGGCGCGCTTGCAGGCCTCACTCTCGTCGGCGGCGGGCTTGGCGCCCTTGGCCTCGTCGTAGTTGGTGGAGACGACCTGGAGCTTCGGCTCCTGGCCGAGGCGAGCGGCAGCCTGGGCGGTCATGGCCGAAAAGGCCACCGCGGCAAGAAGCATCGCGACGATGGCGCGCATACTGGCCGAACAGCTGCTGGACGCGGCGTCGCGGGTGGGCCGGCTGCTTGCGGCCGGCCCTGTCAGACGTCGGTCGCTGCAGAGCGCTGTTGCTCGCCATTACTTGCTGGGAATCTAACATACGGTGAAAGCGGCTTGGGCGGCGATTGCTGGTGCCGGGTCGGTGCCCGAGCTCAAAGGCCTGCACCCGACAGCTCTTGGCGCGAATGCTGGCCATCCGGGCTGCGGCCGCGGCGCGGCGCGCGGGAACGGCGCCCCTGCGCATGGCCAGGGCCATGTCGGCCGCGAGCGGTGAGCTGAGGAGCGCTTCGAGGCTGCCCCGGCAGAGGCAAACTCCACTCCTGGAGAGGGGGGGAGGGTTGGGGGTGCATTCGCCAGCCAAGCCTGCGCGTCACTTGCGCAAGCGCGGGCGGGGCCGCAAGGGGCGACACGGGCGTCTGACAGGGAGGCCTGCGATGGAGGCGTGCGCATGAAGGCGACCCGAGATGGTGCGACCGCAGGCGGCATCAAGCCGATGCTGGACATGAATGCAATCGTGGCGGACATCGAGGGCGTTGAGCGCAACTGCGTGCAGCGGGGCATGCTGGAGGCCAATCCTCGGCGCGTGGCCGAGCTGCGCGAGCGCGTTACGGCGCTGCAGAAGCGTGGCGACGCCATCCGCAAGGAGCGGAACAAGGTCGCCAAGTCCGGCAGGGGCGACTCCGATGAGGCCATCGAGGCCCGGCGGCGCGGCGCAGCCCTGCGCGACGAGATGCAGGCGCTGGAAGCGGCGCAGGTGCCGCTGCGAGAGGCCCTCCTTGAGGAGGCCCTCCGCATCCCCAACACGACCCACGCCCAGTCGCCTGTGGGAGACGAGAGCGCTGCCGTCACCGTGGGCTTCTTCGGCGAGCTGACCAAGCCTGCCGCGGCCGATCAGCGGGGCGCCGCCGCGTCGCCCGCCGGCGAGGAGCGCAGCGCGATGGACGGCTGGACCCCGGCCACGCCCCCTCACATGCTCGACCCTGGCCAGGCGGCCCTCGATCACTCCGTCATCGCGGAAAACCTCGGCATCGTGGACTTCGACGCCGCCGCCCGCTCAACGGGCCCCAAGTTCAGCATGCTCACCGGCGACGGCGCAATGCTCGAGCTCGGCGTCGTGAACCACGTGCTGGGGCGCATGCGCTCCCGCGGGTTCATGCCCATCCTGCCCCCCGACGTCGCCCACCAGAGCGTGATTGCCGGCTGCGGGTTCCAGCCCCGCGGCGACGAGTCGAACATCTACCCCCTCGAGGGCACCGACCTGTGCCTCAGCGCGACGTCGGAGATCGCCCTCGCGGGCATGCTCGCCGACACAATCCTTCCCGAGCCAGCGACCTCCCTGCCCAGGCTGTACGCGGCCTTCTCGCACTGCTTCCGGCGCGAGGCGGGAGCCGCCGGGCGCGCCTCCCGCGGCCTCTACCGCCTCCACCAGTTCTCAAAGGTGGAGATGATGATCGTGTGCGAGAACCGCACCTGCGACGACGCCCTCGCCGAGGTGCCCGAGCGCCTTCGCCGGCAGGGCATCCGCGACGTGCTCCAGCGCCAGCTCATCGCCACGGGCGCAGCGGCCACCACGGACGAGGCCGAGGCCAAGGTTGCGGACAGGCTTGGCCCCCGCCCCACCCTCGTCAGCGACGCGTGGCTGGAGGTGCTCGTGGGCCTGCAGGCCGGCACCATGGCGGAGCTGGGCCTTCGCGGCCGCATCCTCAACATGCCCACCATGGAGCTCGGCGCATCGGCCCACCGAAAGTTCGACCTGGAGGCGTGGATGCCCGGACGCGACGTCGGCGACGACGCGCCTCCCGGTGGCTGGGGCGAAGTCACCTCCGCCTCCAACTGCACCGACTACCAGGCGCGCCGCCTCGGCATCCGCTACAGAGACCCAGGCACAGGCAAGCCCGTGTTCGCCCACACGCTCAACGCCACTGCGGCGGCCATCCCCCGCGTGCTCGTCGCCCTGCTTGAGACCTACCAGACGCCCACCGGGAGTGTGCGTCTGCCGCCCAGCTGCCCAGCCTTTGCCCTGCTGCCCGAGGAGCTGGAGCCCGCGGTGGAGGGACAGCGCGGCATCCACTGTCGCCGCCGCCACGCGGACACCCTGCTTCCGGCCACGGACGACGACTGCTGAGCCATGCACTGCACGCGCAGCTCTGCCTTGCATGTTCGTGCGTGTCTGCTCCCGCGAGGCCGCGTGCGCTTGTGATCGAGGCGCCCAATGTTGCATGCCTGCTTCGCTGACGTTTTGGCGCAGCGGCTCGCGCCGCTTGGGAGGAAGCGCTGGCAACCTGCGCCACACGCGCATTTCCTTCGCGCCAGCGGCTGGGCAGGCAGCGTCTCGGCTGTGCGCGGGCCACCGAGCCGCAGTACCCCACGCCAAACTCCGTCAAGACTAGAAGCCGAGCCCGTGGCGGCCGTTTGCCGTGTCCGGAGGGGGCAGCCAGAATTCCAGCGGCGTCGAGCCACCGTTGGCGCTCGCCACGCCGACGGCAATCGCGCTTCGGAGCTGAATGCCGAGGAGCCGACGGCATCGCTCGTCGGCCAAGTGTCTGCTGGTCAAGCGCGCGAGGACGGCTTGCCTGCTACGTTGCGTTCGTCGCGGCGTCCCCTTGGTAGCCGCTGGTGAATGCCGGATGCGTCTCCAAGAAGTTCATTGCAAAGCTGCTTCGCCTGCGAAGCTGCCCCGCAAAGGTCGAGAGCCTCCCCGATTCGTCTAGCACACCGATGCCTCCCTCAAGCTGCTCGGGCTGCGATGGGGGGCGCATTGAAAGCGGCGTGCAGCTGGGTTGGGGATGCTGAGACCGTGCCCGCGGGGCTGCAGGACAGGAACGCCATGCGCTGGGCTCACCACGGACCCGACGGCCAGGCAGAGGGGGGCCAATATGCACCCCACAAACGCCGCGCAAACGGCCAGGGCCAAACAAACTGCGATGAGCTGCGCGGCGCTCGCTTCGGAGAGAGCAAAGAAGCCGGTCAAGTAAGCCGTGCAAGTCTCGCCGTCGTGGCCGACGGTTGCGGAACACAACCACTCACCCCAGCGCGCGGATGGTCGCTGCCGGGCGGCCACAGGAGCATTGGGTCCTGGATCGCCATGCTGGCGGCCGCGCGATGGCGTCGAGAGTGCTTGCGGCGCGACCAAGTGTGCTCTGCTTTGATTGATTTGCTGTGTGACACGGCTGCGCGGGGGGCAGGTGTCTCATCTCTGGGTGAGCCGCGCAGTGGCAACGAACGCAGACAAGCCGTGCTGACCCGCCGCCCTTGGGCTGAGCGACTGTGGGCAAGCTCGGGGCCTCAGCTCGATGCCTTTTCGAAGAGGACGACCTCGATAAGAATGCCGACGACCTCGAGCACCACCTCGATGAGAATGAGCCAGATGACAATCCACTCGAGGTACTGCGCGTGCTGCGACTCCTGCTGCGCCATGAGGATGTTCAGGAGCTCGTGCATGACGTCCAGGCGGCGGTTGAGCACCTCGACGCGCTGCGAGATGTCCAGATACTCCTGCACGCCGTCGTACACGTCCTGGTACTCGTCATGGTCCCAGAGGAACTCCGGGGTGTCGAGCAGGTCCGAGGTGAGGTTGACGGAGGAGCGCTCGATGAATAGCTCGCCGATCCGCTTGCTCACCTCTGTGGTGCTCAGGCGGATGAGGCCCGTGGTGGCGAGCTGTTTGGGGATGTCGCGAGTGTCCTCGATCTTGGCCGAGACGCGCTCCTCGATGACGCTCAGCTTGACGCTCTGGGCAAAGGCGGACGACACCGCCAGGCGCTCCAGCGGGCTGGTGGTCGCCAGCCGAACCTCGTCACCGCCGATCACCCGGGACTTGGATACGGCGCCGTCCTCCCCGCGGTCCCGGCGCCGGCTTCCGCTCATCGGCGAGCCGATCGACGCAATGGTGCTGGGGCTGTTGTGGCTCTGCAAGTAGGTCATGTCGTCGAACTCGCCCTCGGCCAGCGCCCCCACGAGGAACGGGGCCAGGCGGTCGAGCACCGCTCGCTCCTCGGCCTCGCTGCGGAAGCCCCAGAGGACCACGCAGCCGTAGGGGAACACGAAGACGTCCCGCCGACGGGCCCCCGCCAGCGACACCGGGCCGGAGCTGGTGGACCCGACCAGCGCAACCATGTGCTCGGCATCGGACTGGCCGTCGGTGACGGCGCCGGCGTCAACGTCGACGTGCCCGTTCTGCCCCGCAGAGCGCCGCTCCGACCCGGCTCTGCCGGCATCCACCTCTGTCTCGCTCGCTGTTGTGTCCGTTGCACCGCCGTCGGCCCGGCCTGCGTCCACCTGCCTCGCACGGTTGGACGACCGCCTGCCGTCGCGCTCCCACATGGAGTCCACCTCGCCCTCTGCGCCCGAGTCGGCGGACGAGTACCGGACCCACGCCGCACCTGCGCTCACCGACCGACGCTCCGTGGCCCCGCCGCCGCCGCCGCCGCCGCCGCCGCCGCCGCCGCCCCGAGAGCGGCTCGCGCCTTCGCCGTGCTCGGCGCTCAGCGCCACGCGGTGAGCTCGCCCGGCCGGCGAGAGGGACCCCGAGGTCAGCGACCCCGCGCCGTCTTCGTGCCGGTCGGGGATGGCGTGCTTGCCGCCCTCCGAGCCCGAGCCCGCATCGTCTCCGCGCGCGTCGCCGTCGCCGCTCCTGGTGCTGGAGGTGTCCCGCACCCCGCGGTGCGGCGGGAGGTGGAGAGCCTGGTTCCCGCGGCCGCCACGGCGCGCCTCGGCGCGGGCCCGCGCGTGGCGCCTGCTGCTGCCGTGGCCGGACGAGGCAGCGCGGCGAGACCGCCTCCGGGCCGAGACTGCGGCTCCCTGCTCGCTGTCGGTGCTGCGGTCGCTGTCCCCGTCGCCCTGGCGCGGCCCTTGCTTGCGAAACGATCCGCGACGGGCGGTTGCGGCGCCCACCCCGTCCCCGGCCATGTCATCGCCGCGCATCGCTGACGAGGCCGAGGACGACCTCGACGACGCCGACGACCGCTGCTGGAGCGAGCCCCCTCGGCGCACCGCCATGGTGGCCTCCTGGCCCCACCTCGAGCGGTTCGGCGTGTCCCCGTGGGCGGAGAGCGAGGTGGGGACACTGCGGCTCCGCATGCCGTCGGAAATGCGCACAGCGGCGCCTCCAGCGCCGCGGGTGGCCGACCCGGTGGCGTCGGGCCCGCCAGCGCGCGAGTGCTGCGCGACAGTCGACACAGCCCTGCCGCGGTCATCGACCAGGACCCAGGAGCCCTCCCGATTGATGTAGCCGCCGGCCACGGGGGCGGCTGCCAAGGCCTGCCCCGCGGACGCCCCCGCGCCCTCGTCGCCGGCTGCCTGAGGGGCGAGGCTGATGGGGTCCTGGGAGGGGCTTGCCGGCGCCGCGCCGCCTGCTGACGGGGGCAGGAGCGTCGCCCCGTTTTGGCCGGCCGCATGCACCAGCGCCATCGCAGTGTTGCGGCCAGTGTACTCGGGGGTCGTGAGCCCGGCCGCGGCCGCGGCAGCCGAGCGAGAGCTGCTGGCGGCGGGGGGCGGGGCCTGGGAGCCGGGGGGATGGAGCCAGGACTCGGCAGGCTTGCCGGAGCCCTCGGCTCCGGAGCTGCTGAGCAGGGGCGCGTCCTCCCCGCGGCCTTCCACGCCATGGCGGCGGGCGCCGGAGGCGACGGGGTCCCCAGGGGCGCGCGGCCGCATCAGCGCCGCGAAGGGCGAGGGCCCGGTCCGGACGGGGCGAACGTACGCGGGGCGTGCTGCAGCGGCCGGCCTGGCCTGCTTGAGCCCTCCGCTGCCGCCGCTGCCGTAGCCCCACGCGCCCCACCTGGACTGCTCGCCGTAGACGCCGCCCGCGCCGACGCCGCCGCTGCTGTTCGCGGCGTGGCTGGGCGGCCCGGTGCTGAATGCCTGGAAGCGGTCGAGGTCACGGTGCACAAACGCCGCGATCTCCTCGTCATCCTCGTCCTCGTCCTCGTCCTCCTCATCCTCCTCCTCCTCGTCATCGTCGTCGTCGTCGGCAGCTGCTGCTGCAGCCGGCGCCAGACCCGCCAGGGACCCCATCCTGGGGACGACGCCACCGTGCCCCCTGCCCGCCGCGCCGACGGTGGTGTGCACGAAGGCGCTGGTCGGCTTGAGGGACGTCTTTGGCTTGCTCGAGGCGGGGTCCGCGAGCTGCCGCAGCCCGAGCTCGATCCGCACGCGGTGGGTCGTCAGGTCGACGGCGCTCACGACGTCGCGGGCGATGGCCCGGCGCTCTTCAAGCGCGGCCTCCGGGTCGAGCGCGGGGTCGACCGCCGCCGTCTCGCTGGCGGCCTCCTCGGGGTCGAGGAAGAGGTGGAGGACGTCAGCGTGCTCCTGCCAGCGCCACGGGATGCTGGCCAGCGGCTCGGTGCGGCCTGCCCAGCCGCCCTTGGCCCCGGGAAGCAGCCCATGGCCGGGCCCGCCGTCCGAGCCGACGCCCGCGCCGCTGCCTCGGCCTGCCGCCCCGCCGCTGCCGTCGCCGTCGCCGTCGCCGCGGGCGCCTCTGTACCGCAGGCCGGAAGAGTCGCGCCGACGCCGGGACGCCGAGTCGGCCCGCAAGCGGCGCTCCACAGACACCACCGTGGCCGGCGGGAGCAGAGTCACGATGGCCGGCTCGGCGTCCGCGTCCGCCGCGGCAGCCGCCGCCGCCGCCGCCGCGCTGGACGAGTTGCGCGTCGAGGGGGCGAGCACGCGCAGCCCGGCCTGGCGGCCCCATCGACGCAGCGTCTTGGCGACTCGGTCGACCGCAACGCCGTCGGCGATGCAGTAGGCTGCCACGCGCCCGCGGGCAGCCTCGCGCGTGGCCAGCGCGCGGCGTCGCTTTCGCGCTGCAGCCTTTGATCCCAGCTGGCCCGCTCCCGGACGGCGCGCGTCGCGGCGCCACCGCCTCTGGGGAACCGCGTACACCAGGGGCTGCACGGGCACGGGGGGCGGCCGCTGCCCGCGAAGCCCGGCGATGGGAACAGACGAGCGTCCCCCGGACAGCACCCGAGGGGCAAGGGTTGCCGGAATCACGGCCCCCGTCGCGCCCACAGTGCCAACGACGTGCTTGGGCTCTTGGGACCGGAGGAGGGCCTGCAGGATGTCAGTGATGCGCGCCTTCTCGGAGTCAGAAACTCCGGCGTCAGAAAGAACCTCGCCGCCGTGAACTTGAATCTGGCTGCTCGGCCCAGGCCCCACCGGCGGCTTGAGGGCAGAGGGAACGGCCGCGTCCGACCCCTTGCCGCTTCGCGCCACCGCGGCGCCTGCCGCGGGTTTAGCCGCCGGGCCGTCAGCGCTGACCCGCGCCGCCTCGGCTCCGCCCGCAAACCGCACGCTGCGTCCGCCAGCCGGTGTGGGCGCGCCGGAGTCGGCCATTTCGACCGCGGCGCGGCTGGAGGAGCTTGGCCCCCGACGCCTCTCGCGGGAAGCCGAGAAGAGTGCCCGGTGCGGCGGAGCTGCAGTTGCACGACGGCCCGGCGAGTTGACGGCTCGAAAGCTCGTCGCAGGTTCGGCCAGCAGAGCCGGACACGACTGGCAGAGCCGGGCCCGCCCGCAGAACATTGTTGTGGAACCACCTATATCGAACCGGTTCGGCAAGCGCCGCGGGTCAACAGGCACTCCGAGCCCCCTCGGCGCTGCATTCCCCCCACCCACGCCCCCGCCCAACTGTTTCGGCTGCGGCACCGCGCTGGCGCGCGCCGTCGGAAGAGTCCCTGGCAGCGGAGCAAAGGCGCCCCGGCGAGCGCGCCGCTCGCATGGCTGTCAGGGCGCGGAGCCCCCCTCCGACCACGCCAGCAGGCAAGGCCGCGGCGGCCGCCCCCGCGAGCCAGCCTGATGACTGCAGCATCTGCCTCGAGGTGCTTGGCACCAACCCCGTTGCGCGCATCAGCGGGTGCACCCATCAGTTCTGGTGAGCCCGGCGGGCGGACGTGGCGCCAGCCGGGCACATGGGCAGCAGCCGGTTGGCCCGCTTGCGCAGCCGCGCTCATGCCCCGCCTCCACTCGCCCCCGCGCGCTTCCCCTCCTGGATGACCTGCCCCTGTGCAGTTTCGGTTGCATCAAGACCTGGGCCGGCAAGTCCAACACGTGCCCCAACTGCAAGGCGCGGTTCACTCGCATCTCCCCCGTTGCGCCGCCCGCCGCGGCAGCGCAGCCGGGCGGCAAGGGACGAAGGCCGCGAGCGGCCCGCAAGCCGCGCGCTGTGACTGTCAAGCGGCGCGACTTGGGCGGGGACTACGGCTACTCCAGCCCCGAGGCGGGCACTCCCTCGCCCGCGATTTTGCACCTGCTCGCCAGCAGCGGATTCGGCATGCTCCGCGCAAGCGTCGAGTTCGCCATGGCCCGCTTGGGAACTGGCCACGGGTTTCACGGCATGGGGGCCGCTCAATCGAGTGGCGGCGCTGGCCCGCCAGGGTCTGCGGCTGCGGCGCGAGCCAGGCTGCACGCAGCCGCGCTCCGCTCCCGAGCTGCAGATGCGCCGCCCGCCCCAAGAGACCGCGCCGCGTATATCCGGGGTTTGCGTCGCCGGCGACGCCCGCGCCGAGGAGAGCGCCCCGCTCTCGCGTCAGCTGGCGACGACGACGACGACGACGACGAGGACTTCGACGAGGACTTTGACGAGGACTCTTCTCGGAGCCCTTGGGCCGAGGAGGACGGCGACATTGACCTGGACGAGTTCGGAGACTCCCCGGCGCCAGGGGCCCGCAGGCGCGGCGCCGCTGCTGCTGCGGCCGCGTCGCCGCCTGGCGCCCTGCGGCGATCGCGCCGGGCAGCCGCAGCCGCAGCGGCGCGGGCTCCGCAGGCCATCATTAGCCTGGTCGACTCCGACGACGAGGGTGCTGCTAGGCCCGCAACTGCTTCGGCTGCCTCGCAGCAGGCGGGCAGGCGAGGCCGCGCGGCTGCCGCAGCCGGTGAGGCAGCCTCCGTGCCCTCAGCGGACGAGCCAATCCTGCTGCTCGACAGCGACGACGAGGACGAACCCCCCGCTCCTCGGCGGGCCGGCGCGGCCCTGCTCACTGCGACTGCGAGCTCTGCAGGCAGCGCCTCGCCGCCATCAGCGGCGGCGGCTTCGCAGGAGGAGGACTCGCTGGACCAGCTGGGAAACGTTGATCTCGCTTCCGTGCCTGCCGACAGCGACGACGAGGTGGACCTTGCAGCGTCCCGTGGGTCGCATCACTCCGGGGCAGCGGACGCAGCCGCGGGCGAGGCTTCGACACTGGACGCGGACGATGTCGCTGCAGCGGGGGCAAGCGCTGCTGCTCAAGAGGAGAGGGGCGGCGAGAGGCAGGCCCAGAGGGTTGCCGATCGGCCATCGAAGCGTTCACGGCGCGGCAGCGAGGAGGAGCAAGAGGAGGAGGAGGCGGCGGCGGCGGACGAAGGGGAAGACGGCGAGCTGCCCGAGCCAGGGGCGAAGAGGCCTGCCCGCGAAGCAGTGGGGCAAGCGGGCGCGGAGTGAGGCATATGTTGTGTGTGTCCATCGCTGCGCATGCGTTTGAGTATGAGTGCCGTGCGCAAGCATGCGCACAGCGGCGCTTGCAGCCGCGCGCCGTTGTTGTGGGCGACGAGCCCGTCGCAAAGCATCGAGTGAGCAGGGCGTGCGTGCGTGCGTGCGCGGCAGCAGCAACGTGGGCACCTCAATCCATCTGTTCGTCGCCGCCTGGCCGGACGCGGCAGTGCGGGAGGTCAGCGAAGCTGGCAGCAGCCGCCGCCCTCGCAGGACTCTCGCTCACACGCGCGCTCGCACACGCGCTCGCCTGACACACGCACTCGTGGTCGTGCACGCTGACGTCGCCGGCACAAATAAAGTCGGCAGTGCGGCACCGCGCCGCGTGGCAGGCAGCTCATCCTCTGCCGCCTCGCAGCACGCGCCCGCCCGCTCCTGCGGGCGGAGACTGCTTGTCGCCGCGGGCGGGTGCTCCGCCTCACGGCGAGGGGCTCACTCGGAGAGGACGGCGCGCGCCGCGGCAAGGGCCGACTCAATGTCCTCGACAAGGTCGGCCTCGTCCTCGATGCCCACGCTGAGGCGCACCAGGCCATCGGTGAGCCCGATGGCGGCGCGCTGCTCGGCGGGGACGGAGGCGTGCGTCATGATGGCCGGGGACTCGGCGAGAGACTCGACGGCGCCGAGGGACTCAGCGAGCGTGAAGACCTTGAGAGACTCGAGGAAGCGGCGGGCGGTGGGGAGGCCGCCCTTGATGTAGAAGGTGATCATGCCGCCGCCGGTCTTGCACTGCTTGAGCACGAGGGCGCGCTGGGGGTGGGAGTCGAGGCCGGGGTAGACGACCTTCTCGACCATGTCCGAGGCCTCAAGGGCCTTGGCCACCACGAGGGCGTTCTCCGCGTGGCGCTGCATGCGCACGTGCAGGGTCTTGAGGCCGCGGAGGGCAAGGTAGGAGTCGTGGGGGCCGGGAACGGCGCCGACGCCGTTCTGGATGAAGCGGAGCTTCTCGTTGAGCTCGTCGCACTTGACGGTGACGACTCCCATGACCACGTCGCTGTGGCCGTTGATGAACTTGGTGACGGAGTTCATGGAGATGTCCGCGCCGAGGGAGAGCGGCTGCTGGTTCCACGGGGACATGAAGGTGTTGTCCACCACCAGGAGGGCGCCGTGCTTGTGCGCCACAGCGGCGATGCCCTCGATGTCGCACACCTTGAGCGTCGGGTTGGTCGGGGTCTCGGCCCACACCATCTTGGTGCCGGGGTGCTTGGCAAACTCTGCCTCCAGCATCTCAGGGGTCATGTCGATGAAGCTGAAGCTGATGCCGTAGGTCGGGGCGGCGGTGCGGCGGAAGTAGCGCTGGGTGCCGCCGTACACGTCGTCGATGGAGATGACGTGGTCGCCGGACTTGAGCAGGTGGATGAGCGAAGTGGTCGCGGCCATGCCAGACCCGAAGGCGAGGGCGTGCTTGCCTCCCTCCGCGGCAGCCAGCGCGGTCTCGAACGCGGCGCGGGTCGGGTTGTTGGTGCGCGAGTACTCGTAGCCCTTGCCATAGCTCAGCGCCTGGTCGGCGCCCTGCGGGGTTGAGAAGAAGGCAAGCAGAAGAAGAAGAAGAAGCCGAAGCAAAAACCATAGGCGAGCGCGCAGGCCCACGTGGCCGGGGTTGACGTTGGGGTCGGGACCCGGGGCAGGGCGAGAGGCGGGAAGCGCGCGCTTGCGGCCCAGAAGCATCAGGAGCAAAGTTGTCGCGCCAAACTCACGGTGGCGAGACCCGGAGTGGTCTGGACGAAGGTGGTGGACAGGCTGATGGGGGTGGTCACAGCGCCAGACACGGGGTCGGGAGCCTGCGGGAAAAGGGCACGGCCCAGGACACGGGCGCGGCGAGCGGGTGAGCGAGCTGGGGCAGAGGCCGTGGCGGTGTTCTATTCATCGCGTCGGCGCCGCGGCGAAAAGGGCCACGGCGCCTGGCGCGCTCGCCGGGCGCAAGGCCGGCGCTGCGCCCGCGTGTGCCGCGCTTCCCGTGCTGGGCGGGGAAGGGGCGCCTCGCGAGGCAGCAGGTCGCGCGCGAGCGGGCGAAGCCGCGAGCCGGAGCCAAGCCCGTCATTTTGCCTAGTGACGCGCCCGAAGAGGGGGGCTCACCTGGCCGACGTGGATCACGCGGGTGCCGAAGCCCTTGGCGGCGAAGTGAGCGCCGTGGGACGATCCGGCGGATGCGGCGGCGGCCATCTTGAGTCTTGTCCTGGGGACTTGAGGTGAGTGCGCGGGGAATGGCGCCTCGTCAGATCTGCAGCAGCAGCAGCAGCAGCAGGGCTCACGTGGCCGCTGCTCTGCCGAAGCCCTGCGTCTGCCCCGCGCGGCGCCCCGCGTCCGCCTTCCCCAGTCTCGGGGCCCCGGTGGCCGCGCGCGTCGACGCAAGGCCGTGCGCGCTGGCACGACGGCTGGTGGGCGCTGCCTGGCCGGGGCCAGAGTCGCCGCTCCGAGCTGGGCAGTGCGTGGCGCGAGTGTTCCGCACATCGCGCAGGCCACACCGACCCTGCCATTCCCGCTCTTGGAGGCGCGCGGCGAAATGGGGGCAAGCACCCGCGCGGCGGGGCCGCCCGCGGATGCCGGCGCGAGCCCACAACACGAAACCACACACGAACACACACACTGGCGCGCGCGCGCTCTTGCGCGAGACTCTCACTCCGACTTGGGCTCCTCGGCGCTCTCCTGCTGAGCGCCCCCAGCGGCAGCGTCCTTCTTGGCCTTGGCGTAGGTCACCACGGGCTCCTGCTCGCGGTTCAGAACGGCGGCGACGCCGCGCGCGATCTCGTCCAAGTCGAACTCGACGAGGGCCTCGGGCAGGATGGGAATCTCAGGCAGCAGGCCGGTGACCGGGTCGGGGGTCGGGGCGTCTTCGCTGTCCTCCGGGGCCTCGGTGGGCACGTACGGCTCCACGATGGAGGCGGTAGAGAGCTTGGGGAGCGCGTAGCGGCTGAAGCGGGTGACGACATCCATGCCGACTGCAGGGAGCTCGTGCTTGGTAAGCCCGTAGTCGGTGGCCCAGTTGTGGTACTGGTGGCCGTTGGAGACGAAGAGGGTGAACTCGCCGCGCTCGATGACCTTGTCGGCCTCCAGGCTGCGCATGAGCTTCTGCATGGTGGTGAGGATGCCCTTGGACACGCGGGGGTCGTCGAGGGACTGGTCCGGGACAAAGACGTGGATGATGCCAGTGCCGTACGACATGTAGTCTCGGATGTTGCCGTGGTTGACGACGACGACGCGGGGCGTGGCCTCGCTCTTGACGAAGTCGATCGTGTCCTCCACGGCAGCGCCGCAGGTGCCGTTGAAGATGGCCTTGCCTTCGTCGAAGTCCTTGTAGACCACGAGCGAGGCGTGGTCGACGGGCATGCCGAACGCCTTGATGACCTCGACGTCCGTGACGCGGGCAAAGCGCGGGCGGGAGCGGAAGGCGACCTCGTCGTCAAAGACGATGTTCAGGGCGGCGTTGTCGAACACCGAGGCGCACGCCTCGTTCTCGGCGTGGAGGGCGGGGATGTGGCGGCCGCCGTGCGGCATGAAGGCGACTGCGGTGGTGGCGAAGGTGCCCTGGTCGTTGGCGCGGTCGAACAGCCAGCGGCCCAGCTCCGACACCGCCTCCAGCTCGCGGACAGGCGGGAGCACCTGCGGCTGGCCCAGGCGGCGCTGCACGTCGGCCACAAGCGGCTCTGCCGACCACCATTCATCGATGAACTCGTGCTTCTTGCCCTTGTTCGAGTTGAGGAACATCACCGGGAGCGCGCCCACGTTGAGGAGCTTGAGCAGCGCAGTGCCCTCCTCCGAGTTGGTTTCCACCTGGGCGAACTTGACGGGGAGCTCGACGGTGCGCGCGAGCCAGTCGGCGCGCGAGAACTCGCGCTCAATCCGCTTGCAGAGGTGGCACCCCTTGCCAGTGAGGAGCACCAGGGTGTTTTCGTTGTTCCGGACGAAGGCGCCGTGGTCGCTGGGGGCGACGTGCGCGACGTCTCCCTGCCAGGGGGCGGCGTGCAGCGCGGCGATCTCGCCGTTCACTTGCACATCTGCGCTGCCCGGCGGGCCGGTGCCGTCGGGGCCTGGGGGCGGAGGGGGGCGCTTGGAGCGCGGCTTGCGACGGCCTCCCTTGGGGCCGGTCTTGGGGGCCTTGGCGCCGGGGGCGTCACCGCCAGTCGCAGGCGCGCTGTCTGCAGCGTGGGCCGCCGTGGCGGCCGTCGCCACCACAAGCGCGAGCGCGGCCATCAAGCCGATGGCCCGCACGCTTCGGGCGGCACGAACAGCACGAAGGGTCATGTTGGCCTACCTCCTGGTGGAGGGGGGGGGTGGAGTGCTGTTGCCGGACGGCGCTTGCACCACGTGGCTTTGTTTCCGCCCCGCCCCTTGATGTTGAACCAGGGCTCTGCCGAATGATCGCGCCGATGTTTGCGCCGAGCAAGCATTTGGCGGCGGGCCCGCGCGGCAGGAGCACTTGCCCGGCGGCTTGCGCGATGCGCCGCGGCGCCCTCAAGGGCAAGCCCTTCCGCGCGCCCCGCCCGATCGGCAGTACCCCCGGCCCCTCGGCGCCAGCCGCGGCGAGCGCGTGCACTCGCCCAGCCGCGGGGGCGCCCGCCGCGACGGCCGCGCCGCTTGGCCCTGCGGACTCGGCGCCGCCCCCGGCTGCTGGGGCTCCGGCGGCAGATGCTACCCCCGGCATCCGCCCGAGCGCGTCAGTGCCGGGAGTACCGGGGGCGGGAGAGCCGCCGCAGGCTGCGCTTCCCCGCAGGCCGCTCGGGTTGAAACGGCGGCCGGCATTCAAAGTTCCGCGTGCGGCGTCGTCGTTTTCGGCGCCCAAGCCCGCAGCATCCGCTGTTGGTGCCGCCGCGGCAATCGCGCGACTTTCGGCAGCGGGACCCCGCGCAAATGCGACCCCAGCGGCGCCCAACGACGGTGCGAGGCAATATTACTCGGTCATGTACTGCAAGTACTCGCGCAAGAAGCACAAGACGTACGACGACGGCATCCTCGTGCTGGTTCCCTCCCGCAAGGCGATCCTGCAGACCATGGAGGGCAAGGATGTGGCCACGGAGCACACCAAGCAGACGATGATGAAGGTTGGCGGCACGCTGTCCGTGCGGTCGTACGACCTCGAGGTCGTGAACGAAATTGCAGCGACCGAATACGAGTCTGGAAGGATCTTCATCGCTGCCTCGTCGGGGAGCGACGCTGGCGTCGTCGGGGGCGTGCGCGCTCCCGCTACGGCGGCTCGTTCTCTCGCTGCCAGCGTCGCTCGCGTGTCCGCAAAGATGAGCAAGTCCCTCGCCCGACGAACGGCTGGCGCCTCCTTGGGGGGAGGCGGTGCGCCGGAGGAGGCTGGCGCGGTGCCGCGCAGCGCTCGGGCGCGCTTCGACCCGCTGGCCCCCGGCGCCGTGGTGCTCCAGTGGCCAGAGGGGGCGCCCAGGAACGAGGAGGCGGCGCGTCAGCGGTGGGAGCGCTCGGCTGGCGCCTCGTCGGCGGCCTCCTCTGCTGGCTCTGGGGTCAGAGGCGGAGGCGCTTGCGGGAGCGGCCCGTCGCGGCTGGCGCTGCAGCAGGCCTGCGGCGTGGTGGGCGCCGACGGCCGCCCGCAGGTTCCCGTGGTAGTTGACCCGGCCCTCGCGTCGGCGCTTCGCCCGCACCAGGTCGCGGGGATCAGGTTTCTCTGGGAGTGCGTGGCCGGAATGCGGCCCTTCTCGGGCGCAGGCGCAGTGCTTGCCGACGCCATGGGCCTGGGGAAGACGCTGCAGGCCATCACGCTCATCTACACGGCGCTCAAGCAGTCTTTGGGAGGAGCACCCCTCGCCACCAAGGCCGTCGTTGTGTGTCCGAGCTCTCTCGTGGCCAACTGGCGTCGCGAGTTCCGCAAGTGGCTTGGCGACCAGAAGTGCCGGCCCATCGCCGTGACCAAAGGCGGGAAGGAGGCCGAGCAGGCGGTGAGAGACTTTTGCCTCTCCTCCAGCAGCGTCTCGCCCGTCCTTATCGTCAGCTACGAGCAGTTCCGCAGGTACGCCGGCCTCATCAACGGAGGGGCGGCCGCAGCAGGGTCGGGCGCGTCCACCAAGTCGGGCGCGGCCAAACGCGGCTGCGACGTGGGGCTGCTCGTTTGCGACGAGGGCCACAGGCTGAAGAACAGTGACGGGAACCAGACCATCGCCGCCCTGGCGGCCTGCCCCTGCCGCAGGCGCGTCATTCTCACCGGCACGCCCATCCAGAATCGCCTGGACGAGTTCTACGCCTGCTGCTCCTTTGTCAACCCGGACGTGCTCGGACCGCTGAACGTCTTCCGCCGCGTGTTCCAGACGCCCATCCAGCGTGGCCGCGACAAGTCGGCCTCCCCGGAGGAGCAGGCCATCGGCGCGGAGCGGTCCAAGGAGCTCTCGCGCGTGTCCACCCAGTTCATCCTGCGACGCACCCAGCGCATCCTCGACCGCTACCTGCCCTCCAAGACGGAGTCTTGCGTGTTCTGCCGTCCCACCGCGTTGCAGTTGCGGCTCTACCGCGCAGTCCTCGCCAAGACGTCGGCACGGTACGCGGCGAGTGCCCGAGGCTCGGCGGGCGGGGCGGCCGCTGCCGAGGCGCTGACGGCGGTCGGCCTGCTCCGCAAGCTCTGCAACAGCCCTGCGCTGTTGTGGGGGGACGCAGTGCGCGCCGCAGCGGCGGAGGGCCACCAGCGGGCGGCAGCGCTGATCGACTCCGCAACTCTCCGGGCCACCGCCTCCGCAGTCGTGGCAGCCATGCACAGGCAGATGGGAGTCCAGGGAGGGGCAGGCGGCAAGCCAAGCGCGCGGCGCCCCCCTGCGGCGAAGCGCTCCCCGTCTGTGGCGTCCACGGCGACGGGCATGAGCGGGTCGGAGCGCGGCAGCCTCAGCGGGGACGAGGACGTCGACTTCGATGACGACAGTGACGACCTGGCATCGCTTGGCAGCGGCGAGGAAGACGACGACGACGATGACGACGCAGGTGGCGGCGACACGGCAGCGAGCTCTTCAGGCGCGTCTGGCACGACCAGGGCGCCGAAGCGAGGGCGGCCTTCCTCGCTGCATGGCCCGCGCCAGGGCACCAGCCTGCTCGAGGCGTACGACGACGCCTTCCAGGCGAATCCCGACCCTCTCCGCAGCGCGCTTCAGGAGCTCGGCATGCTCTCCGCGGACGGCCGCGCCGTGGCGGCGGCTTCCAAGCTGCCCTTTGCGGAGTCCCGCTCCGGCCGCGACGCGCTGCCGGGCGCGCTGCGCAGGGCAGGGGACGCCATCGCATCCGGATCGGGCAAGCTGCGGCTCCTCGACGAGCTCATGCTCTCGTCCGTGCAGACGCCTCGCAAGGGGCAGAGCCTCGAGGCACCCGACAAGCTGGTGGTCGTGTCCAACTACACCGCCACGCTGGACGTGATCAGTGGGCTGTGCACATGCCGCGGCGTGCCCTTCCTCAGGCTGGACGGGTCCACGGCGTCAGAGCGGCGCGCCACGCTCGTGTCGGCGTTCAACAGGGGCTCCCACCCATCGCGCGTGCTGCTGCTTTCCTCCAAGGCCGGCGGCGTCGGCCTCAACCTGGTGGGCGCGAACCGGCTGGTGCTCTTTGATGTGGACTGGAACCCCGCGACGGACCGGCAGGCCATGGCGCGCGTGTGGCGCGACGGCCAGCCCAAGCGCTGCGCCATCTACCGCTTTTCCTTGGCCGGGACCCTCGAGGAAAAGGTGCTGCAAAGGCAGCTACTCAAGGAGGAGGTGTCGTCCGCCATCGTGGACGGCGACACCGGAGGCGCGCGCTCCTTCTCGGCGGACGAGCTGCGCAGGCTCTTCGACGAGCCGACCGAGGAGCCCGCCGGGAGCTGCAGCACCTTCGCCATGCTGTCGGAGCGCAAGGCAAAAACCTCCGCGTCAGGGCCATGCAAGTCTTCAAGGCGGGAGCCGCGCCGTACCAGCGCCCGCCGCAGCGGAGAAGAGGACAGCGACGACACGGTCAAGTGCGAGGACGGCTGCGAGACCGACGACGGCGAGGGCGGGGACGACGATGAGCCCGCTGCCGCGGAGGAGGCTCGCGAGCTGGACTGGCCGCCGTACACTGGCCCTGCGTCGCTCGTGGAAGACGACGCGGTGCTGGCGGAGGCTGTGGCCGCCGCAGGTGCGGACGACGTCGTGTCATATGCGCAGTGCACCTGGTTCAACAAGGGTGCGGGGGGGGGCCGTTGCCATCGGCTGCCGCGGCGCAGCCGGGCGGGCTGAACGGGCTGGTGGTGCATGCCCCTGCTCAAGCTGCTCTGGACGGGCTGGAGTCCGTTGAGGCGGCGCTGGGGCCGCCCCCAACCCCGCCGCTTCGCCCAATCGCGGAGGGCTCGGCCGGTCGGTCTTCGAAGCGGGCGTGTCTGGCCTCGGCGACTGCGGCCGCGCCAGCTGCAGACGACGTGTTCGCCGCCATCATGGGGGGCACCGCCCCGGCGGCGCTGTGAGCGTGGCTTGGCTGTGCTGTGCGTGTCCGTTGCCTCTGGCGCGCCAGGCAGGCAACAAGCGCAGCGCGCGGCAGCAATGGGCGGCGAGGTCCACGCGGCGGGGCTAATCGACTGAATTGGGGGCTCGGGAGCGTTGCAGACCTTCATGACAGCTTGGCGCGCTCAGCGTCGGGAAGCGCCTCCCATCGCGCAGCGAGCTCCTTGCTCACCGACCTCGCGTTGGCGCCCTGCCCGAGTGCAGCCTCAACAGCTGGGCGTTCCGCCGCAGCAAACGCAGCGAAGCCAGCGGCGCGGCTTTTGGTGGTCCGAGCAGCAGCGGCAGAGCCTCGCTTGGCTGAGGCCTGCTTGGACAGCCGCGGCTTGGGTGCACTCGACGTTGCGGCTGGGCGCGCTGCAGCTGCCGCTGACACCGCTGGCCCGGTGGACGCGGCCGCCGCGGCAGCGGCCGCCGACTTGGGCTCGCCCTTGGGGGCTCTTGGCTTGGGGCGGGCGGCGGCGATGGCCTCGGGCTCAGGCGTCTCCGCCAAGGATAGCACGTGGTTGTACTCCTCCTCGGTGAGCTCGCACACGCTCAGGCGCGCCCTGGTGAAGAGCTGCATCTGCTGCAGTGCGGGATCGGCCTTGAGCTCTGCCAGGCTGACTTTGCGCGGCGTGCGGGAGCGGTAGGCAATGTCAACCTTGAACCAGCGCGGCTTGTCCTCCGACGACTTCGGGTCAAAGTGGGGGTCCTCCGGGTCGAAGGCCGTCTCGTCGGGGTACGACTCGCGCACCACCTCGCAGGTGCCCACGACTCCGGGAACCTTGGTGTTGCTGTGGTAGTAGAGCGCCATGTCGCCCTTGGACATGGCCATCATGTTGTTGCGCGCCTGGTAGTTGCGCACGCCGTCCCAGTCCGCCTCCCCGTCGGCCTGCAGCTTGTCGATTCCATACGATACGTCAACGCCCTTGACAATGCGGGGCTCGGGCTCGCTCTTGAAGAGCCAGAAGCGGCCGGGCATGCTGCTGGCGAATGCTGGCGACGACAAGGCGAGGTGGCTCGGGAAGGGGCCGCGCCCCCTTGCTCCAGGCAGTTGGGCTGCGTGCACCGTAGCAAGTTGGCGTGACCCGCGCGCGATGGAACGCAGCGTGCTGCGCGTGGGGTGGGGGGGGGAAACTTGGTGTGGGCAAGGCAGCAGGTGCGGCGTCAGACTCGCGCTCGCCAGCCGGCCCGCGCTGCCACACGGAGCACGCGACCAAGGGCCGCCCGCAAGGACTCTCACGTGCCTCGCTGCGCACAAGCAGTACGCCAAGTGCGGGAACTCCCGGAGCTCGCCGCTGAGCGAGGGGGCGGCTTGAAAGCAGAGCTGCAGCGCACGGTCCGCAGAGTCAACCCCCCCGCTCCACAATGCGCCGGAGCCACCCGCCTGGGCGCTGCAGGCGGACATTGGGTGCGCGAATGAGGCTGGGACCGTCAGTTTCGCTTTTCGCGGCACTGGTGGCCTGCTCGACGCTTCCCGGAGACGCGTCGCGATTTGTCGTGTTCAACCGCACACTCCCTGGTTGGCAGCCGCTGGACATGGCCGTGATGCACGACACGGCCACCGGCCAGGAGGCCGAGATCATATTCTCTTCGGGGGGGCGCATCAACCGGCTGCTGATGCGGTCGGCGAGCGGCGGGCTGCGCGACGTGCTGATGCGGACCACCGACGCCGACATCGTGCGCACCAACGCGAACCACTTCCGGGCGGCGGTCCTTGCCCCGTGGGCGAACCGCATCGGCAAGGGCCAGTACTCTTGGTTCGGCACCCAGTACCAGCTCCCCTGCAACGAGGACAACTCGCTCCGCGACGACGCGTTGCACGGATTCATGCTGAACCGCTCCTTCGCTGTGGGAGCCTCGGCAGCTGACGACACGCACGCGGAGGTCACCATCGTGGCGGACGTGCCTAGGCTCTCCTGGCCGGGCTGGCCCTGGTCCTTCCGGCTGAGCATCGTCTTTTCGTTCGACGCCCGCGGCCTCAGGGTGACGACGTCCATGACCAACACCGAGGAGTCCGCGTCGCTGCCCTTCTTCCACTCCATGCACCCCTATGTCAATGTTTCCAGGACATCCGGCGTGCTGCTGCGGCTGGGCCCCTGCGAGATGTGCGGCGAGCCGAGGGACAGCTGCGAGGACTGGCGCAGGCTCGACATGGGGCCGCTCGCTCCACGGGCAGGTCCGCTCTTGCCGCTCGGCACCACGTCGCCGTTCACGGCGTTCGACGGCTCGGCTCCTGTGGGTGGCTCTGCACCCAACGCCACGTACTACGACGACGAATTCACCATGACCGCAGACGCGGCACACTGCGGCTCCGCGGGAGTCACACTCGTGGATCCGTCCTACCCTGGTGACGCAGTGACCGTGTGGGGCGACAGCAATTTCCGGGTGTTCCAGGTGTTCACGGGGTCGTTCACCTGGGGCGAGCAGTCGGTGGCAATCGAGCCCATGAGCGGGGCGGCCAACGCTTACAACACGGGCGACGGACTGACGGTGCTTGCGGCAGGTGCCACGCACACCGACGAGATGGGGATATACTTTCGCGCGAGCGCACGCTGAGCAGCTTGCTCCGGTCCTTTGCAGCTTGCTTCGCCAGCAGCTCGCCGCTGTCGTCCGTGCGCTTCGACAAGGGGCAACGAGGCGCTTGGAAGCTGAGACCTCGTTCACCATGGATTGCCATTTCCGCGATGCAGCTGCACAACCGACTGCGATTGGCCGCGAGCCCGACACGGAGCCCTGCTCGCCGCCGTTGGGGGCAAAGCCGTTTCCGGCCCATGGTGCAAGAGTGGCATGCGAGGCTGGTGCCAGGCTGCGCAGCTCCATCGCCCAAGTGCGAGTCAAGCAAGTTTTGGACGGCTGCCACCAGAAGCAGCGCTGCAAGCAAACGCAAAAGCAAATAGACGGCGCACGTGCCTCGCAAGCTGGGCTTCCGCCTACCACAGCCACGAGAACAGGCCTGGCTTCGACGCTTGCGCTGGCGTGGCAGCCGCCGCCACGCCCGAGTCCCACACTCCCGGCAGGGGTGGGTGGCGCGACTTTCCAGGTTCCTTTCGCGAGCGCGCCCTGAGGGCGGCGTCTCGCCTCACGAGGCGCTCCTCCTCCGCGGTGAACGCCTCAAACAGGGCGTCGTCCCACCCGCACCTCTCAAGCATCCTCCCGATCCTGTCCGCGTTTAGCGGGTCGTCCCGGCCCGGGATGGCCTCCAGCAGCCGCTGGATCGCAGCCTCCTTCTGCTCCTCCGTTGGTTGTAGCAGCGGCAGCGGGGCATGCGCTGCGGACGGCGCTACGGTACCGCCTGCAGTTGCGGCGCCGCTCGCCTCGTCGCCAGCCTCGTCGCGCTCCACGCTGGCCGCGCCCGCCCTGCGCGGGCCGGTGTCCGACCCCCGCGCACTAGTGGGAGTTGATGCAGCCGAAGCGGCGCTGGGGGGCGGTGCCGATATGTCCGGCCGGTGCTCCTCCTGTGACTCCCGTCTGCTCCCGCCTCGAGACGATCTCGCCCCGGACATTGACAACACGCTGCTGCCGCCCGAGGGGACGCGCCCTCTCGCCAGGGCAGGCATGTCGCGGAGGATGCTGGGGTTGGTCAGAACCATGCTGACGGTGCCAAAGTCCACTTTGGGGTTGAGCACGATGTCTCCGAGGGAGGCCAGCAGCGCCGCGCACACTCGCCACGGCCAGCTGTCGCCCTCCACCAGGATGCGGTCCCAGATGCGCGCGGTGAGCTCCGTGGGGAGGACGTGCGAGAAGATGGTGCGGCTCCTGCGGCGCGCGCGCGGCGGGCGGGCGGGCAGGAGGTGGCAAACAGGGACGATGGGCGACTCGCGGGAGCGGCAGGGCTGCGGTGGCACGCGCGTGCCCGGGCGGGCGGGCGGGCGCAGACGGGGACGGGCAGCGGCACGGCGGCCGGACGCGATGCTCACCACGCGCCGACAAACATGTCCGGCCCGATGTCCAGAGTGTGGAGCCTGTGAGCGATGCGAGGCTGTTTGGCCGCCACAACGCGAGCGAAGGCGCGCAGCCTTGCGATGAACCGGACATTTCCCAAGTCCGCGCCGTCTCCGAAGGCCTCGAAAATGGCCGGGCGCAGCATCAAGTTTGCGAACGCCGAAAACGCCTGCGCCTCATCGGGCACGTGCAGCAGCACCGTTGCAGCAACAAAGCTCATGCCCTGGATGTACCCGCGATCGGGGCGGTAGCAGATGAATGCGGTGAGGATGCGGCGCAGGGCCTCGCCCATGTCAGTGCCTGGCTTGAAGTACGACAGGTGCGGGAACGTGCGAGGCACGTCCAAGTCCACAACAAGCACGGACAGCTGGCTGCCAAAGACTGGCGTCGTGTCCAGCACTCGTTGTGCCTCCTCCACGCGACGTGCCTCCTCGGCTTCCTCTGGGTCCGTGGCTGCGCTGGCAGTGGCTCGCTTGGCCAGCGACCCGCACGCCGCCGCAGCCGCGCCTGGGGCAGGGGCGTCCGCTGCGGCTCCCGCCGCCCCTGGGGCTGCAGACACCGCCGCAGACGCGGGCGGCACCGCCGGGCCGTGGCTCGACGACGATGGGGGCGAGCTGCTCCCCTTAGCAGCGGTGGGCGCCTGCGGGGGCGGCGCTGCACCCGGCGACTCGAGCGGCGGCGCCGCGGAGGGCCCTTCCGAAGCCGCCCCGTCGCCTGAAGGGCCCGCCTCCTCGAAGAACGCCGCCTTGGCGGCTGCATCCTCTCGGGCCTTGCGAGCGGCAACGCGCCGCTGCTTCTGGGCGTGGATTGCCAGAGTGGCCTCAGCTCGCTGCCGCTTTTTCATCAAAGGCACCATTTGGGCCGCCTGCTCGCACAGCACCGCGTAGTGGCGCCGCGTAATGCGCAGGCCGTTGCCTATGAGCATGGGCCATGCTCGACCGCGCACCCGCTCCGGAATTCCGCATTGGCCCAACTTGCGGGCCTCAAGGCTGCTGGGCACAGAGTCATCGCCGTTGTCCCAGCGCTCCAGCAACGCTTCCCACTGCGCGCACCGCTTGGCGTCCGCGCGCCGGGCCATTTCGGCCCGCCTGTCCTGCTCCTGAATCGCCGCGCGCACCTCGCTGGAGTCCATCGCGCGCTGCTCCGCCATGGCAAGCCGAGTGGCCTCTTGCCGCAACTGCGCAACTTCCGCAGACATGGGCGGCCCCGCTTCCGGTGCGGCCGCACCCGTGGCATCGCCACCTGCGCCCCGATTAGGAGACGGGGGCAGGTGAGCCCAAGCCATGGCTCGGCAGGGGTGCAGTCCGCTGCTGTCGGACGCAGCCGTGCGAGAGTGCAGCGCCCAAGTCACGATTCCAACTTGAGGCTGGCAGAGGTGGCGGCCGCCGGCCCAGCACTCCCGCCCGGCCAGCGCGCCCCGGGACCGGCAAAATGGCGGGGGCTGAGCAGGTGCGGCATGGAGTGCCGCCCGTGCGCGCGTCAAGGCCTGGTTCCGCTGGCGCCGCTCCCTCCAGCCCTCGCCCCGCCTGCGGCCTGTTGCGGCGCGCCCCGCTCGCAGACTGGAGCCTCCGGCTCGATCATCGACGCCGACGGCAGGATTGCAGAGTTGTTGCCTCTCGACGGACTCGTGTACTCAGAGCGCCAAGAGTTGTCCGAGGTGAGCCGCCAAGCAAGCGGGGGAGCGAACAGGCGCGGCGCGGCTGCGGCCACGGGCCAATCTCGCGCGTGGGCCTCCGCCCCCGCTCTCTGCTGCGCCCGCGCAGGTCATGTGCAAGCCCAAAATTTTGCCCATCAAGTCAGTGACGATGGAACGCCTCGAGCAGCTTGAGGAGGACGCCGCCAAGGCCGCAAGGGAGGCGCGCACAGTCAGCAAGCCCATGCCCGTTGCCCAAGCGCAGCAACCCGACAGCGCCGGCCTGCAAGTGGTGGCAGAGGAGGCAAAGGAAGAAGGCGACAACGCGGCTGCTGCCGCAGCGTCTTCAGCGGCTGTGGCGGCGGCCACCGCAGAAGCCGCGCCCCCGACCTCTTAGCATGCTGGCTGTCCCCTTGCACGAAGCCCCCCTCCACCTGTCACGCCCGACCCCCTCCACCTGTCACGTGATCCCTTTTCGTCTCGCGTGGGGCGCGGTGTGCGGCGATGTCGGCACTGGACAGGAAGGGGGGACTGGGCCCGGGGGGCGGAGGGACACAACCCTGTGTGCATGTCTTGGCGGAGAGGCAGCTGTTGCATGAGTGCGCTTCACGCCCATTTGTCGTGTTCGATGCGCAATAAGCTGGGCTGGGTAGTGCTGTTCGGCTCCCTCGGCCTCGCCCGCGATTCACTCGCGGCCCCTTGAGCGCGCTTCGGCAGAGCGAGCCCTGTCCCCAACCCAAGCCCCCCCGTTCCCCCCTGCGGTCCCCCCTGCGGTCCCCCCTGCGGTCCCCTCCGCTTCATGGATGCACGCCCGATGACCGTTTAGTCTAGGTCAGCCGTAAGATCGACAACAAGCTGGGGAGGCACCGCCGCCGCCACAGCAGCAGCAGCAGCTGCGGCGGCGGCGGCGGCGTCCGGTGCGTCGCCGAATCGCGGCCGCTTCGTGCCGATCGAGGCACTGGCCCGGTCGCCCCCAGGCGCCTGGCCACCGCCGACACCGCCGCCGCTGCTGTGGGGGAGGCTGCCCGGCCTTTGGCTCCGGGGTGTGTCCCCCCTGCCCCCGCTCGTTCCGTCTGCAGCAGCCGCGGCTCTCACCGGTCGATCGACCCTGCCGTCGTCATCCCACTCCGCAAGCGCATCCTGGTCGCTACAGAGCGACTCGCCGTCGCTCATGTCCATCAGGTCAATCACAGCCAGCTCGTCGTCGTCTTCGGCCCTGCCGTCAAGCACGATCATCTCGCCATCACGAAGCCCCTTGAACGGCCAAGCCTCGTTGCGAAGGCTTCGGCCTTCGCTATCAGCGGCCGCAGCCGCCGCGCCTAGCGCCAGCCCAGACCCGCCCACACTCGCAGCACCAGCACCCGCACCCGCGCCCGCGCCCGCAGCAGACACAGCTGCAGAGGCGGCGAGGCCACCCCTGCCACCCGGCACGGCAGCGTCCGCACCGCCCCCCGAAACTTCTCCGGTCGTCCCCTGGCCTGTTCCAGCCGCCGGCGCGGCAGAGCCCGTGGCAGAGCCCGTGGCAGAGCCCGTGGCATGCCGCTGCAACGCCGCAAGTGGGTCAACGCGACCGCTGCTTCGGCGCGGCCAGTAGCTGAAGGGGGCGGTGGGCGGCCACACGCCCTCAGCGTCGCGGGCCGGCCCTGCGCCTCGCTGGACTGCGTCGCCGGTGACGTCGCCGGCCGCGCCGCTCGCTTGCGCATCCGCTTCCGACGCCGGGCGGGTCGCTGGCTGGCCGAACATGTCGTCGAGCGTGCGGTGGCGAGGTCCCTTCCTGACGCCGGCGCCGGCGCCGCCGGTGCCAGTCGCGCCAGCTGCTGGCGCTGGTGCTGCTGCTGCTGCAGCTGGGTCGACGCTCCGCTGACCAGGCTGCGTTCGCCTCGCGGACTGTGAGCGGGGTCGCTTCTTGCCGCTGCTGCCGCCCCGCTTCTTGCCGTAGCCCTCGGGCTCCCGCACCTTGACATACGACCCCCCGCATCGCTCAGCGTGGTCCTTCCACCACGGGTCCGAGGGGCCTGGCCGCCTGTTCATCGCCCGCTTAACCATGCCGTACCGCGGTGGCTGGTGGCGGCACATTCCGGTGCAGCGCCACCAGTGGCCCCTGAACGAGTCCACCTCCGCGTGCCAGTCGTGGTAGGGGCTGATGGAGGTGCCGTAGGCTTGGTTGAGCTCCCGCATTTTCGCCTTGAACTGGGGTCCGTGGCCGTTGTCCTCGCGCTCAAACACGCGCCGGGTCCACAGCCACGCATGGATCTGCTCGTGGAGAAGCGTGTCCACGAGGTCGGCCTCGGGGCGAAGCGCCAGTAAGGGCTCGGAAAGCTTCACAACGCAGTGCGTTCTTGAAAACTGGCACTGCCCCGCGCACAGCGTCATCCGCTTGCTCCACTCCACGCTCACGCAGTCCAGCGCCCCGCTGAAGAACAGATGGTTGAACTGCGTGAACAGCTCGTGCAGGTCTGCGAGGGCAGCAGGGCAGCGGACGGCACGGCGTTGACGGAGCAAAACTCGACGCCCCGCCCCGCAGCAGCGCCCGGCTCGCCGCGCAGACCTTGGCTCCGCCTCTCCCCTCCCCGCCAGGGGTCCAAAATACTCACTTGGGTGCTTCTCGCGAAACTTAATGCGGCGGGCGCGCTCGTCGAAAGTGGCTGGACCGGAGGCCCAAGCAATGGCGATTGCGTCAGAACAAGCTGTGCCAGCCATTTGCCCACGCGGCCCGCTGCGCCTTCCCCCGACGAGCGGCAGCCGCCCAATGGAGGCCCAGCTAGGCGTAACTGTGCGCGCTGCGCCAGGCCCTGGCCCCCGCGCCCGTGCAGGCCTGCAAGAGTGCCGGCTCCGCCGTTTGGCAGAGTCAGCAGCAAATGCTCAGCGACATTCTGCCGCAACTCTCAGGCGGAAGAAACTCAAACCCCGCTGCCAGCTCTTCAGGGGCCTCCAACTGGCCATTGCCTCGCTTTGCCCATGCGGTGAACTGAAACAGAAATCCATTTTCCAACATCGGCGGCTGCGACAGCGGGCAGCAAGGACGACAGTGACAGCCAGGTATAGCACACGCTCCTGCTGCGTGGCAACACAAGCGCCGAAGCTCAAGCTTCGGCCAGCCACTGGCAGGCTTCTCTCACACCTTGAAGGACGCGCTGATAGGGGCTGTCTGCCGGCAAAGGCCAAGTCATGGCCGTGTCAGTTTCGATCGATTCTGCCTGGTGCTGGACGTGCGTCAACAACAGCAAGTCCACAACGCCGCTGCTGAGGGCCAGGTCGTACACCGACGCCCCCCCGATGACATGAATCGTCTCAAGAGCCTCCCTATCTTCTGCAGTGGCGGGTTTACACAGAAGAACAACAAAACAATTCGCGTGTGCTCGTTCGTTGGCCGCCATTGCTGGCCAGGCAACAGCCTGGATTTCCCGAGTCTTGATGCTGGGCATTGGAGCGAATCGGCGAACAGCGACTGAGACTTTGCCGAGCAAGCTCACCGCAAGAGCGAAGCTCCGCGAGAGCTGCGTCCAGGCTCGGGGCCAAGACCACCGAGTCGGGGAGTCGCAAAGCCCTGCGGCGAGCGCGACAGTCGGGGGTGGGGCGTTTGGGATTCGGGTTTGGAAATGAAGGCCCCATGCAGTCACTCTCTTCGCGACCTGTGGTGCCCCGCACGACCACTGTGGGGGGTGGTTGGGGCTTGACTATGCTCGCTCACGCTTTGACAGCCGGATGCGGTTGCCGCGAGAGGACCACGTTCAGCCTGCCGGCAAACGGGCGCTGCGCTTCAGGCATACTGAGCCAAGTCCCCGACCCCATCACAACAGCATTTTTGCAGGCCTTCACCCGCGTGGCCCGTGACGTTTGCTCGAAGAATGCGAAGTCTGTGGGGATGCGCCAGGGAAGGTCGCCGTTCCGTCCGATGCCGCCCGAGCAAGAAGCAGCAACGATGGCCGCGACGGGAGCCCTCCCGTCTGGACGGACAACCCGAGGCAGGTGCCTTAGGGCAGGAACGAAAGCAGCGGCGGCGCGGGCGACCATTGCGTGTGCTTGGCGCGAGGAGCGTGGCATCAGTGGCACGTGAAGCAGCAATGTTAGCAAGGCGCGCAATACTCGGCTTGCAAGCTAGGGTCATGCTTTCCTGCGAGGCCCAAACATGGAGGCCAGCGACCGCATCCCTGACGTGTCCACACCCTTGAGCTTCTTGGCCACTCGCCCGTCCCCGCTGAGCCTCCGTTTCGCAGCCCTCGCGGCCTCGCTGGAGGCAGGCGAGCTGCCGGACTCAGCCGTCCTGCCCGTCGAGATGAACCGGGCCACGTCAGCAACGCCCCCGCTCCCTGCCGCAGAGTACCCCGGGCGAGGCCTGCTAGCCCTGCTCGCCTTTGCGGCGGTAGCGGCGGCGGAGGACCTGCTCTGTGCCCGCCTGCCAGTCACAAACTCCCAATCAAGCGCCTCGACGCCCGACGCGTCGTCGGCCACGCAATCGCAGAGCTCTTGAACAAGGGCGTCGCTGAGATACGACGCCAGGAGACGTGCGGCCTCCACGAGATCCTGCCGCGACGCGGCCTTGATGGCGCTTGCCGGGCAGAGCGACCCCGCTGCGGGCACGGCCGGCAGTCCGACAGCGGCTGTTGTCGTCGCCGCCGCGGCGGCGTCTGCGCGGCCGTTGGGGCGAGCGGGGCCTGTCCCAGCCGCCTGGCAAGACGAGGCCGGCGCCGACGTCGGGGTGGCGCCAGCTGTCGCAGCAGCTGCCGCTGAGCTGCCCGATGACACCTGGAACGCGCCGCACTCCCCGTTTTGCAGCCGAGCCCTAAGAAGTGCCTCGTCTGTCAGGATACGGGCCTCCCGCTCGCTGGCAATGGCCGCCACCGCCGCGCCCAGCTTCCGCCGGAGCCAGGCCCGCGTCTTGGGAAGAGAGAGCCGGTAGAGCAGCATGGACGGGCCCATCCGCTCTGGGAACGCAGGCACCACGGAGGGAAGGTCCACAATCACAGCAGCAGTCAGCGACAGCAGGACACTTGCGGGGGCAGTGGTATTGCGGCGCAACCGATTCGCGGAGCGGCGCAGCGGGCGTGGGGGCAGCCGCCTCCGCGGCCGAGAGCCGACCGGGTAGCCGCCCCCACGGCTGGCCATTCAGGCAGCCGCGGGAAGGCAAGACTCGATCCGTCCCCGCCAGCGACTCTCGTGATCCGCGGTAGCCACCTCTCCGCTGGGTGCTGGTACGATTGCTGCCCCGCTTCCCCGGCGACACGCGGTCGCCCCTCCTTCCGCCTCCGCCCCTACGATCGAGGGGCGTGCGCCCAACGACGCACTGGCTCACCGTCCACGTCACACACTCGCCCGAGCAGGCCTTGGCTGAGGCAGCCGCGAAGCAGCCGCGACCAGGCCTTGGCCGGGCCCCAAGTCGCACCCACGCTGTCCACAAGCTGCGACCCGGGGACCAGCTTCGCGGATGAGGCCTCCAGAACCGGCAGCGCCAGGAGGAGCGGGTCCACAGGGGTTCCCAGCAGAGCTGAGCCATCTGCGAACGCGCGAGCAGCGGCAGCGGCGAGGCCGGGACTGCCGGGGCTTGGTGAGCGGGCTGCTTCTCGCCTGGGCCCTGGCCGCCACCAAGCCGGGCCCTGCATTCACAAGACGCAGCCTCACCTCCGACAATCGAGTTTCCCACGAAAAAACTCGAGGGTGAATCGCTGGCCACGAGTCGGAACTCCAGCGCCACCAGCGGCCCAGCAGGGCCAGATGGGTGCCCGAGCCCGAAGAGGCGAGTGACTGCAAGGGCGCCGCACGTCGGTCAGCAGCGCGATGATCGAGCCAGGCGGCGCGGAGCGCGAGCGCCTTGCGCAGCTTGTGGACAGCGAGCTGCTGCCGCCGCTCACCTCCTGTGCCGTCGCGGAGCTTGTGCAGTGCCAGGACGCTCTCCCCCGACGCGCTGCTCAAGCCTTGTGGCGCGAATCCTGCGATCGTTTTCGTTGGTGGGCCGGGGTGCTGGCGTGGGCGCAGCTTGGGAACCCGTATAGGCGCGCTGTCAAGGAGGAAGCCACCGCCTCACCCGACGGCAAGACGAGGACGCGCCTCCGCCGCGCCATAGTGATGGACATGACCCCTACTTCGATTCTGCCGGGAGCCTTCAGCCGTTGCCTCACGACTGTGGGCCGAGTGCTGGCTTGGGCAAGCCATTTGAAATTGGCGGCTCTGTTGCACCGGGATCAGATTGCTGCAGCATGGTCGCTACAGCCAGTGCCCGGAACATCGAACACGAGGCCCAAACCAGCCTGTTTCCCCGCTCCTCAGGAGACGCTCTCCGCCTCAGTCTGCCGAAGCATCCGTGGTGTTGCTGTTGCCACCTGTGTAGATGGCCCGGCGCAATCGGCTCTTGTGTCCGGGCTTGAGAGTATTGGTGCCCCAATGGGACCGAAGCGAGACTGGCGCGTGCGAGGGCCGAATGAATGACACCAAGGCAACTGTTGGACCTCGAGGCGCCGGGACCAGCCTCGTGCAACGGGTGCGCACGGCTCCCATCCGCCGCTGCTAAGGAACGCCAGCGGTTGCACCTCCGGCCGAACAGCTCTCCGGCACGTTCCTTGCTGATTCGCTCGCTGGCGCAGCAAAGGAGTGGGTCAACCGGCGGATAGTGCCTGGATTCGGTGCCTCCCTGGCGCCTCCAAGCGCGATTGCGGAGGTTTGGGCACGCTTGCTGCCTGCAGAGCGCGGGGGACGACTACTAGCAGCAGCAGCAGCAGCAGCCTCCGTTGCGACGGCCGGCCCGCCACGCCGCCTGTCGCCGGCGGAGGGCGAGCCCCGCGCGCCTGGCAGCTGGCCGCGAAGACTATGGCGCATGTTGGCGAGTATACGTCCTCACTGCTTCCCACAGGTGCGCAGCCTTGATGCCCTTTCTTGTTCAGCCAAAGCTTGTGCTGCGGCCACGCTCGGCTGGCTCGCCGCGCCCGGGCTGGGCACGCGCTTGCCCTTGTTGCGCGAGCGCCACCCCGGGACTCTCGAACTCCCAGGGCACGAGCCTGTGGCTGGTGCACCTTGCCGCCCGCGGGCTCGGTGGGGCTCGGGCTCTGGCGCTCGGCCTGGCCCAGTTCAACAATCAACAGTTTGCTTGCCCCGCCCTCGCCCTCGCTCACCGTCGGCCCTCAGGGGCCCGAGCAGAACTCCTCCAGTGCATCGCGCTGCCGTGCACGAGCGCCCTGATCTGCCGCAATCGCAGGCTCCTTGCTCGGAGAGTCGGGCCTGCGTCGCCGCGCGAACAAGCACGACACTGCGTACGGCGGCGAGGTCGAGGACGAGCCACCGCTGGGAGTCCTGAACGGCAGCGATGCGCACGCCGTCGTTCTCGCTGGGGACATGGAGCTGGCCGGGGACTCGGCAAAGGCCGCCTCGAAGATGCACAAGCACTCGCATGTGCACCACATGACCGAAGCCGAGGTGAGAGGGCACGGCTGAGCCGCCCCGCCCGCCAGCCGCCGCTGCCTGCCGGTCATTGGGCGCACCCCCGTGGCTGCGTGTCCGTGGCCAACGCGTGCGCCGGTGTTCGGCCCGCCTGCGCTCTAGCCGGGCTGGAGCTCACGACATGCATGCGGAGTTGCGCTCGATGCCGCAGGTGCGCCTCATGTCCACGTACGAGTCCCTGGACTACGACACCCCTGTGTCCGAGCTCTATCGCAAGGAGCGCATCCATGTGGACCAGAGCGTGAACTACAGCGTCAGCGTGGCCAGGTGGATCATCTTCGCGCTCATCGGCCTGTTCACCGGCACGCTTGCCTACCTGCTCAACAAGGGTGTGGAATTCCTCTCAGATCTCAAGTTCGGAGCCATCAGAGAGGGGGTGAACCGCGGGGAGCTCGTCGGGCCCTTCTTCGCCTTCCTGGGCATCTGCGTGGCCTACGTGGCCTTCTCGTCGTTTCTTGTTGCCTTCATTGAGCCAACTGCGGGCGGCTCGGGAATCCCGGAGGTGAGTCTGATCTTGCGGACGTGCGCGCCCCCGCGTGCAAGCTGGCGCGTTGCCAACCCAGCACGCGAGCGAGTGCGCTCACCATGCGGTAGCGCAGGCGTTATGCCGCGTGTTCGGGCTCGGCTGCATTTCATGCCCCCACCCCCCCCTCCCGCCCCTGCCACTGCGCTGCCAAGCCGCCTCTGCCTCGCGGCACCCGCAGGCCAAGAGCTACCTCAATGGCACCAACTACCTGCGCTTCCTGCGACTGAAAACGCTCATTGTCAAGGCGGTGGGCGTCATCTTCAGCGTGAGCGCTGGCCTGGCCATCGGCAAGGAAGGGCCTCTCGTCCACTCCGGAGCCATCTTCGCTGCAAACATCAGCCACCAGACGTACCTCGGGCACGCGACTTGGCTGCCCAACTGGTGGCGGAGGTGGGTGCACCGCTTCCGCAACGACCGCGACAAGCGGGACTTCGTGTCCGGCGGCGCAGCCGCAGGCGTGGCGGCGGCCTTTGGCTCTCCTGTGGGAGGCATTCTCTTCTCCCTCGAGGAGGCCTCGTCCTTCTGGTCCATCGACCTGACCTGGCGCGTGTTCCTGTGCTCCATGCTCGGCACGTTCTTCCTCAACATGTGGAAGATCATCGACACAGGACGGGACTCTTTCGAGGGCCTCATCTCCTTCGGCCCGCCCATTCGCGGCGTGCCTTACCGCATCTGGGAGACTCCGTTCTTCGTCCTTTTGGCCGTGTTTGGCGGACTCTCGGGAGCGGTGTTCAACAACCTCAACACGGCCCTGTGCAAGTGGCGCCGCGACGTGCTCGCGGGGCGTGCTCCCCTGCGCCTCTCCGAGGCGGTCATCGTGGCAGCAATCACCGCAATCCTGTCGTTCTGGGCGCCGTGGTTCTTCCCCACCTGCCGCGAAATCCCAGTCGCCGACGTCAACACGATGAACCAGCTTGGTGTGAACTTCTTCTCGCGGTACATGTGCCCCGAAGGCGAGTACAACTCCATGGCCACCATGGTCTTCACCACCACAGAGATTGCCATTCGCGGGTTCTTCCACAACACGGCTGTCTATGACTGGGACGCCCTGCTGGCATACTTCGCCATCATCTTCTTCCTCGCCGTCATCACCTACGGCATCGCCGTGCCGTCAGGCCTCTTCGTTCCGTGCATTCTCATGGGGTGCGCCTTCGGCCGCTTGCTGGGAGAGGGCATGCGCTACGCTTTCCCGGACGCCGACATTGTGCCCGGGACCTATGCCCTGATGGGGGCTACGGCAAGTCTTGGAGGGGTTGCCCGAATGACGATCAGCCTCACGGTCATCCTGCTTGAAACCACGAACGACGTGCAGTTCATCATGGTGAGTGGCTGCTTCGTGCGTGCGCACTGCTTGCATTGTCTGGCTCCGGCGCCCCGGCGCGCATTGCGCAGCCCCAGCTCGAGCTGCCCCCCCCCCATCCCTCCCATCGGGGGAAGGCGTGGCTGCAAGTTGCGCTTTCTCTCGGGGCGCGCAACTCGGTTTACGACCCACGCTTGCCCGTCGCGACCCCGCGGTCCCTGTCGCCCTTGCAGCCGATCATGATCGTGCTCATGGTCTCCAAATGGGTGGGAGACTTGTTCAACATCTCGCTCTACGACCTCCACGTGGAGCTGAAGTGCATGCCATTCGTCGAGGCTGCTCCCAGTGGGAACATGTACCACCTGATGGCCAGAGATGTGATGGCCCACCCTGTCGTGGCGCTTCGCGAAGAGGAGACTGTTGGCTCAGTCGTCCAGACGTTGAAGGGCTGCGCCCACAACGGCTTCCCTGTCATCAGAGAGACCCCGGAGGGCCGCAAGTTCGTTGGCATGGTGGTCAGAAACCAGCTGGTTGTGCTCCTGAACCGCCGGGCGTGGGGGACGACCGAAGAAGCCGTCAGGCGCGTCCACGTTGACGACTTCAGCACAAGTTTGTCGAGCAAGGTGAGGGGAGGTCGAATCGAGGGCGAGTCGTTGCGTTTGGTGCACGGATTGTGGCCTCCCCATTTCATGTGAAAATAACAGGCGTGCCGTGGCTGCCCTTGCCTGTCCTCCCTTGAGCGCAGCACGTGGTGTTGCGCGAAGACGCTGTCGACGATGCCGACCTGGACTCGCCAATGGACTTGCGGCCGTTTATGAACCCTGTTCCGGTCACGGTGCAGCTCCAGTGCCCGCTCTCGAGGGTTTTCACGCTGTTCCGCTCGCTGGGCATGCGGCACCTGGTCGTTACCGACCTGAACAACGAGGTGCAAGGCATCATCAGCCGGCAAACGATCATGTCCTCGTTCCAGCAGGACTTGTTCTGACAGGTTTGCCGACTGAGAGGAGAACGGTTGTCATTCGTTCATGGCTTGGCCAGCGCTATTCGGACACGCGTTCGCACCAGCTTGGCTCAAGTGGCATCCATTTTGGGGACGCGAGGTCTGGCAAAGGCGAGGCCCGTGATCCTTGGGGATTCCCCAGTTTGCGACGCACGATGCAGCGGGCAAGCGGCTTGCCCCATGAGGGATAAGCGTGGGCCAATTGCGTGTCTTGGGTTTGCCGCGAAAGGGACATTTGCCAGCACAAAAGGGCTTGCTGCAGAAGTGCGCTGCCGGCTCGGCCACTGCCGCGCGCCCCAACTGCCCAGGGCATCCAGCCACGTTGCAGCGAATTGCATGCTGCGCTGCCGCTGCACAAGCCACCAGGTCTGCACCATTTCCAGTGACATTCCTGCAAGCTCTTTTTGCGAGCAGTGCACGCAATGGAAGCCCGAAAACGCGCGGCGCGCGTCAATGCTGCGCGCCGGAAACCGCTCATCGGGCGTGTGAACCAGTGTGCCAGCAAGCATCGTGTACCCCCGTCGGGGCTAGCGTGCCTGGAAATGTCGAAGGGGAATCCGCTGCTGCCAGATAGAGTGTGAGAAGTGATCGCAGGGCCTCGCTGTGCAGCTTTCAAACTCGCAGCCCAGCCCCAAAAACTGTCTGTCCGCGGAACACGCAAGCCATCGCGAGCAAGCGTGACGATCGACACGGGGCAACCGCGCTCCCTCCCCCAGGGGCAGCCTTCCAGCGCCGGCAGAATCAACAGGAGAGAGAGCATGCTGGCCACGCGCTGTCAGCGCAAGCGAGCGTTCCTTTGACCCCGGCTGAGCCTCGGGAGCAGATTCCTCGCAGCGCAGAGCCCGCGAGTTGGCCCCACCAGCCTGATGACTGCACTCCGCCATCTGGTGCCAGAGGCGCTCCAGGCGAGGCAGCACCCCTTGGAGCAAGCAGTGCCTCATCTTGCGCTTGTCGGAAAGTCAGCCACCGCAAGTTTCCTGCGCGAGATCAGCCAGGGCGACTGCCATCGAGGCCAGCAAAGCTTGACCCAGGGTCAGAGCAGCGCTTTCCACAGTGGAACCGCGGGCGCAACAATGGCAGGCACCAGCCGATACAGGATCGTGAGGTCGCCCGCGCGGGCGCCAACGCGACAACCCAGTGCGCAAGAAGTCTTGGCCAGCCGATCAGCTGTGGCTGGGCGCGACCGCGACCTCTTGATGGCCGCGGCAGTCACGGTTGCATTCGTTGGCTCCGTCCTTGCGAGCCTCTCGTGCCGCGCAGACCTCAGCGCTGGTAGTGGCTGCTCTGGCCATTGGCCTCGTGAGCAGCCAGACCCAAGGCCAACACCTTGCAGGAGCGGGCGTGGGCAGGACGCTTGCCGAGCACGACAACGCGACAGCAGCCGACCCGGGAGCGGCAGGAAGTGAATGCGAAACCCCAGCGAACAATTCTCTTGTCAACGGAACAAGCTGTTCAACTCTGGAGCCACCGTCAACCAGCGGGCCAAACTGCTCGTCGACGGACAATGAGACCATGTGCTTGCAGCCGCCGCCGGCCGGCAACGGCACCGGCTGCGTGCCTGCGCCCGACGGGTCGGGCTGCCTTCCCGGCGGAAACTCCTCAGGACCGCTCCCCGCCCCGGCTGTCGCGTTCAGCGTGCTGCCCTTCGAGTACGACATCCCCGCCCCGGGCTCCTCGCACATGTACTACCCGATCGACATGGCGCAGGAGCCGGTGCTGGGCTTCAACGCCGGGGCGCTCTCCCCGCCCGACGCCAAGATCGTGACGGGCGAGGACCTGCGCTTGCTGGCGCGCGAGGGCACGCTCCCGAACATCGCCGACCTGCAGCTCAACAACGACGGCACACGGCTGAACGACGACGAGCCGCCGTCCGAGTCGCGCGTGAACCGCGGGAGCGCGCCGCTGGCCGCCTGTGTGCGGATCCTCCCGACGTCGTTCGACGGCGTGTCTGTGGTGTTCTTCAACGTGTCGCTGTCGGAGGCCGCCCACCGCCGCGGCCTGCGCGTGCTCTCGACGTGGGAGCAGCTGGGCACGGTGCTGTACCAGCCCACTCGCGGCCCGGCGACGGCCGACCGCCTCGCGCTGGAGATGGCCACGGCCGGCGGCCAGGCGTGGCAGGTTGTCCCGGTGGGCAACCCCGTCGCCGCGGCGGCGGCTGGCGTGTCTGCCGTGAACGGCCTGGTCTGCGTGGCGGTCGTGGACGACGATGTCGACTCGCGCCACATCGAGCAGTCCGCGGACGACGGCAAGGCGACCCCGCGCCCCGTGGACGTGCTGGACGAGGCGCTGACCATCGCCCTGGCCCCGTGCGCCTCGGGCCACTTCGAGCAGGTCCCGTGCGACGCGCGGTTCGACGCGCTGGCGGCCGCGGGCTTCCGTCGCTCGGTCGCGGGTGGTGGTGGAGGAGGACGACCTGGCCGGCGTTGCGGCGCGCGCCTTCCAGCCGGCATCGCTCCCGGCCGCGTTCCTGGCGCCGCCCGGCCCCGCCCCGGTGCTGCGGGAGGAAGGCAACGGCACCACCACCATCGCCGTGGGTGTGAAGCTGCTCTCCCGCCCCAGGACGCCGGTCACGGTGTCGCTGACCAGTGACATCCGGGTGTGCCGCGCGGCGGACGGGAGGCCCGGCAGTAGCGACTTCAGGCTCTGCGCGCGCGACGACGACTGCGACGGCCTCACGGATGCGTCGGGCAAGGCGGTGGCGGGCGTGTGCCTGTCCGCCGTGGCCGACGTGCTCGACGTGACTCCGTCCACGGCCGTGGTGAGCCCGGGCAACTGGAGCATGTCCATCACCGAGCTGACGCAGCCGGTGGACAAGCGCCCCGCCTCGCCGTCCGACTTCCTCTACGTGCCCGACGCGGTGTTCTTCGTCACGGTGAGGTCGGACGGCATCGACTCGGCCGGGCCCATGGCGTCGCCCGCGCACGTGGTGCACGCGGCGCTCGGTGCGGTGGTGCTGCGCGCGCACGACCCGCACTACAGCGCCGCCGTGGTCGCCAGCCGGCCGGGCCGCTCCCAGCCGGTGACGCCGCTGGCGGCGGACAGCAAGCTGGCGGCCGACTGGCCGGCCGCCTTCGTGGCCGACGCGCTGCCCGTGATGGTGGAGGACGACGACCGCAGCGGCGTGACTGTGATCGGCATGGGCTCCCCGGTGGTGGCCAGAGGCGATGCCTACTCGTACGGCATGGTGCTCGCGTCGCAGCCCACCGGCACCGTGGTGGTGGGGGTCGGCCGCGTGACGCTGCTCTCCGGGCAGGTCGACGTGTCCAGCACCAGCGCCTTGCGAGTGGACGTGGCTCCCGAGCAGGTGTGGTTCGGCCCCGGCAACTGGTCGGCGGTGCAGACGCTCACGGCCCGCGTGGTCGGCGAGCCGTCGGACGACGGCACCGCCCCGCTCTCCGTCACGGTGGAGCACGCCATCGCGGCCGGGACCACGGACCCCTTCTACGCCATGCTCGCTGCCGGCCAGGGCGGTGTGGGATCGGCCAGGTTCTCGGAGGCGGCGAGCGGAGCCAAGGCCAGCCTGGTGCTATCGCTGGGCGGCGTGGCCAGCGGACATGACGTCGCCTACGGCCAGGCCGTGCCGGTGATCGTGACCCTGTCGTCGCCGCCAACGGCGCCGGGGCTGTACGTGCAGGTGGCGGCCATAGACACGAGCGGCGAGACGTCCGCTATGATGGACGCGCCCCGGCTCTTCACGGGCTCCAGCGACGAGCTGCTGCAAGCCTTCGACATGGATGGCGTGCCGGAGGAGTCGCCGCTCCGCGAGCTCCTGAGGAGCGCCGTCACCGTGCTCGTGCCCCGCGATGACTGGAAGCAGTCCGTCGTCGTGGGCTTCGTGGCGCCTGCCCAGGCGACGGAGGGGCTGCGCCTGGTGGCCACGGCGAGGGCATCCGAGGGGGAGGACGCCCTGTACGAGGGTGTCGTCGCGTCGCTCGACGTGAGCCTGATGCAGTCCATGGAGAACAGCGGCCCCACGAACGCGCTGATGTTCTCGGGCACGGGCATCGTGCCGTCCGTGGAGGAGACGAGCGACGGGGCCACCACGCCGGTGGCGGAGGTGCTCGTGAACGTGCAGGACATCCCGTCGGGGTGCGCGTCGGGCGATCCCGCCTGGACAGTACCGGGCACGACCGTGTCCGTCTTCCTGGCGGACGGCCACTGCCGATGCGATGGGGTGGACCGCTTCGACCTGCCGTGCAGCACCGGGTTCTCGGGCCGCGAGCACAGCCTCGTGTTCGGGTCGTGCGGCGGGTGCTCGTCGGCGGGCAGCCCCGCCAAGGAGCAGTGCGTGCCCGGGATGCAGCTGCGGCTGGAGGCGGGCGGACTGGTCTCCGAGGACGCGGCCCTCTCCGGCAACGCGGCGGGCATGGCGGTGCTGGACCTGGCCGAAATGACGGGCGACGTGGGCGTGATCCGCGTGTCGGCGGTGGACGACGACGCGGTTGAGGGTCCGGTGCACATGTCCGGGCTGACGCTGGTGATTGCAGCGGGAGACAGCTGCGAGGAGCTGAGCCAGGCATTCCCGGCCGGTGTGGTGAGCAGCATCGCGGTTCGCATCAAGGACAACGACGTGCTCGACTGCTCCGACGAGGCCAACGCCGATGACTGCCCCACGAAGCCGCCGGCCGGCAACGGCACCGGCTGCGTGCCTGCGCCCGACGGGTCGGGCTGCCTTCCCGGCGGAAACTCCTCAGGACCGCTCCCCGCCCCGGCTGTCGCGTTCAGCGTGCTGCCCTTCGAGTACGACATCCCCGCCCCGGGCTCCTCGCACATGTACTACCCGACCGACATGGCGCAGGAGCCGGTGCTGGGCTTCAACGCCGGGGCGCTCTCCCCGCCCGACGCCAAGATCGTGACGGGCGAGGACCTGCGCTTGCTGGCGCGCGAGGGCACGCTCCCGAACATCGCCGACCTGCAGCTCAACAACGACGGCACACGGCTGAACGACGACGAGCCGCCGTCCGAGTCGCGCGTGAACCGCGGGAGCGCGCCGCTGGCCGCCTGTGTGCGGATCCTCCCGACGTCGTTCGACGGCGTGTCTGTGGTGTTCTTCAACGTGTCGCTGTCGGAGGCCGCCCACCGCCGCGGCCTGCGCGTGCTCTCGACGTGGGAGCAGCTGGGCACGGTGCTGTACCAGCTCACTCGCGGCCCGGCGACGGCCGACCGCCTCGCGCTGGAGATGGCCACGGCCGGCGGCCAGGCGTGGCAGGTTGTCCCGGTGGGCAACCCCGTCGCCGCGGCGGCGGCCGGCGTGTCTGCCGTGAACGGCCTGGTCTGCGTGGCGGTCGTGGACGACGATGTCGACTCGCGCCACATCGAGCAGTCCGCGGACGACGGCAAGGCGACCCCGCGCCCCGTGGACGTGCTGGACGAGGCGCTGACCATCGCCCTGGCCCCGTGCGCCTCGGGCCACTTCGAGCAGGTCCCGTGCGACGCGCGGTTCGACGCGCTGGCGGCCGCGGGCTTCCGTCGCTCGGTCGCGGTGGTGGTGGAGGAGGACGACCTGGCCGGCGTTGCGGCGCGCGCCTTCCAGCCGGCATCGCTCCCGGCCGCGTTCCTGGCGCCGCCCGGCCCCGCCCCGGTGCTGCGGGAGGAAGGCAACGGCACCACCACCATCGCCGTGGGTGTGAAGCTGCTCTCCCGCCCCAGGACGCCGGTCACGGTGTCGCTGACCAGTGACATCCGGGTGTGCCGCGCGGCGGACGGGAGGCCCGGCAGTAGCGACTTCAGGCTCTGCGCGCGCGACGACGACTGCGACGGCCTCACGGATGCGTCGGGCAAGGCGGTGGCGGGCGTGTGCCTGTCCGCCGTGGCCGACGTGCTCGACGTGACTCCGTCCACGGCCGTGGTGAGCCCGGGCAACTGGAGCATGTCCATCACCGAGCTGACGCAGCCGGTGGACAAGCGCCCCGCCTCGCCGTCCGACTTCCTCTACGTGCCCGACGCGGTGTTCTTCGTCACGGTGAGGTCGGACGGCATCGACTCGGCCGGGCCCATGGCGTCGCCCGCGCACGTGGTGCACGCGGCGCTCGGTGCGGTGGTGCTGCGCGCGGACGACCCGCACTACAGCGCCGCCGTGGTCGCCAGCCGGCCGGGCCGCTCCCAGCCGGTGACGCCGCTGGCGGCGGACAGCAAGCTGGCGGCCGACTGGCCGGCCGCCTTCGTGGCCGACGCGCTGCCCGTGACGGTGGAGGACGACGACCGCAGCGGCGTGACTGTGATCGGCATGGGCTCCCCGGTGGTGGCCAGAGGCGATGCCTACTCGTACGGCATGGTGCTCGCGTCGCAGCCCACCGGCACCGTGGTGGTGGGGGTCGGCCGCGTGACGCTGCTCTCCGGGCAGGTCGACGTGTCCAGCACCAGCGCCTTGCGAGTGGACGTGGCTCCCGAGCAGGTGTGGTTCGGCCCCGGCAACTGGTCGGCGGTGCAGACGCTCACGGCCCGCGTGGTCGGCGAGCCGTCGGACGACGGCACCGCCCCGCTCTCCGTCACGGTGGAGCACGCCATCGCGGCCGGGACCACGGACCCCTTCTACGCCATGCTCGCTGCCGGCCAGGGCGGTGTGGGATCGGCCAGGTTCTCGGAGGCGGCGAGCGGAGCCAAGGCCAGCCTGGTGCTATCGCTGGGCGGCGTGGCCAGCGGACATGACGTCGCCTACGGCCAGGCCGTGCCGGTGATCGTGACCCTGTCGTCGCCGCCAACGGCGCCGGGGCTGTACGTGCAGGTGGCGGCCATAGACACGAGCGGCGAGACGTCCGCTATGATGGACGCGCCCCGGCTCTTCACGGGCTCCAGCGACGAGCTGCTGCAAGCCTTCGACATGGATGGCGTGCCGGAGGAGTCGCCGCTCCGCGAGCTCCTGAGGAGCGCCGTCACCGTGCTCGTGCCCCGCGATGACTGGAAGCAGTCCGTCGTCGTGGGCTTCGTGGCGCCTGCCCAGGCGACGGCGGGGCTGCGCCTGGTGGCCCACGGCGAGGGCATCCGAGGGGGAGGACGCCCTGTACGAGGGTGTCGTCGCGTCGCTCGACGTGAGCCTGATGCAGTCCATGGAGAACAGCGGCCCCACGAACGCGCTGATGTTCTCGGGCACGGGCATCGTGCCGTCCGTGGAGGAGACGAGCGACGGGGCCACCACGCCGGTGGCGGAGGTGCTCGTGAACGTGCAGGACATCCCGTCGGGGTGCGCGTCGGGCGATCCCGCCTGGACAGTACCGGGCACGACCGTGTCCGTCTTCCTGGCGGACGGCCACTGCCGATGCGATGGGGTGGACCGCTTCGACCTGCCGTGCAGCACCGGGTTCTCGGGCCGCGAGCACAGCCTCGTGTTCGGGTCGTGCGGCGGGTGCTCGTCGGCGGGCAGCCCCGCCAAGGAGCATTGCGTGCCCGGGATGCAGCTGCGGCTGGAGGCGGGCGGACTGGTCTCCGAGGACGCGGCGCTGTCTGGCAACACGGCGGGCATGGCGGTGCTGGACCTGGCCGAAATGACAGGCGACGTGGGCGTGATCCGCGTGTCGGCGGTGGACGACGACGCGGTTGAGGGTCCGGTGCACATGTCCGGGCTGACGCTGGTGGTCGAAGCGGGAGACAGCTGCGAGGAGCTGAGCCAGGCATTCCCGGCCGGTGTGGTGAGCAGCATCGCGGTTCGCATCAAGGACAACGACGTGCTCGACTGCTCCGACGAGGCCAACGCCGATGACTGCCCCACGAAGCCGCCGGCCGGCAACGGCACCGGCTGCGTGCCTGCGCCCGACGGGTCGGGCTGCCTTCCCGGCGGAAACTCCTCAGGACCGCTCCCCGCCCCGGCTGTCGCGTTCAGCGTGCTGCCCTTCGAGTACGACATCCCCGCCCCGGGCTCCTCGCACATGTACTACCCGACCGACATGGCGCAGGAGCCGGTGCTGGGCTTCAACGCCGGGGCGCTCTCCCCGCCCGACGCCAAGATCGTGACGGGCGAGGACCTGCGCTTGCTGGCGCGCGAGGGCACGCTCCCGAACATCGCCGACCTGCAGCTCAACAACGACGGCACACGGCTGAACGACGACGAGCCGCCGTCCGAGTCGCGCGTGAACCGCGGGAGCGCGCCGCTGGCCGCCTGTGTGCGGATCCTCCCGACGTCGTTCGACGGCGTGTCTGTGGTGTTCTTCAACGTGTCGCTGTCGGAGGCCGCCCACCGCCGCGGCCTGCGCGTGCTCTCGACGTGGGAGCAGCTGGGCACGGTGCTGTACCAGCCCACTCGCGGCCCGGCGACGGCCGACCGCCTCGCGCTGGAGATGGCCACGGCCGGCGGCCAGGCGTGGCAGGTTGTCCCGGTGGGCAACCCCGTCGCCGCGGCGGCGGCCGGCGTGTCTGCCGTGAACGGCCTGGTCTGCGTGGCGGTCGTGGACGACGATGTCGACTCGCGCCACATCGAGCAGTCCGCGGACGACGGCAAGGCGACCCCGCGCCCCGTGGACGTGCTGGACGAGGCGCTGACCATCGCCCTGGCCCCGTGCGCCTCGGGCCACTTCGAGCAGGTCCCGTGCGACGCGCGGTTCGACGCGCTGGCGGCCGCGGGCTTCCGTCGCTCGGTCGCGGTGGTGGTGGAGGAGGACGACCTGGCCGGCGTTGCGGCGCGCGCCTTCCAGCCGGCATCGCTCCCGGCCGCGTTCCTGGCGCCGCCCGGCCCCGCCCCGGTGCTGCGGGAGGAAGGCAACGGCACCACCACCATCGCCGTGGGTGTGAAGCTGCTCTCCCGCCCCAGGACGCCGGTCACGGTGTCGCTGACCAGTGACATCCGGGTGTGCCGCGCGGCGGACGGGAGGCCCGGCAGTAGCGACCTCAGGCTCTGCGCGCGCGACGACGACTGCGACGGCCTCACGGATGCGTCGGGCAAGGCGGTGGCGGGCGTGTGCCTGTCCGCCGTGGCCGACGTGCTCGACGTGACTCCGTCCACGGCCGTGGTGAGCCCGGGCAACTGGAGCATGTCCATCACCGAGCTGACGCAGCCGGTGGACAAGCGCCCCGCCTCGCCGTCCGACTTCCTCTACGTGCCCGACGCGGTGTTCTTCGTCACGGTGAGGTCGGACGGCATCGACTCGGCCGGGCCCATGGCGTCGTCGCCCGCGCACGTGGTGCACGCGGCGCTCGGTGCGGTGGTGCTGCGCGCGGACGACCCGCACTACAGCGCCGCCGTGGTCGCCAGCCGGCCGGGCCGCTCCCAGCCGGTGACGCCGCTGGCGGCGGACAGCAAGCTGGCGGCCGACTGGCCGGCCGCCTTCGTGGCCGACGCGCTGCCCGTGACGGTGGAGGACGACGACCGCAGCGGCGTGACTGTGATCGGCATGGGCTCCCCGGTGGTGGCCAGAGGCGATGCCTACTCGTACGGCATGGTGCTCGCGTCGCAGCCCACCGGCACCGTGGTGGTGGGGGTCGGCCGCGTGACGCTGCTCTCCGGGCAGGTCGACGTGTCCAGCACCAGCGCCTTGCGAGTGGACGTGGCTCCCGAGCAGGTGTGGTTCGGCCCCGGCAACTGGTCGGCGGTGCAGACGCTCACGGCCCGCGTGGTCGGCGAGCCGTCGGACGACGGCACCGCCCCGCTCTCCGTCACGGTGGAGCACGCCATCGCGGCCGGGACCACGGACCCCTTCTACGCCATGCTCGCTGCCGGCCAGGGCGGTGTGGGATCGGCCAGGTTCTCGGAGGCGGCGAGCGGTGCCAAGGCCAGCCTGGTGCTATCGCTGGGCGGCGTGGCCAGCGGACATGACGTCGCCTACGGCCAGGCCGTGCCGGTGATCGTGACCCTGTCGTCGCCGCCAACGGCGCCGGGGCTGTTCGTGCAGGTGGCGGCCATGGACACGAGCGGCGAGACGTCCGCTATGATGGACGCGCCCCGGCTCTTCACGGGCTCCAGCGACGAGCTGCTGCAAGCCTTCGACATGGATGGCGTGCCGGAGGAGTCGCCGCTCCGCGAGCTCCTGAAGAGCGCCGTCACCGTGCTCGTGCCCCGCGATGACTGGAAGCAGTCCGTCGTCGTGGGCTTCGTGGCGCCTGCCCAGGCGACGGAGGGGCTGCGCCTGGTGGCCACGGCGAGGGCATCCGAGGGGGAGGACGCCCTGTACGAGGGTGTCGTCGCGTCGCTCGACGTGAGCCTGATGCAGTCCATGGAGAACAGCGGCCCCACGAACGCGCTGATGTTCTCGGGCACGGGCATCGTGCCGTCCGTGGAGGAGACGAGCGACGGGGCCACCACGCCGGTGGCGGAGGTGCTCGTGAACGTGCAGGACATCCCGTCGCGGTGCGCGTCGGGCGATCCCGCCTGGACAGTACCGGGCACGACCGTGTCCGTCTTCCTGGCGGACGGCCACTGCCGATGCGATGGGGTGGACCGCTTCGACCTGCCGTGCAGCACCGGGTTCTCGGGCCGCGAGCACAGCCTCGTGTTCGGGTCGTGCGGCGGGTGCTCGTCGGCGGGCAGCCCCGCCAAGGAGCATTGCGTGCCCGGGATGCAGCTGCGGCTGGAGGCGGGCGGACTGGTCTCCGAGGACGCGGCGCTGTCTGGCAACACGGCGGGCATGGCGGTGCTGGACCTGGCCGAAATGACAGGCGACGTGGGCGTGATCCGCGTGTCGGCGGTGGACGACGACGCGGTTGAGGGTCCGGTGCACGTGTCCGGGCTGACGCTGGTGATCGCAGCGGGAGACAGCTGCGAGGAGCTGAGCCAGGCATTCCCGGCCGGTGTGGTGAGCAGCATCGCGGTTCGCATCAAGGACAACGACGTGCTCGACTGCTCCGACGAGGCCAACGCCGATGACTGCCCCACGAAGCCGCCGGCCGGCAACGGCACCGGCTGCGTGCCTGCGCCCGACGGGTCGGGCTGCCTTCCCGGCGGAAACTCCTCAGGACCGCTCCCCGCCCCGGCTGTCGCGTTCAGCGTGCTGCCCTTCGAGTACGACATCCCCGCCCCGGGCTCCTCGCACATGTACTACCCGACCGACATGGCGCAGGAGCCGGTGCTGGGCTTCAACGCCGGGGCGCTCTCCCCGCCCGACGCCAAGATCGTGACGGGCGAGGACCTGCGCTTGCTGGCGCGCGAGGGCACGCTCCCGAACATCGCCGACCTGCAGCTCAACAACGACGGCACACGGCTGAACGACGACGAGCCGCCGTCCGAGTCGCGCGTGAACCGCGGGAGCGCGCCGCTGGCCGCCTGTGTGTGCGGATCCTCCCGACGTCGTTCGACGGCGTGTCTGTGGTGTTCTTCAACGTGTCGCTGTCGGAGGCCGCCCACCGCCGCGGCCTGCGCGTGCTCTCGACGTGGGAGCAGCTGGGCACGGTGCTGTACCAGCCCACTCGCGGCCCGGCGACGGCCGACCGCCTCGCGCTGGAGATGGCCACGGCCGGCGGCCAGGCGTGGCAGGTTGTCCCGGTGGGCAACCCCGTCGCCGCGGCGGCGGCCGGCGTGTCTGCCGTGAACGGCCTGGTCTGCGTGGCGGTCGTGGACGACGATGTCGACTCGCGCCACATCGAGCAGTCCGCGGACGACGGCAAGGCGACCCCGCGCCCCGTGGACGTGCTGGACGAGGCGCTGACCATCGCCCTGGCCCCGTGCGCCTCGGGCCACTTCGAGCAGGTCCCGTGCGACGCGCGGTTCGACGCGCTGGCGGCCGCGGGCTTCCGTCGCTCGGTCGCGGTGGTGGTGGAGGAGGACGACCTGGCCGGCGTTGCGGCGCGCGCCTTCCAGCCGGCATCGCTCCCGGCCGCGTTCCTGGCGCCGCCCGGCCCCGCCCCGGTGCTGCGGGAGGAAGGCAACGGCACCACCACCATCGCCGTGGGTGTGAAGCTGCTCTCCCGCCCCAGGACGCCGGTCACGGTGTCGCTGACCAGTGACATCCGGGTGTGCCGCGCGGCGGACGGGAGGCCCGGCAGTAGCGACCTCAGGCTCTGCGCGCGCGACGACGACTGCGACGGCCTCACGGATGCGTCGGGCAAGGCGGTGGCGGGCGTGTGCCTGTCCGCCGTGGCCGACGTGCTCGACGTGACTCCGTCCACGGCCGTGGTGAGCCCGGGCAACTGGAGCATGTCCATCACCGAGCTGACGCAGCCGGTGGACAAGCGCCCCGCCTCGCCGTCCGACTTCCTCTACGTGCCCGACGCGGTGTTCTTCGTCACGGTGAGGTCGGACGGCATCGACTCGGCCGGGCCCATGGCGTCGCCCGCGCACGTGGTGCACGCGGCGCTCGGTGCGGTGGTGCTGCGCGCGGACGACCCGCACTACAGCGCCGCCGTGGTCGCCAGCCGGCCGGGCCGCTCCCAGCCGGTGACGCCGCTGGCGGCGGACAGCAAGCTGGCGGCCGACTGGCCGGCCGCCTTCGTGGCCGACGCGCTGCCCGTGACGGTGGAGGACGACGACCGCAGCGGCGTGACTGTGATCGGCATGGGCTCCCCGGTGGTGGCCAGAGGCGATGCCTACTCGTACGGCATGGTGCTCGCGTCGCAGCCCACCGGCACCGTGGTGGTGGGGGTCGGCCGCGTGACGCTGCTCTCCGGGCAGGTCGACGTGTCCAGCACCAGCGCCTTGCGAGTGGACGTGGCTCCCGAGCAGGTGTGGTTCGGCCCCGGCAACTGGTCGGCGGTGCAGACGCTCACGGCCCGCGTGGTCGGCGAGCCGTCGGACGACGGCACCGCCCCGCTCTCCGTCACGGTGGAGCACGCCATCGCGGCCGGGACCACGGACCCCTTCTACGCCATGCTCGCTGCCGGCCAGGGCGGTGTGGGATCGGCCAGGTTCTCGGAGGCGGCGAGCGGTGCCAAGGCCAGCCTGGTGCTATCGCTGGGCGGCGTGGCCAGCGGACATGACGTCGCCTACGGCCAGGCCGTGCCGGTGATCGTGACCCTGTCGTCGCCGCCAACGGCGCCGGGGCTGTTCGTGCAGGTGGCGGCCATGGACACGAGCGGCGAGACGTCCGCTATGATGGACGCGCCCCGGCTCTTCACGGGCTCCAGCGACGAGCTGCTGCAAGCCTTCGACATGGATGGCGTGCCGGAGGAGTCGCCGCTCCGCGAGCTCCTGAGGAGCGCCGTCACCGTGCTCGTGCCCCGCGATGACTGGAAGCAGTCCGTCGTCGTGGGCTTCGTGGCGCCTGCCCAGGCGACGGAGGGGCTGCGCCTGGTGGCCACGGCGAGGGCATCCGAGGGGGAGGACGCCCTGTACGAGGGTGTCGTCGCGTCGCTCGACGTGATCCTGATGCAGTCCATGGAGAACAGCGGCCCCACGAACGCGCTGATGTTCTCGGGCACGGGCATCGTGCCGTCCGTGGAGGAGACGAGCGACGGGGCCCACCACGCCGGTGGCGGAGGTGCTCGTGAACGTGCAGGACATCCCGTCGCGGTGCGCGTCGGGCGATCCCGCCTGGACAGTACCGGGCACGACCGTGTCCGTCTTCCTGGCGGACGGCCACTGCCGATGCGATGGGGTGGACCGCTTCGACCTGCCGTGCAGCACCGGGTTCTCGGGCCGCGAGCACAGCCTCGTGTTCGGGTCGTGCGGCGGGTGCTCGTCGGCGGGCAGCCCCGCCAAGGAGCAGTGCGTGCCCGGGATGCAGCTGCGGCTGGAGGCGGGCGGACTGGTCTCCGAGGACGCGGCCCTCTCCGGCAACGCGGCGGGCATGGCGGTGCTGGACCTGGCCGAAATGACAGGCGACGTGGGCGTGATCCGCGTGTCAGCGGTGGACGACGACGCGGTTGAGGGTCCGGTGCACATGTCCGGGCTGACGCTGGTGATTGCAGCGGGAGACAGCTGCGAGGAGCTGAGCCAGGCATTCCCGGCCGGTGTGGTGAGCAGCATCGCGGTTCGCATCAAGGACAACGACGTGCTCGACTGCTCCGACGAGGCCAACGCCGATGACTGCCCCACGAAGCCGCCGGCCGGCAACAGCACCGACAGTGACTTTGCCGGCATACTTACGAACGTTACCACCCCCAATGCCAATGAAGGTGGGGCAGGAGCCACGTACACCCTGCGGCTGTCTGCGGCTCCGGAGGATGCTGTCGTGGTTGTGCCAGCTGTGACGCTTGCGGCTTCTGGAGTCGCTCTCCCCCCCGGCCAGGCGGTGCTTCAGAATGCCAGTGGCCACTCGATCACCTCCATCGTGCTTGACGCCGACAACTGGGAGGCCGGCGTTTCCGTGACAGTCCTCATCGGCGACGACGACATCGACATGGGCTCCTCCTTCGACGTGACCGTTGTGCACGCTCTCGAGAGTGCCGATCCGCGCTTCACAGGCGACGCACTGACGCAGACCGACGTCATTGTGACAGTGTCGGACAATGACGTTGCAGCGGTGACGATGCAGCTTTTGTCAAGCGACCGAACGCCTGTGGCAACGGACGCCGGCCTGCTGCTGATCGAGGGGGACGCGAATGCATCGGCCGGATTCATTCGGGTCTCGCTGGCAACGGCCCCGTCAGTGCCGCAGGCATCGATTCAGCTGCGGCTTTCGGCGTCAGCCGCCATCTTCGTCCGCTCCCTGTCTGGGGTGCCTACCGTCGCACCTGCCGTATCTGTTGCTCTCGCGCCAGGGCAGCGGTCCATCGACGTGCCCATTGCCAACCTGAACGACGACGTGGACGAGGCGGACGAGCCGAGCGTCCAGGTCACTGTCGCTGCAGACCCGAGTGCGCTCGCTCCCGAGTACGCTTCGCTGGCCAACTCACAGCTTGCACAGCCTCTTTCGCTCGTGGACGACGACGTCTTTGCGGTGCTGGCAGCCTTTGAGTCGGCATCCAACATCGGGGCCTCTGCGGGCCCCGCAGCGGCCAAGGTCTTCCGCCCTGGCATGGAGGTGGCCGAGCAGCCGGCATACACGTCGGACGCAGGCGACGAGGTGACAGAGGGGGCATCCGGCTCGGCAGCAGTCGCGCTGGTGTTCGTGAAGCTGCAGGCAGCGCCCCCGGTCGGCCAGAGCGTGCATGTGCGCCTCAGCACAGGCGGAAACCCCCGACTTGCGGCCATTGCTGGCGCAGACGCCTCGGCCGCCGGTGGGTCGACGACAGGAGCCGCGATGTTCAACGCAGGCAACTGGAACGTGCCACAGGCGATTGCCATTTCCTCCGACGACGACTCCAGGGCACTTCGCCGAGGAACGTCGGAGTTCTCAAGCTCAGACCCTTCCGGCACGTTCGAGATGGTGCGCGTGCAGCTCAGCGTCGACCCAGAGCTCTCCACCGCGGACCGCTACGTTGACGACCCTGCGGGCACGGTTGCTGCCGTGGTGAAGCGAAACGACGACGACCGCAACACTGTGCTGCTTCTGGGCATTGACGGCTCACCCCTGCCCTCAGCCGACGCCGAGGGATCGGTGGCTGCCAGCCTCACGGAGGGCACGTCCGACTCCGCCACCGAGGTCCTCGTCGCGCTTGCCTCGCAGCCGCTGGGCGCGGAGGGCATCACGGTCACTCTGGCGGCTCTCAGCTCTCGCGTGCGTGCGGTGCCCTCCACCGTGACGCTCAGTGCAGACAACTGGCAGGCGGGCGAGTCAGTCCGCGTCGAGGCTGCGGACGACGCGCTGTCGCAGCCCGACAGAGACAACGTCATCCTTGTCGCCGAGGCCACTGCCGGGGAGGACTTTGAACTCTTCGCATCAGCGACCTCCTCCGTGGATGTCTACGACGACGACTCCGCTGTCCCAATGATCAACGGGGCAATGCCAGGCGACGTTCTGAGCACGTCGCTCTGGGAGGGCACCACGACGGCGTTCAATCTCACGATGGGTGCTGCCTTCCCGGGCTCGGCGCTCATCTTCGCTGTGGTTTCGGCGTTTGCCGCAGACGGCGGGGCGGGCGTCTCTGTGTCCCCTACCACCTCCTCCCTTTCTTTCACCGCATCGGGCGATGCAGGCGCCCAGGGCGTCCTCGTCAGCGCCGAGGACGACCAGATGGCCGGCGAAGGTTCAGCTCGCATCTGCGTTTCCATCCTTGCCTCAAAAGCCGCAGCGTATTCTGCGGCGACCGGGCAACAGTGCTTCACGGCAATCGTGCGCGACGACTCCGATGTTGCGGGCCTGAGCGCGGCTGCGGTGGAAGATACGTTCGCCAGCGCGACCGCGGCCGTTGCTGGAAATATCCTTGCCGGGGGCTCGCTGGTCGCGACAGAGACCATCCCCGGCCTGCTGAGCGTGCGCCTCACGTCCATGCCTCGCGGCGTGGTCTCCTTGTCCCTCGCCGTGCGCTCTGCCACCGAGTCCGTGGTGGGCGGCGATCCTGTCGCCATCGCTGAGTCCGGCATTGCCTTGTCGCCCGACTCCGTCACCTTCACGCCCAACAACTGGGACGTTCCTGTGTTCGTGGAGGCGACTTCAACGTCCGACGGCGTCGTCGGCGCGGTTCGTTCCGCCCAGATCGCTGCCAGCGTGGCCGCCCCTCAGGATCCGGAGTACGACTCCCTTCCGGAGCTGTCCGCGTCGCTTCGCGTGGACGACGTCGACAAGCTGGAGTCCAGCGCCCCAGTGGTCCGCGCGGTGAGCGGCCAGGCTGCCACGCTCGTCGACGCCGCCTCCGGAGTGGTCACCGTGGTCGCCGCCGAGGGATCGTCCGTCGTCGTTGGCGTGCGGCTCGCAGCCCGCCCCATGGTTGGAGTGGAGGTGGTGCTGACTGCCTCCAACACCGAGACCGACACCGTGTCCCACAGCCTTCCCGCCGCCGGCCTCGTGTTCGACCGGGACAGCTGGCAGACCGAGCAGACCTTCACGGTCACCGTGGCCAACGACGACGTGGCGCGGGACTACGTGGCGGCACTTGTGGTCACGGCAACTGCCCGCGGAGTTGGCTCCGGCGCCAACGTGGACGTGTCCGACCTGTGGACCACCTCGCAGACCGCTGTCAACCTGGCTGTGGAGAACGACGACGAAGCCGAGATCGTGGTCAGCAGCCTCGCCGCCCCCGCCGTCAGCGTCCCCGTCGGCGGCTCTCTTTCCTTCAGCGTTGTGGCCGGCTCCAAGCCCACCGGCGATGTCACTGTGACGCTTGCCAAGGGCTCCGACGCTGGCTGTGATGCCGTGTCGATCAGCCCCGCCACCGTGACCTTCACCACCACCGACGGCCCCGCAGCTGCGGCCAAGGTCGTGACCGTCACCCCCAGCGGCACCACCGCTGCCACGTGCGGCATCACCGCCCTTGTCACGGCCTCGGCAGCTTCCGAGTTTGCCGTCGGGTCCGCCGCCCGGCTTGGCTCCACCGCCGGCCCGTCCACCTCGGCGACCGGCATCACCGTCAGCGTGATCAGCGCCGGCCTCACGACGTCTGCTTCCACTATCCGCCTGACCGAGGGCGGCGCTGCCGGCTCCTACACGGTGGGCCTCGTCTCCTCCGACGTCGGCGGCTCGGTTGCGCTCACTGCCACCCCCAGCTCCGGCGTCGGCCTGGCCTCGCCCTATGCCAACCTGGTGCTGACTGGTGACGCCAGCTTCGCGCTCTCCTCCGCAGCCCTCACGCGCGCCGTGCAGTTTGCCGCCGCCAACGACGACCGCGCCTTCGCCCTGCGCGTGGTGACCGTCTCGCACGCCTTCACCCCGGAGGGCGCCGCGGCGTCCACCATGGAGGTCACCGTGCTCGTGGAGGACTTCGAGGACGCCCCCGGGGTGCTCGTGGCTGCCGCTGACAGCGCCTCCAGCGTCGTGGTGGACGAGCTCGCGTCCGGGGCCACGGCCAGCCTCTCTGTGCGCCTCGGCTCCATGCCCGGCGCCGCTGTGACTGTGTCGCTCGTCGAGCTGGTGGGTGCCCAGGAGGCCACGGGGGCCGATGCCGCTCTCAGCTTCTCGCCGGCCAGCGTGGTCATCCAGCCGGCCGACTGGAACACCGCGGTGTCCGTGACCGTGTCCGGCGCTGGCAGCGACGCCGCGCTCGGGGACCGCGCCCGCACCATTGCCGTGCGCACAACCTCGACGGACGACTCGTACGCCCTCGACGGCGTGGCGTCCACCACCCCGCGCGCTGCCACCACCCAGCTTGCGGACGGCTCCATCATCCGCAACGTTCGCTCCCTGCCGCGCATCGCCGCGACCGTGCGCGACACCGATGTCGCGGCCGTGCTCTTTGCGGCCGCGGCGCCCGCCCCTATGCCCCTCAAGGAGAGCGCCGCTGCGTCCGCCAGCGCCCCTGGCCACTCGGCCGTGCTCGGCAGCGTGACTCTCTCGGCCAAGCCCCGAGGCAACGTGGTGGTCGACGTCGCCGGCGACGCGTCCGTGACCGCCTCTCCGGCAAAGCTGACCTTCACGGCCGCCAACTGGAACATGCCCCAGAACGTGTCGGCCGTCGTCAAGGACGACAAGTTCGCCCAGGGCACGCACACCGGCCGCCTGTCCATGTCCGTCAACGCCCAGCAGACTGCGGACCGCGGCTTCCTTGCCTCGCTCACCCTGCCCAGCCCCAGCATCGCAGTCGAGGACGATGACATGCCGTCAGTCGCCCTCGTCAGCGCCACTGGAAGCGACCAGCAGGTCGCCGAGGGCGGCAGCGAGCCCGCCAGCTTCTCAGTGTCCATCGGTGCGGCCCCCTTCGTCATCGGCAGTGCCAACTCCGGTGCCGGCTCCGTGACCCTGCAGCTCGAGGCCTCCACTGGATACTGCTCGTTGGTTGACGACGGCGTGATTGCCGGAGGCGAGTTTGATGCGCAGGCCGAGTTCCGCCTGGCCGCTGACTTCACCAGCGCCTGCTTTGACGCCACCGACTGCGCCTCTGCCACTGGCGCAACGACCCAATGCGTCTCTGGCCTGCTGCCGCACCCGACCATCGCGGTGCGGTCGCGCGACGGCCTCTCGTCCGTCCCTGGCTCCACGATCACCTTCTCCGAGGCGGACGGCGTGGCTGGAGTGTCGCGCGTTGTCACTATCTCAGTCGCAGACGACTCCGTCGCCGTGGGTGGCGTCTTCGCGTTCAGGCTGCGCGCCGTGGTCGACGCGCAGCAGAGCAACGACGCCGGCTACCAGGCCCTGGTTACCGGCTTGGAGGCAGAGACCGCCTTCTCCGCGACGGACAATGACGTGATCGGGCTTGTGTCCCGCATCGCCAATTCGGAAGCTGCGCCGGGCACGCCCATGATGCTGGCTGAGGCCGAGTTCGGCGAGTCGGACGCCGAAGGAGCCTTCTTCGTGGAGCTCAGCTCGAAGCCTCGCGCCGCGGTCTTGTGCTCGGTGGCTGCTCCCGCTGACCAGCTGACTGTCTTCCCCGATGTCCTGGCCTTCGACGAGCGCTCGTGGGAAGATGTCATGCTCATCGAGGTGTCAGCCGTGGACGACGATATCGCGGAGGCGCGCCCCCACGCTGCCAATGTCACCCTGGCTTGCGAGTCGGCCGACCCCGCGTACAACGGGCTCACCGCCGCCTTGCGAGTGAGCATCATGGACAACGACGAGGCCGGCCTGCTCCTTGAGCGCGAAGAGCCCATTTCTGTCGGCACTGGATCTGCCGAGCAGTCCGTCTTCATCCGTGCCGTCGACCCGGCGTCCGACGTCTGGACCACGGAGGCGTGCATCGCCGTCTGCCAGAACAGCATCAACGCGTGCCCGCGGGACGTGTGCAACGTGTTCAGCTACCCCAAGGCCAGCGCGCCCTTCCTCGTCGCCGTGGAGGGCGGCACCCCCGACGCCGTGGCCATCTCGCTCACGTCCGAGCCCGTGGCCCCTGTGACCGTGCGCGTGCCGAGCGTGATGCAGGTCATCACCGGAACCGTGGTCGCGGATGCGTGCGTCGCTGGCCCCGCGGGCTCCGGCCAGAGCGGCGTGTCTCAGGCGCAGCTGGAATCGTCCGGCCCCCAAGCCGTGACGGGGGGCGACGGATCCTTCATTGCAGAGCTCACCTTCACCGCCGAGAACTGGTTCGAGCCGCAGGTAGTGATTGTGGGCGCTCGTGATGACCGCCTGGACGAGGCTGGCGACGAGCACCGCGTCAGTGCTCAGCTTGCCATCGTCTCCAACGACACTATGTACGGCAGCATGGCCACCGTGCCTTCGCTGGAGGTGTCGATCCGCGAGGACGCCTTCACGGCACCGCCGGTGCTGTCGTCGGCCCAGTTCGACAACGAGCTCACCTCCCTGACCCTCACCTTCGACCGCGACACCAACGCTGGCGGCAGCGCGGGCGGCGCCTTCGCTTGCTCGGAGCTCCTCAGCCCGGTGGCCGCCTCTGGCAGCTCTGTCAGCCGGTGCAACGTGCCGGCCGTCGATGCCCGCCGAAGCGCCGTCGCCACGCTCTTCGGCGCTGGCAGCTCGTGCCAGTGGCAGTCGCGCCGCCAGCTGCAGGTGCGCTTCGGTCGCGCGCCCACCGTGCTGCCCGGCCACTCCATCGCGCTGGTGCCCGGCAAGGTCAAGACATCGAGCGCCGCCCGCCTCAGCTCCGCGGGCGTCGTCAACGTGACGGCTGCAGCGAACGGCATTTTGCCGGTTGCTGACATTGGCCCCGGCTCCCGCACCATCGGCCGCTGCGACAAGCTCACCGTCTCCGTCGCGAGGCTGGCGGCGGGGAACCGCCCGCTCGCGTGCCAGTGGAGCATCGTGTCCGTGGTGAACACCGCGACCCGCCAGACGTCCACTGCGGCCGTCCATGCCGCTGGCCTCAAGACGGTGCTCGACGCCCGCAATGCCGGGACTCGGTCCGTGTCCTGTGCGACCATCGCCCTCGCCAACGCATCCGCCATCGCCGACGGGTACACCGTGGGACCCTGGAGGTGACCGTGACCAACTTCAACGGCGGCTCCGCCACCACGCAGTCGGCCATCGTGAAGCAAGGGCATTGCCGCCCCAGCCTCGTGGCCCCTTCGTCCGTGTCGGTGCTGCGCTCCGCCGAGCAGTTCATCGACGTGCGCGCCTTCGCGCCCCCGCTGCCCCGGAGAGGCCGAGCTCTCGCCGAGGCCCCGCGCGATGCGGTTCTTCTTCTTCGACGCCTCCGCCTCTCCCATGGCTACCGACGTTGCCGTCCCCAGCTGCTCGGCGGCGGCAGCCTGTTCACCTCCTTCGATGCGTCAGCGGACGCCGCCACCCAAAGCGGCGGCCGTCTCGTGCCCCGCCCGCGCCAGCGCGCGCCAGTTCGACACCTCGCCGCTGCCCTTCATCGTGGTGCCCGGCAAGGCGCT